>JAXCLR010000063.1:35736905-35771630 GCA_035584095.1 Annona squamosa | reverse complement strand
AATCCAAAAATGAATCCACAAATCCTTGAACGTGTATAACAAGTAATAGTAAGCCCATTTGAAATTTTATTTTATTTTATTATCATATTTTTTTTTTTTACGTTTTTGTGGGGTTTCAACAGTTGGTCATTTATTTATTTTCATGTCAGACTTGCATGCTCATGTAGCATAGTGACGACTCAGGAACATGTTTAATTTTTACATCGAAATTTTTACTGGGCATGGCCCTGCTCGAAATCTCAACGTGCACAGTTCCAACTTGAGGATGGGCCATCAGTCCGGGCCTGATCAGAAGTCTTCAGGTATAGAAAAACAGGAAGTCTGATACTAAATTGTAAATATCCACGAAGTACTATAAATTGCATATTGCCCCCACATAATTTTACCCAAACCCAAATTGCATGCATAAAGGGGCTGTTAAGTAAAATATGCTATTCTTCATAAAAAATAATAATAATAAAATATGCTATTACAAAATTGGCCTTCGAATTGAAGCATGGTCTGAGCAGTACGTTCGTGCTTTCCTTTTCAGTTGAGGAGAGTGCCGAAGAGATGGCCGAACACCCCAGTGAGTTTTTTGCCAATGGAAATCTTGAAATGGGCTGCTGATTTGCGCATGTTGCTGGCGTGTTGCTTGGATTATAGCGCGGACCATTAAATTAATTTGATGTAAGGCTGGACGGTCTTGATTGCTACTGGATATTTTTCTACGCTGCTTTTTTTTTTTTTTTCCTTTTCCTGCATCATACCTATCAAAATACAACTAGCGATCAGATCTGCTTGGCCTGATGGATGGCTGAAATCAGTGCCTGCTGCTGAATGTGTTGAAGGTTGGTCAATATTTAGGCTGCTACTATGCAGATGATGTCGTTAGTCTTGAGGGTTTTGCACCATCTTTTTATCCAATGAATCTGATCAACAACCAATGTCTCGAATGGTCGAATCTAAAATGGGGTTGCCATAGATGGTAGTTGTCATGGTCTTCTGTTGCTCCAAGCTTGCAGAAGAAGCACATACCGAATATTTTCTTAGTTTGGCTTTTCATTTGATTTGGACAACTATTGATGCATAAAAAGAGCAGTGAGTTTTTCCCATTTGTTTCGGTAACCATGGTCGTCTCATTCAATTTGTGCACGTGCGGGCCGAGTTTTATATACAGCCATTTTTGTCATTATTCAATTTTCCAACCCACATATTAACAATTGCTGATGGCGAAGATGTCTCATGGGTACATATGCAATTTTAGTAAAACTATATAGAAACAATATATGATTATAAAATTATATTAGTATATCTGCAACAGTATCAAACTATGAGTGTGTTTGGGAATGTATAAAACTTTTAATGAAAAATTTTTTAGAGTAAAAGTTGTCAAATGATATGATATGATGGAAGTAATGATGAGGAGTATAGATGATAAAGTTAAAATAAATAGGTTAGTTTTGTGGGTAGTTGTATAGAAATGATTGAAAAGTAGGGTAGTTGTATAGAAAAATATGAAAAATAATTAAAAAATATAATAGTTATAGAGAGTGAAAAGTTTTAGATTGAAAAATTTTAAGTCGACATTTTTTACCTATTGCCAAACACACCTTATGTGGGTATATATGCAAATTACTCAAAAAAGCCAAACAAACATACAAGGGGTAAGCAAATTCTCTGTGTGGGTGCAATTTAGGTTGGGTATGTTTGGTTCAGAGTCATCTTACCATTACCTTATTCCCAAAAAGTTCTACCTTATCCTTTACTCTATTTTTTAAGGTCGAGTTAGTTTTGATTTTGGTTTCAAATTAGTTTTTTAAAATAGTCTTTATACTATATTTGAACATTATAATTTTATTACAAATGTTATTTCAAAACCTAAAATCAAGATGTAGTAATATATTTTTTGAAATATAATCATTAAATTTACTAAATAATTAATAAATTCAATAAGTTTCTATATAATTAAAGAATACATTTATATCTTTCACTATAAAAGATATTTTATAAAATTTATATAAATATATGTTAATAATTCAAGTCGAATTTAGGTACTCTGACATTTGAATATATTATACCCTAATTAAACTGGAAATTTTTTATTTAGAACCTACTATAATTTATGGGTGTCAAAAAAAGAACCTCTCTTATTCATTTTAAGATACTCTACTCAAGTTGCATCCTTAATTCTGAACAACTTGGCTATAAAAGACCGTCAACAAATAGTGTTTTTTTCTAAATGAATAGACAACTCCGTTCAAGAAACTTTGAGTTTGTCCTAGTCTTAATTTTAATTCCAACCTTATTTATGAAATTATCTTTAAACTTAACTATAACTTTCATATTATTTGTAAAACGTAAATCTGGTTGAGGTTGAAATTCGGATTGGAAATTACGCGATAATTTTCTGTTTAGTTAAGAGAGAAATTTAAAATTTTATGTGAATACAAATTAATAAGAGCTCAAGCAGCTTTCGGTTGGAATTGGAAGAGATGGATTGAATTCAACTGATTATTGCATGCCTTTTCGATTGGGCAGGATGGCTGTTGGTTGGTTGTTACGGATGCAGCATGGTCAGCGAATTGGGCAGCGGCTGTCGCTGAAGATGAGGATCTTGGGTTCACCGCTGGCCATGAGGAAGAGGGCTGATTTGGCTTGCAACAGAAGATATTCACCGGATTTGGGGGAGATAAGGATTGCCGGTGGGAGAGTATCCGTCGGTGTGATGGCTGGAACAGCGTCGCTGGATGGAGCTTGCGCTGTCGGGAGATAATCGTCACCGGAGCTCTGTTTGGGGAAGAAGTTGCCGGTATGGTACTCTGCTGGTGTAGTTTGATCCGTGCTGGTGCGAGCTCGTTGACTTCATCGCAGCCGTTGATGCAGCTTGTTAGTATATTTTATTGTGAGCTTTATGTGTATAGATTGAAATCAATAATACAAAAACTATCGCTTTTTTATCTTCAAATAAAACACTGTATGAATAGGTCCAAATTTATTTTATTTAGGTTAAAATGGGACGCCTACAATTATATAATTTATTTTTAATTTTAAAAATTGTATATTTACTCTCAAAAGGTCATGTATTGGATTTTTCAAGAATATGAGGAATGTTTAGGAACATTTAATGAGATAGAATGAGATGAGACTTAGATGAGAAGATTAGATAAAGGCAGATTATTGAGTATTAAACATGAGAAATTATACTGAAAATAAAAAAATAATTTTGGAAATAAGATAAGTAAGGTTATTATGTATAAAGTAAGAGATTGCATTGGAAATTGAAAATTTTTTTTAGAGAATAGGGATCTTCATCCAATCCCATTCAATGGGATGATGTTGAACAGACCTTTTTAAAGTTTTTAATACAAAGAAAATAAATGGTTTAAATTTAAAAATACTGTAAGATTAAAAAACAAAGAATTGCATGGACATGAAATGGTTGCATCAGATTAGAGCGTTTTATTATATATTACAGAGCATATTCGGCCACATAATAGCTAAATATTTACCAGCTTATATGTTTATACAATGAATTCTTGGATCAATTATGTGCAGTTTGAATTCCTTGGAGGGATTAGATCTCATGTCTTATTCCTGACATGCACACGTGGGGCACCCAACAAGAGCTGCATTATTCAGGCTTTAGAAGAAGACTTTTGGAATTCCTTTTCGTGGAGGAGGAATGATTAATGTTTAAGTATAGGAACAAGTTCCAAAGTATGTCTACCAAAGTCCACCATTTTCCATCTAGTGGAGTTGGTCGGCTCCAATGCTTTCTTACATCATGACTTTGGGGACCTTCTTCCATCATGACTTTGGCCCCCTTGGCATGCCTGCATGCCTAGCTAAATACAAAAACGAAAGCAAAAAAGGACATGGAAAACAGCCAATTCAATTGTCAATGACCCAACAAGCCCAATTCCCAACTTGCCATAATAATGATCAATATGTTAAGTTCATTAATTTGGCTTGTCTGTGTGTTTGAATTGTTAATATACCAATCACAAGTCAGCAAATTTAAAAGCCACTCCATCAAATGGATGTGAAGACTTTTTTCACGATTTTTTTATAAATGTACTTTCATTATTTTATCTGTATTTATTGCTCCTTTAATTTGAAAACCATCAAATGAAGTCATATTAATAGACATTGATTTTAAATACATATACATAATGAGTATCGCTTCCATGAAATCTCATTTTTACGTTACACCATTCATTTGTACATTGGTGATTTATAAAAAACCTACTTCATCTGTTATATTTAGAATTAGTTATATTTTTCATGTAAACTTTATCATTTGTCTAGTGTTTTTGTGCATGGTCTCATCTATAATATGTATAATCAAATAATAGAATAGTTTGATACTTAATATTAATTTTTAATGATATTTTTCAACATCTAAATTTCCTAAAAAGTCATTATTTTGTGGATAAATAATTCGATAAAGAATTATTACATTTAAATGCATACGAAAATCAATCTAAACATTTTCATAATTTATATATAAATATATATGACATCTCTGATTTGGATGAAAATCAGTCTCCACGCTAAAAAATGATGTTAAATACAGTGAATAGAATGAATTTTCTATCAATCATTAGGGTGTAAAAATGGATCAGATTACATAAAACTACTTCTATGTAACTTTATTACATAAATGCAAAACTTTTACATAATTAAGATCATAGCAACATGTTTAAGATTTTCAAACTTTTCAATGTTCTTTCCCCGGTGGAGTTTTATTTGTGTAGGATAAAGAATGCGACACACTAGGGCTGATGTACTAGAATGGATATATAAAAGGAAACCTAGGCAAGTTTTAAAGGGTACTTTGAAACTTTTACAACTTTTAAAAGCTTAACTTGTTAAGATATTTATAGTCTTATCAACAAATATAGGTTTTTTTTATTTTTCAAACAAAGGAGCGTGCGTATAACATCGACAAAATAATATGAATATAGTTGCCAAAATTGTATTCGTTGAAACAATCCCATTATTATTATATACATTCTCAATTCTGGTTTTATATTTTATTAAAAATATTTACCTTATTTTTATTACCTTTATGTATAATGTTCTTTAGGACACCCTATTTTCTTTTCGATACTTCTACCACACATGCTTCTTTCCTTTTTAATATTATTTATCTGTGCTCTACTCCTATATGACTAAGTTATATAAAAGTAGTTACATATAATCCTTTTATTTTTAAATGTTGATGCTTGGTGTAAATTTTAATTTGATCATTGTATTTAATATTCTTTATTTAGCTGTGAGACAAAATTTCATTCAAATTAAATATATGTGTAATTATATTTTCTTAAAAATAAATATATTCACATGTAAATTTTTAAAAATATTTAAATTTATTGATATATATATGAGAATTAATAAGGCCAACTGAATGCACTTTGATGCATTTCACCCCCCCTTTTTTGAATTTTTTATAAAATCGTTAATCTAAATGTATTTTAAAAAATTAAAAATAAATATATAAAAATCTCTATTACGAAAATGCCATTAATTTTAAAAAATCAAAAAATATCTAAAAGTTTCTAAAAATGGTAAAAATTGTTATATATGTTAAATACACCTGCATTAATAATTTTATAAACAAATTTCAAAAAAAGGGTGAAATGCAACCGGGTGCGCTATATCATATTCCTAGAATTAATGTAATAACACTTTATAAAATTATTTGTCTACATACTAATGATATTTTAGTTGATTTAGATGTTTAAAATCCTACTTCAAAATTGATGGGGGCTACGAATAATGATACAAGACAAATAAAGAGATTTCTATGATAATATACATGATACTAAATACAATAAATGAAATAGATTTTTCATAGATCACCAAAATATTAAAAATGAAAACAGTTACATAAAAAAGGAATTTTGTAGAAGCATTACTAATTTATCAAAATTCAAAACATACCCATCATTTAAAGGTTAAGCCTAATAAATTTATGGGTTTAAAAAACAACTCTAATATAGTTCCACCGTTTTGATATGATGTTTAGGGCCTATTTGATCCTTCTTTATCTTAGGGCACAAGTACTTTTCTAAATTTTAAGAGTATTGAAGCGCATTAAAAAATATATATCTCTTAGAAAATTATCTATTATTATAAAGAGTCGCCACGAACACTAGGCTAAGCAGTCTCTTACGTGCAAGCTATTTCATTTAACAAGGCGATCCAAAAAAATGCATGGGGTCATTAATTAATTTAGGCCCCACAAATCATTAGAAATCCAAACTAAAAGCATGAACATTTGGGCAGAGATTGGTGGCATCGAAGAAATGGGGCATGCATGCATGATGTGCATGGGCTCAGGCGTGTGGCATGATGATTGGGAAGCTCCATGCTGTGATGAAGATGCCTCTTGCATGCTTGTGGCTGCCTTTCAGCCAAGAACATTGGATCCATATCCGATGGACGACGACCATCATCACAAATAAAGGCTAACCGGATCACATCCAAACCGTGCGCATCTTTGATTTGCTTGTTTTCTTTGGATTTAATCCATGATTATTGTCTCCAAATGCTCGTTTATCCCACCAAACATGTTTAGAGAACTCGATGGAAGAATGGTGAAACTTTCCGGCCTGTTTCATTCTCATCCTCGACATCCCACACTACACATTCTTACACATACTCACGTCAATCACCTGGTTATTTAAATGATGAATTTATCTGTAAGTGTTTGCTAACAAGAAAATCCAATAAAATCACAAAAAATGGAAAAAGCCAGAGTCAATCAGCTATCCTACTTTGCTCTATTTTTATTCTTATGTTTCAATTATTTTCTTATGCCTTTTTCTATAAGAGGGGTGATCCCATGTGTCCGGGTGCATAAGACCCCCTACGCATCCGGTCATTGGAACTTCTCATAATTTTTTTTATTTTTCTCAAAAATTTACAAAAATACTATTGTGTTTACAAATAAAAAATACTTAAAACATCAAAAAATGTTAAAACTTGATTTTTAGATTAAATACACATAACTTTACATATTTATAAAAAATTCAAAAAATAAAAAATGGGTCCCATAGCCAGTCCATGCAGCCATCTGCACCCAATCACCCCTCATATAATTACCATATCCATTCTCGCTTGATTCCTATTTTATCCCAATCATATCTATTTTATTCTTTTTCACATACAGAATTCTCATTTTATTCCAATTTACCCTTTTCGTCTTCATTTCATTCTATTTCATTTTCACCTTTCTCACTTTATTTCCACTTTCCTCTTCTCACTTTAATTTTATTAGGACTGCGAAATTTGGCTCTTGAACATGGGTCTTGAAGAACTATGTT
Source organism: Annona squamosa (assembly GCA_035584095.1). Taxonomy (NCBI): domain Eukaryota; kingdom Viridiplantae; phylum Streptophyta; class Magnoliopsida; order Magnoliales; family Annonaceae; genus Annona; species Annona squamosa. The sequence goes on along the minus strand of JAXCLR010000063.1, from coordinate 35,764,317 downwards.
TTTAGTGACAATGAGTTGTAATTTTGAGTTTCGAAAGGAGTGATTAATTGGATTTATAACAATTTTCATATTTGGTAAAAAATAATCAAGATGTTCCACTCTATTGGAACGCATAAATAAATCTAAATTCAAGGAAATCAGTTACACAAAATGAAACAGCATGCCAATCCTTCGTGAAGATGGCCACTACACTTCATACGATTCTCGAGTATCATAGCTTAGAAACCAACTTGAATCCGTTAGGTCATGTGATAGAATGAAATCTATGATTAAAATGCACAAAGGTAAAATCATTATTTCTATGCCATTACATGAAATTGCCATCAGCTCTGATCAAGTCCGACATATCAAATTTCTCAAGCACGGTCAAACATATTAACCAAGCATGTCAAGCTTGGTGAAACATATCTGGCCCATTAAAATATGATTAAGCTCATATAATCCAAACTCAGTATTTTTTAGCCCAATTAAGCCCTAACAACCACTCAATAACCATGTTTCAAGGTATGATCACACTCATCAGCCCACATTCATTAATAACCCAGTCATGCTTTTTTACAATTACTTATATAATACATCATCTCAACTGATATTATATTTAGACACTGGGACACCCTTATAATTTATTAACATATTCTACAATTATCTAACTAATATTCTTATTTATCCTAGCTTAACTGGTGGACGTTTCCATAGAAATTTGAGAGAATAACGTCACCACGCAATCCTTCCACATCCAACTGTTGTTAAAAATCTACGGATTTACGTCCAAAACCCATGCGTGAAATGCGGTAGCGGTGTGTCAAAACGAAGTCTCCCACTTCAGGAGAAAATTTCGTACACGGAGGTACAACCTCAATGACAATAACTCATGTTAAGAGCCATCGATTTTTCTGTATGAATAAAGTTTGTCAATACTTGCGGCCACAAAGAAAGGCATTGTTATAAAATATGTCTCTCGGTCTTCGTAACAATTTTATGTTTAATGAAAAATTTAATTCATTTATTGTATTTAACATTATTGTCTAGCTAGTAGGCCAAGTTTCATCTAAATTCAATGTCCACATTGGTTGCGTTTGCTTAAAAATAGATATTCTGATATGTAAATTAGGAAAAATGCTTAAATCCATTCACATATGTATTAAAATGCAGTATTACTTTATAGAATCATTTATCTATATAGTAGAGATATTTTAGATAGTTTAGATATTGAAAATACTACTTAATATAAATAACGTTAAACACAATAGATGAAGTAGATTTTTCATCAATTATTTAAATTTTAAAATTAAAAGAGTTATCTAAAACAGAAGTTTCATGGAAGCATACTCGTATATCTCTAGTCAAATTCACTAATATGATACCACCAAGTAGCACAGTACAAGGACATTCAAAGTTTCTAACCTTGATTTTAGTCCTATCATGTGCAGGTTCAGGTTCTTTATATTTTTCTCTTGTTGTAAGGGTTTTACAGATTTCCCTTGAGGTAAGGGTGCTTGTAAAATTTTCTTCACGCCCTGAAGGCTGTGAAGGTGCCTGACTAGTTGTCACAGCGTATAAATACTAATAAAAAGAACTTTGCTCATATGATATATTTCAACCACTTTTTGCTGAGATTAAATGACTAGTTTTCCTGAATTGGAAAGTAGAGTTTCAACAGTCTGTCATGGGCGGAACTATTGAGCAAATTCGATTGCTGAACTTAAGTCTTATCATATTTTTAGATTTTCGAAAGTTCAAAATTGTCTCAGGTGTCTTTCTTCGTTTGCTTCTTCAAAATGAAGTTAAAATTCATTAACAAAACACAATAACATCAAGGTAACGCCGTGACATGCACGTACGTGCGTACAAATGTAAGCCCTGCTTGCAAAATGGGAAATCATTTCCCTTGTGCTAATGATGAGAGTGGTGTAGTGGGACTATGGAATGAAAGGGCGGCAAAGTACTAAATCATTAAGATAAATGAGGGGAATATTTGGAGCCAATTTGATCTCACTAGTTTTCAAGACCTAGCAGGCATTTTCATAGCTACCTAGCTTAAGTGCATGTGACTGAAGAATGAAGATCTCTTTAATTATGCAGCAACATTTCTAGAGATTTGATTTGATATGCTGCACATTCTTCTTCTTCTTCTTCTTTTACTTTTAATATTCCTTTCTTTAACACGAGGATGAAGCAAAGACCACAAGTTGGCGAAAATACCATTCTAAGCATGGATTTTTCTTGAGTGGGGAATCTCGGATTTTTAGTAATTAATGGTCAATTACCTCGTGTAAGTTGTGCGCATGGCCCAGATCTTCATAAACAATTTCATAGAGTTTTCTTTGCCGTTTGTAATTTAAATTAGGTTGGTTTGAGGGATAGACAACCTAACCTAATAAGACCCAATTTTAATTTTTTAAATTAAGGGGTGTTTGTTTAATTTAAAGAATTTTTAATTTAAAATTATTCACTTTTTGCGATTTTCCTACTTTAAAATTATTTTTTTACTTTTTTCTATACAACTATCTAAGGATACAACTCAGGTTAGGTGTACCTAATTCAGGTAAACCATAACCTTAAGTCTTTTAGGTTTAGATGAATTCAAACTCAAATCTTAATATGAGAATCTGAGTTGAGGTCCAATTGACATGAACTCGGATTGACAGTGGTTTTAATCTTGGTTTCACGCTAAATTTTAGGATATTCTTAAATTATAAAAGTTGAAATCGATCAATAAAAATAATGAACTCTTTAAACATTATTGCATTCGCTGAAATTAATTCTAAATTACACTTTTAATTATGATAACTTATTTATTCATAATTTATACATGAATATATTCATATGGCCTATGATATTTTTGATTTTGGTGAAAATTAGTCTTCTAATTAAAAGATAATACTAAGTATAATACAATAACGAATTTACCATCGACAATCAAGGTAAGAAAATTAATTAGAATTACATGAGTATACTTCAAAATAAGTTTAATAAAAGTGAGACTTATATCTTATAATTAATTAGTATGTATATAATAATTTTAAAAAGTTGGTATATTAGTAATTATTTACAAACTAAGTTGATGTAAATATAATAGATTCAACTTTTTGTAGACAAGCGTAGATAACATTTAGGTTTTAAAATAAATATTTTACAATTTAATTAAGTTATAATTACATGGAAGAATTTTTATTACACTTATAGTTACAATATAAAATGCAACTAATATATTTATTTTAATTTTATTTTTTTACTTCTTATTATTATCATTATCATATCACATTATTTTCTCTCGTTTCAAGAGTTTTTACAAGAAAAAATTTTATCACTTCCCAAACACACTCCTTAATAATTTGCAAGATATATTGACTATAATCACAGGTGTACCCATGTAATTTCAAAATTGTAAACAAAACCCACATGATTTGATAAAGAAAGCCAAGTGTAACCATCATTATGGTTGACACCAAATTGAGCTATTAAGTCATCTTTTTTCTACAATGGCCTTTTACTAGATTTTTGTTCAACATGTATATAAGGGTGCAATTTGGGACGGGTTGTCAGGTTGAGCTTGAATTCGGCCTAATGAACCCGATTTCTAATAGTGTTAAATTTTGCGACCCGAGCCTGAAGAATCCGAACTTGAAGAACCAAACTTGAAGAACCCAATTTGTAAATAATTTATGATTAAGATTTAAATTGAACCCAATATCGATTTCTTATTTTATATTTATTATAAAATACATTATATATATAATATCTCAACAATATTTCTTTATACTCATGTATTTTATATTATTTATATTTATGTCTCAATATACCTTTGGCATATTGTAATTATTTATAAATAAAGTATATTATTTTCATTTATATTTATCTTTGCATCCATTAATTTTCTTTTTATATTGTTTTTATGTTAAATTTTTTCTTTAAATATTTTTTATTGCTATATTTTTTTAAAGTCTATAGTTTGACTATATATTATTATGCTTACTCACAGATTTGTTGTGATTATATATTCATAAGAAATTCTAAACTTATCCCTCTTAAATAAAATTTAAATTCATCAACTTAAATTCTAACTAAAAATTTTACCGGAACTTAATTTTTTAAAAAATAAAGTTAAAATTAGTATTTTATAAATAAAATTAAGATTCAAATCAAGGTAAACCTGAGTTTCATAACCACCAGTTTCAACTCAACATGTATACGTAAGCGAGCGGGGATGGTGAGTACCTGGGGAGTGGCCCCTGCTTCTCCATGCTATGCTCCCATCTCCAACATCCGTCAATCCCCGGTTCACGCCCTCCATCATGCAGCGAGTGGGCCGCTCCTGCTCCCGCCCGAGCGAGATCGCTTGCTACCGGAACGATGTTGGCAGAAAACTGCCCTTAGATCCCAACAAGAGTCAGATATGTAGATGATTGGCTTTTGATTTTTTCGATTTTCATAGCATTTGACCATCGATTTTCTGGTTTTCATTGGTCTTCCTCCAATCCTAACCATCCAACTAATTGGGATTAGTCGTTCAACATGACCAAATACCCCTTGCCTTCAATAATACTAGCCAGGTTTTTGTCTTCGATCAAGCCTTAATCCAACATCAATCAGCCTTTGGCGTCGTAAATCCTCAGCTTTAATATTACTTGTCAGGAAATGTAACTAGATTTAATATAAGGTGTGTTTAGAAAAATGATAAAACTTTTGGGGTAAAAGATTTTTAATTAAAAAGAAATAATGTGATATAATAAGGATAATAATGAAAAGTAAATTAAATTAAATTAAAATAGATAGATTAGTTATGTAGAAATGATTAAAATATAGAGTAATTGCAAAGGAAAATGTGAATAATTAAAAAATAAGATGATTATAAAAAGTGAAAAATTTTATATTAAACAGTTTTTGTAATTAACAAATATATTCATAAACTATTGCAAATAAATCCATAACAAACTACGATTAAATAAACAACAACGAGATTAAACACATATGATGTGGAAAATTCTTCAATCATGAAAGGAAAAAAGCCACGATGGAGATATACAAATTCATTGTCAGAAAAAAGTTATGAAAATGCAAATTGAATAACTCACTCATTTTTTAAATTTCTCAGATATATCTTTATTTAAGATACTTTCATTAACGCTTTATTAAGATATACAAGATGGTTTTTTCATCTCTTTCTAGGCTTTTCTACAAGCTTCTACTAAATTTATACTAATTCTTTGTTACATAAGACTCATACGTGCTTACTTAAGCTACCCGTGATATAAACTTAATAAAATGATTTTAAAATTAATACAAAATCACTAAGAAACACTAGATGAGCAAACCACATAACTCAATTTTATTTGAAGACTTTGAAGGAAGAAAAGGGTTAGCTAACAATGAGGGTGGGATTTCCAGGAGGTGGAGGAGTTGATTGGTACCAATTTAATGCATCCATGTACACTATGCTTTTGGCAAATAATAAAAATTGTTATACTAAAATTTTTTAATTTAAAACTTTGTACTACTTATAAGTACTCTATTTTTTAATAATTTCTTCATAGCTTTTATATAATTATCTTACTTTTTAGTTATTTTTATACAATTATACATATAACTAAATTATCCACTTGAACTTTATTTTTGCACTCTTCATCATGTTACATTATTTTCTTTCAATTTAATAACTTTTATACAAACAATTTTTTATTCAATTTTTTTTCTTCTTGAAAATGCAACTAAAAGTTTTATAATTTACCAAACACAAGTAAACCCCTCCAAGCTTCCATCCTTCTCTTTCAAGAGAGAAAAAAAAGCTTGCATTAGGATTCATTGTTCTTTCCTCTCTTTAATTCCATTGGACGTCCCTGCCAACTGTGCCAACTTTCATTTTCGTCTATAATTAAATTACAAAATTTTTTATAATGTCTCTATTTTGGCATTCAACAGATTTACAATCAAATAATTACAAAAAGCATCATCAATGTCTCTATTGTGGACCTTGAATAGTATTACAAAAATGATAAATTGAAATATCTAAAACCGAATTGACCGTTGCTTTTGCTGTTGTCTTGGAGCCCAGAAGATTTGGCAGAGCTTCAAAGTTTTGGGCGACATCACCTTCGCCTGCTCCTACTCCATCGTCCTTAACGAGATCTAGGACACTGCCAAATCATCATCGTCCGCGGCAATGACCAAGAAGAAAGCCATTGTCTTCGCTGTCGCTATCACCATCACCTTCTACATGCTCTGCAGCTGCATAGGCTACGCCGCCCCTTCTCCTCTTACGACCCCCCTACTGTCTGCTCGACATCGCCAATGTTGTTTTCGAATTTGTGACTACTGTTGGATTTGGTGGTAGGAATGACAACAGAAACGATGGTTTTGCTAGTGATGGGGGAAAAAGGTAATTAGAATGCCGATGTTATCCTATGATGGGCAAGGTCTTCCAAGAGGGGATTTGAATGCTGGACTCTCTTCGTTGAACCTAGTATAAAGAATACCTATCTGCTACAATCATGGACCGCGATGCTAAATTTGCCGGCCACAATGGGATTGGGAAAGGCGATAGATCAGGGTCGTGAGATTGGAGGGAAGTCGCGCAGAAGCTGCTCTTCCTCTGTGTAGATGACAATTTTCTCTTAAGAGAGGGAACATTGATGCATGGTTTTGGGCGGAATCTCTCTTCCATTCTTCACACATATTTTGCATTTTCTGTCTGAATAGGGCCAATATGTGAAAATCGTAGCTGGACTAAAATGGGTGTTTCAAGAGGATCCAAACTCTTTGAATGGAATTTGTATCTCCAATGATAATGTAATAATGCGTACTGAGAATAAAAAAAATTGTATTGAAAATTAAAAAAAATAGTCTTGTAAATTGAAGAAGCTATCTTAAGTATGAGGACACAAATTCAATTTAAAAATTTTACATCTTTTAAAACTTATAAACTTTACTATTTGAATGGATGGATCCTAACCCGTCATGGGAGCATTAACTTTCTCGTGTAAATGATGAGTGTCCGTGGTCTTCTTATAAAGATATGTGGGAGTTGATTATTGTCTTCCATATGAGGATTATTAGGCTTGATTGTAAAATCAAATCGAATTATAAATATAATTTGTTCAACCAATGAAAAAAAAAAGCATTTGAATTATGTTGCTGTTATTTCGCCCGCAAAAATATAAAGGTGATGATCGGTTGCGGGCTCACAGTAATTAAAAAACGCGCGAGTCCGCGACCGCGTATGATGGGAAACCGAGGAGAAAAAGGCAGTCCAGTCCATGTTTTGCTCTGCCATTCCCAAAACCGATTCCCTCCACTCCACTCACAAGCTTTTGCTTTTCTTCTCCCCCATAAATACCTCTTTAAAAATTAAGCCCACCCACTTCCCCCTCTTACTCCCTCCTCACCTCCATTTCATCTTTCAGTTCTTATTTTACCCTAACCCCATTTCCATTTCCCCTAGCTTCCTTCCTTCCTTCCCAAATCTCCTAAACGAAACCCTAACCTAGATCCTCTTCCATCAATCCATCCAAGAAATGGCAGCAGCTCCGGCATTTGCCCTCGCTTCCGCTGCCCTAACCGTCACCCTTCTGTTGCCCTCCTTGGTTGCCGCCAACTCCGAAGGGGATGCGCTCTACACGCTGCGCCGGAGCCTGTCGGATCCTGACAACGTGCTGCAGAGCTGGGACCCCACGCTCGTCAATCCTTGCACTTGGTTCCACGTCACTTGTAATCAGGACAATCGTGTCACGCGCCTGTGAGTTCGTCCTTCGCGTTTTTTTTTTTTAAATCATTTGGTTGTTTTTTGTTACGTTTCTCTATTGTTCTGAATCGATGTTTTGACCGCTTTTGCTGAGACTGGAATACATGGGCTTGGAAAGGGTTGCATTTTTGGTATTTCAAGTAGACAAGTGTATCTGTTCAAAACCCTTTTCGTTTATTGTGAATTTAATGCGTGGTTGAACTGGGAAGTCCCTGGATTCTTCTGTTAATTCTGGTTTCACTTGTCGCTGTGCTGTTCTTTCGGATTAATACAATATCTTATTCTTCAAGTGGATAACATGTTTCCATTTGGATTCTTTATTGTATTTGCATGGGTTTTGGGTTCTGGGATGTGAGAAATGTTGAAATTATGACCATGTTAAAATTTTGTTTCCTCCTCACCAGATTCTTTAGGGTATCAGCTTTTAAAGCTTTTCTCCCCAATAATATTTCGTTTTGGTTATCTCTCTCTCTCTCTTTTTGTATAGTTCACGTCGGACTGCAAACAATATCACCTCCTCTGCCTCCTTTAATTATGTTTTTAGTTCTTTACATTCTGTTTGTTTCCTAATTTCACTACGTATTGCCTAATTAAATTTGACCTGGGGATTCGTTGTTACTGGAAGAATGATTGGAATTTTCTCAATTTGCTGTAACTTTGTTCTCTTTTTTTTCCCCCCCCTTTTTTTTTTTACACCTTTTTGTGAATTTGACCTAGGATTTCTGTAGAAGATGCATGCTGAGATGGGCTGATTGAGAGGAGGTTTCGACTAGACTTCTTATGTTTTAGGCTAGCCTCCGGCAGACTCTTTCTTTGTGGAAACTGATGAAACATGTTGATTGCTCATTTTGAGTTGCGAGAAATGATTGTTTGTCTTTTAAAAGATCAGAGATGTTTTAAATGGGCTACTTTCACGAAAATTCATGCACGTACAAGCAAAATTAATGCCAGTGAAATGCTGGAGTACCTTGCAGCATTTTACCACTTGACTGTTTGTTATGTTTCGCGTGGCATATGTTGTATCTACTTCCCCTTGGGATTTAAGAAAAAACTGTTGTCCTTCATGTTATGACAGAAATCTTTTATGGGCAACATTTCATGTGCTGTCTTATTTATTGTGTCTGCATCTGTTCTGCAGGGACCTTGGAAATTCAAACTTATCAGGTCATCTGGTACCTGAACTTGGAAAGCTTGAACATCTGCAGTATTTGTAAGTCAGTTTATTTTGCTCTGTTCTTTTACTCTAAATGCTGTTTGCTTTTGTCCTCTATGCTAGCATATATTTGTATTTATTTATTTATTTAGTTTTGTGTGGCTAAATTTGGGCCAAATATAGGTTGTGCAAGGGAGCTTGATTGATATTGCCTCATGTTTTCTTATCATATTTTCATTTAGATTTCTGTAACCTAAAAATTTTGGTAATCTTTTACTTCTACATGTTGATGCTTTGTAGCAGTCATCACTCTTAGTCTTACTGCTTCATCATGCTAGAAAAGAGAACTGTTACTTTGCTGTCATATGTTCATTTAGATTTCTGTGACCCAAAAATTTCAGTAAATTTTTTACTTCAACATGTTGGTGCTTTGTGGCATTCCTCACCCTTAGTGTTCCTCCCTCATCATACTAGAAGAAGAAGACTGCAGATAATTTTTCTTCTTCTCTTTTTGGCAGGATGTCAATGTTGTCTTTTCTAGTTTTTTTTTTTTTAGCGTTATAATTTGTTTTGTACAGCTGTTACTGTATGCAAAGTGTTATTGTACTAAGTTTTTTTTCCTTTCTTTTTGATTGCGTTGTACTTAATGCTTGCAAGATACTCTTCTCATGAATTGTCACAATTACTATAGAAGTGTTGCAAGAAATTGGTAGGTGCATAGTCCACATTCCCACCTGACTTGTGGTCTCTGTTGGCTCCTCGACCAATCTGTAAATAGAGATCTATGTGAACGTGTCATTTTGTGTTCTTATTTTCTTTTTTCACATAATTTGCAGACACTTCTGCTTATTTGTAGGAGCTGTTTTCTATTTCAATTTTGATTCAGGGAACTTTACAAGAATAACATCCAAGGGACAATACCATCTGAGCTTGGTAATTTGAAGAGCCTGATCAGCTTGGACCTGTATAACAACAACATCTCTGGTACCATTCCCCAAACATTGGGGAAGTTGAAATCTCTCGTCTTCTTGTAAGTTAAATATCTGGTCCAACTGCTTTGCTTTAGGTACTGTCAGGCATCAGTTGTGACTTTTGCTGGTTTCAAAAATTTTTCATTGATTAGACTAAAGGCTTTCAATTGGGTGTCTTGATGCATCACTTGCTGAAGTCAACATCCGATTTCAAGGTTATTGTGGATTCACAGTTTATAAAGATCAATATGTCCAGTTTCAAGGAAAACACCAGCACTGATTTACTAGCAACTTCAGCCTGCTGGTCATGGTTTCATTTATTTTACAGTGTTGTTTCTTGTGTGCTATAACCACGTTTTATGTGTTGGCAGGCGGCTTAATGATAATCAATTAACTGGACAGATCCCTAGGGAACTCGCTGAAATTTCAAGCCTCAAAGTTGTGTAAGTTGATTGAGAGTTTTTGTTATGCTTGCATCTAGTATGCTTCTCTTCTTTTATCCACAGAAGAAGTGTATCTTAGGGAATGCCTTAGCTCATTTACTTTGCCTTCAGAGATGTCTCAAACAATGACTTGTGTGGAACGATTCCCACCACTGGGCCTTTTGAGCACCTGCCTTTGAACAAGTAAGACATTCAATATTTTTCGTTTGTCTTGTCTTTTAATTTGTTATTCGTACTTCTTTCCTTTTCCCTTTCCTACAACTTGTACCTCTACACTATCGAAGCTTATCTGGTTGTGGTGCATGATGACAAGTTCCTCTGAGAGACTGTTGATGGCAGCACTGCTCGTTGCGGTATTATACATATGATGGGTGGTGGTTTTGCTTAGGATGTGTTCGCCAATATGCATAAAATGTCAAGTTAAAACTTTTTAGTTTAAAACTTTTCAGTTTCTACAAATGCTGTATTTTTAATTATTTTTTCGCATTTTCCTATATAACTACCCTACTTTTTAATCATTTCTACATAACTACCTTTACAACTAAGCTATCTATTTTAATTTTATTTTCTTTACTTCTTATCATTACCCTTATTATATCACATCATTTGACAACTTTTATTATTCAAAACTTTTCATCAAAAGTTTTATCCATTCCCAAACACACTCTTAGTGTGTCGCAAGTTGCCTGCCCCATCTTGTGATGTTAGCCAGCTGTTGGGAGAGAGTGAAAAAATTAGTTCTACACCCAAAATGGCCATTTCTCTTTTCTGTTTTATAACTGTAAATTTTGTTTCCCTGTAGCTTTGAGAACAATCCCCGCTTGGAAGGCCCAGAGCTGCAGGGACTGGTAGCTTACGATACAAATTGCTAGGTTTGGAAGCATAGAGATGCACGGCAATGATGGTCGATGCGGCTGCCTTTGTTGTGGTTTTAATGTAGTTTTTGTAGTGATTGGAGGAGATATATTTTCATATAGTGGGGGGTAATATGGTGTTGAATGTGGCGGGGGGGTGTCAAGGGGCAATTGTAATCTACAGACCTCTCTTAACTTGTCTGCATGTGTAACATTGGCGGCATTGCTGCTGCTGCTTCTGTATGATGTATATTGGATTGGTTAAGGAGATTTTCAGTTGGGTGTGTGTGATCCTTTTGCTCCAAAATTCCAATAAAATGGTTGCTTAATTTCCTGGTCGAAGAACAAAACAAAACAAAAAGTGAAACTGAGCCATAGAGGAAAAATCATGTTTGCCCCGCTGCTGTTTTGAAAATTGGAGGGAAGGGGCGCCATGGACAGTTGAATTTGTTTTGAGGGAAAGATGTCATTCGTTGCTTCGCACTCCAGTGGATTCTCCTTTTGGTTTCCACTTTCCGTTAGCCTTTTTCTAATTCAGTGTCACACCTTTTTCTAATTCAGTGTATGTGACTTTGTATGCAAGTTCCGTTAGCCCCCTTCCAGCTGTACATCTGCCGTTTGAGGTTCTCCCCGATTAAAGGTGGGGGAAATGCCGTGCTGAAATCTGTCCTTCCAAATGCCTACGCGAATTGCAATGCTTAAAGCTCGTTCACATCCAAATGCCTGTTTGAATTTATTGCAACTGTTTGGTTTGAACGCCTACTTGAATTGATTATGGCAAGGTGGGGATAAGTACAAAATAGTTGCTTCATCCCCCCAGGGTGGTTAAAAAGTTGTTTTGTCTAAACACGGCGAGACCAGGACCAGGATAAGCACGCAAGGACTGCTAGAAAGTAATGGCAAACGGGCCTCCGAATCTGGTGGTAAGTGCCTTATCTCATAATGGCTGGTGTGCTTTACGGATGAGGTTGACTTGTGCAAGAAGTGCTTTGGAATCTTTAGGCCAAACCACTGTCAAAAGAGCAAGTGTCCCACTATGACTAGTGGGTTTGGGAACAATGATTAAGACGAGCATAAAGAGCTCCATCTTCAGTAATAAGTATGCAATATCGATTTTCTTCCATTGCCTAATCCAAACATAAATAACAAAATCTCGGGTGTGTTTGACAATTTGCAAAACTTGTCATGTTAAAATTTTTTAATCTAGAACTTTTCACTTTTCATAATTATTTTTTATTTTTATTTTTTACACATCTTTTTATATAACAATTCTACTTTTTAATCATTTCTACACAACTACCAATACAATTAATCTATTTATTTTAAATTTATTTTTTTTTATTTCTCATTATTATCCCCACAATATCATATCATTTTCTACCGATTTAACAACTTTTACCTAAAAAACTTTTCATCAAAAGTTTTACAACTTTCCAAACACACCCCTCATGTGTTTATCCTGCTGTTCTACTCCTTGTGGACTACTTTGGCAAGAAATAAGAATCCATTACACGTTAGCTAGTGTCCAGAGGAGCTTGGTTCCATTTCCACTGCAAGAACGTCACAATCCTCCGTACCCACCTGGGCCAATCCATCACCAGTTGGCGAAAGTGAACTGACAAAAAGACCAAAGACAACTTTGTACAAAGCTATCTTATCTTTGGACCATACAATTCTGGTGGGCTATGCCAAAATTACAGTAGGTCAACTGTCATCATTAATGATTGCCCGTACTCTTTTTTCTAATCCTCATTTCCTTCCAAATGCGTTTCGAAAATTGATGAATTTTCTTGGCAGATGTGATGTGATGATCCTATTTACTTCTTGGAAACATGGAAAGACAGAAAAATATCCTATCTGCAGTTGGTGGATCATTGTCCCCCATCTAAACATTGTTTTTAACTTTTTTGTTTGACATTAAGATCAGCTGTGGCACAGTGAGGAAAACGAAACCAGTCTTTGGGAATTCAAGAGCCGAGTAATATTCCTCTTCCTTGAAATCCACCTGTTTCAGGCTTCTCCTGTAACTCTCCACTGCTCCACTGGGGGGACCTCTTGCAACACTCGCCTGTATTGTCAAATTCCATTAGAAACCTCCTTTTATGGGAAAGAGGTCAGATTGCTAGATCTGATCGAGATGTTAGGTGAAAATTGCTAAATAAGATTAATGATAAGGTGCAGCTTGTCGAATAAGATGGAAATGACTGGTGCAGATTCCAGGTGTTTGAGTTTAAGCCATCTCAAGATGAGGCCTCCAAGGTCCACTCATTGCCAAAGAATAACGCAGTGTCTCTTTCTTTTTTCCGTTTTTTTTCCCCCTACTAAGCATAGAATTCCATCCCTTCTGCCCCAGGGTGCCCAAGATTCTGTCCAAGGGCATAAAGCCAAGAAAAGAGAGGAATTCGATGCTCCATGAGAAGTGGTACGAAAAGGCCACCTAGAGCCAGTGTTGATGGGATTGGTGAACGACCAGCATGGAATGTTGGCCTATACTTTAGTGTTCGATCACATCCAAAAAGAAAAAAAGGCATTGAAAGTGCTGGTACTTGTCAGTGAATTAGTTTAAGTACATTTCAATCACCAACTTAAGAAGATAATGGTAGGAATCAGATGCCTTGTCTTTAAGAGCCAGAAAGGTAGCAACCTTCTGCCCATATCTCGTGTCATTGCCAGTAATGTCTGCAGAGTAGCCCAGTCATAAGCTTGGATGGCCAGAAAACAGGCTTTGGGCCTCGGATCATCATTGCCATCATCCAAAATTTTCAAAATCAATAGGCATCAGATGGTGGAAAGCCCATCTGGAAATTTATTGAAGGTGATATGGAAATATTTCCCTTGCAAGATAGGTTGGAATGATTAACGAGTAAGATGCTATATGAGAGGACTAAAGGAGAGTAAGAGGATAGTCAACTCACCAAATGCTGTTTGCCAAGATTGAAAAGCCAAAATCTCCATTCTCTTGATACCTTCCCATCAACATGGACAGAAATGTCATTCCATTTTGTATGATGGAATTCCAATCTGTCTAACCTATACCCAAGACCAGCTCCTATAGTTTTGACATATGCCTCCTTTAGACACCAATATCTACATCAGCAAGCCAAGAAGATCTTACGAGGATACACGGTTCTGAAGTTTTCAGATTAAAAACTATCCATCAAAAATTTATCAATTCCCAAACACACCCTAAATTTATCCTCATTTGTTATATTTGCTTCCAATAATTAACAAGAGCTCACACGAAGGAAAAACAAAATTCATCAGCCATATGTCACAACTAATTCAATTTGAAAATAACTACAAATTGAATTCAGAATCCTGGTTTTCTACATGCGTCAATCTGGAACTTGTTTAATCTAATTCATAAGGTGCAATGTCCCCTAGCGTTGACTAGGCTGGGAAAGATCTAGGTTGAACACCCTACAAATATTTTGAAATTTCACGCAAAAGAAGTTATATTCAAGACCATAGAATAAAAAAGAATCAAAGAAAGAAAAACATGAGTGACCAATGTTTCTGAGCATGTACCAACCAGCGCTTTGTCTTCGTCTCGCAGGCTGCAAAGAAAGATTGACAAGTAACAGCATCCAAGTTGGGTATGTAGTCATGAGCTTTGCTTGAAATTTAAATCAGCTATCTTGGACTTTGTTTAGACTCTCTGAATTGAGCTCAAGACTAAGTTAAGACAGTAGTAAAAAAAAAAAAAAGTTTTTTTAAATATATTATATAATGATGATTGATCGTATTAGCTTGAACTAAGCAAATGCTCTATTTAGCCCATCTCAAAAAATCCATTTATGAACATTGGAGCTTGAGAATCAAGAAGGTAGTTGGTTTATGCATTTTCATTGTGTGAATAGAACTCAAGGTTGGGGGATCTTGAAAAGGGGAATAGGCACTGAATTGTGGTTGAACCTCTATAAGTCTCATTGTATTTTTTGTATGCTTTTTTTTTTAAAAAAAAATTAAAATAAAATAAAAAAATTCTTCAATGTTTTCAAATTGTTAATCTTAACATTTTTTCTTTAATCATTTGGGTCATTAATTTTTGAAACTCTCAGTTTACTTTCTCATGGACTTGCTGCTTACTTGAATGGGAAAATGATATTACCTAAACCAAACCCATAATGAACCAAGCTTGAGGCCAAGCTGAGATCAAGTCCCTTCTAACCTTGTAATGACTGAGTGAAGCCAATTACAACTAAGCTTGATCTGGGCTTGTTTACATAATGATTCAAAATTTTAAGCTTACACTTGGCTAAAGTGAAAAGTTGAATCCCAAGCTTGACTTTTGTTGAACTGAACCGAGTGTATCTGAGAGTCAGCTTTTCTGATTCACAACCCACATTCAATTTTGCAGAGCTACAGCTGTTTTAGAATGCCATTAGAAAGTTCATGCCTGAATAAAGATATAGCCTTCATATGCTATTGCAAAAGAAAGCTAAAAGCTCCAACGTTGGTTAAGTTTATTCACAGCAAGTATTTGCTGCTAGAACAGGTTAATACCTTGTATATTCAACTTACACCCAAAGAAATTCATGGGTGTTTAAAGTAAACAAAACTAACTATACAGAAAGCAAATTAGATAAAATTAAACATTACACCACATTGGCTACCCTAATGCTACAGGAGAGGAATTCAAGATACCTGTAGAATTCAACCAATATTTCATCTGCAGAACCAGCATTGACAATGTTATTCCATTCTAACCCAGTAAGGTGCGTAGAGAAGTTCCTAATGAATTCCTGAGCTGTTTCTTGCTTGGGGATGGTATGAGAGACAATATCTAGTCCAACAAGACACAATGGCTCAGATGCTATGCCAACATAGTCTCCATGATGTGATGCATTGAAGTTAAAATTTGGGAATTCTGAGCCCTCTGTAACATTTTCCTGAAAACAAGTAACCCATAGATAACGTAATACATGGAGGGTTGGGGATTTAACGGATTGTGAGTTATTTGCATGCAATTAATTATATTTCAGTATTGAATTAACACATTTCTGATTACAACAAACTAGAGGTAGTCTCAGCAAGGTCAAAGTTGGTTTAGCAAGTGTACACTGAAATGGGTATTATTGAAGAAAATGCCTTAGAAGGAAGCAATGAGTAAACTACCCACATTTCTAAAACAATTAGTAAACCTTGTCCACAAGAGAGGTTTTTCAGAATGGATTATACATATTTCTCAATCTTCTCATGAAAACCTTGATCCATTGATCCATAAATAATACCAGCCTCAAACCAAAACAGAAAGAAGAGAGGAATTTAGGCTACCAAGTCAAAATGGGGGATCGTTCATAGTCGAAACATCTGTTTGAGTTCCAATTCCATGCGCAAGCAAACATTGAGACTTATGCTTGTTGTCACTGTACCTATTTTAAAATTTTTTTTGATAG
This sequence comes from Annona squamosa, assembly GCA_035584095.1. Lineage (NCBI taxonomy): Eukaryota > Viridiplantae > Streptophyta > Magnoliopsida > Magnoliales > Annonaceae > Annona > Annona squamosa. The sequence goes on along the minus strand of JAXCLR010000063.1, from coordinate 35,747,759 downwards.
ATATGTGAGCCTAGGCTAGATCAGTTCACTGCCCCAATCTTAGATTGTTTGATTCTTTAAATATTTTTTCTTGAATTTCATAAATAAAAAGAAGGGATACTACGAGTATGGTGAGCAGGTAGGGATACAAATGGGCATTTTCAAAGTTACACTCTGGTTGCTGCCTTCCAATAACAATATATATATACATGTGTGTGTGTGTGTGTGAGAGAGAGAGAGAGAGAGAGAGAGAGAGAGAGAGAAATTTTTAAGTGCAGTGTCACTGCACCGTAAGCTCAAATGGGCTGCACGTGATGATAAAATCAAAATCTACTCTGCCTATTGAATTTAGAATAATGTATTTTATTACCATACTAATTTTCATGCCAATCGGATGTGTATAAACCCCATCTAAAAATGATACATATTTAATATAATAAAATAGTTTAATATAAATAACAACTTTAAAGTGATTTTTTCAATATTTAAACTATACAAAGTAAGATTTATATATGGATAAATGATACTATAAAGTTTCGTTGCATTTTAACATGTGTGGGGGCCCTTTTTTGGGCAACTGCACCATTGTTTCCATGCAATTGTGCTGCACCGAAACAGCTCTCTCTATATATATGTGGGTTCCGCTTCTATGTAACCATGTTACATAGAAGCAGACCCACGTAACCTCTTTAAAATATAGATTTTGATATGTAATGGAAAATCTAATTCATTCATTATATTTAACATCATTTATTTATTTAGGGAATCAAGTTTCATCCTGATCAAGTATTTTATGGGTCATATTTGTTAGAAAATGTATATATTCACGTGTAAATTATGAAAAATGCTAAAATATTAATTTTAAAGTAGTATTTTCCACATCTAAACCGTCCAAAATATTATTTTTATGTGAATAAATGATTCTATAAAGTATTATTACATTTTAATCCATGTGTAAATAGATCTAAGCATTTTTTATAATTTAGACATGAATATATATATATATATATTTGAATAAACATAGCCTATAAATATACTTGATTGGGACAAAATTTAATTTCTTAAATAAACAAATGATGTTAAATACAATGAATTTATTGAATTTTCTATTAAGGATTAAAATCTTATATTTTAAAGGGGTTACATGGGTCCGTTTGAATATATGAGAAAAATTTAGGTGTAGTGCAACGGTGCAATTACGCCAAAATGGGCTTTACATGATCATAAAATTATAATCTATTCTACCCATTGTACTTAGAATCGTATATTCTATTACCATACCAACTTTCATCCTAATTAGATACTTGTGTGAACCCTATCTGAAAATAGTACAAATTCAACGTAATAAAATAGTTTGATGTAAATAATAACTTTAAAGTGATTTTTTCAACATGTAAACCATTCGCTAAAAAATATATATATATATATACATATATATATATATATATAATTATATAAAGTTTCATTGCATTGTAATATGTGTGGGGCTCATTTTTAGGCAAATGTACCATTATTCTCTCTCTATGGGTGTGTTTGTTTGGAGCCAAAACATGTCAACTAAAACTTTTCATCCAAAAACTTTTCACTCTCCATAATTACTTTATTTTTTAATTATTTTTTCACATTTTTCTATACAAACTACCCTACTTTTCAATCATTTCTACACAATTACCCATACAACTAACCTATCCATTTTAACTTTATTCTCTTTATTCTTCATCATTACCTCTATTATATCACATCATTTTCTATCAATTTGACAACTTTTACCCCAAAAACTTTTCATCAAAAGTTTTACCTCAAACCAAACACACCCTATATATATGGATGGATGGATTGATAGAAATGCAGTAGACATATTCTCAATGAGAATTTGACAAAGAATTGAAATGGCTATTGAAACAAATACAATCACATAATGGCATTGGAGTAGAGAGAAATAAAAATAGCCACAACTGGAATCTTTGACTTCACAAGTCCCAGAGGAGAAATGCGTTATCCTCTGGCTGATCGGAAATCAAATCCACCCTGTCATGAACATGGAGCTATGCAAGTTTCTATTAACAACCATATCAAATAAGATCAAAACTGAAGCAGACAAATCTTTAACATGTTGAGTACATAACAATCAATACAAAATGATAACAGAGGGGTTTGAAGCCAAAAGCCTACCAAATATGGTTTCCCTTCAATAGTTCTCTTTATGACTATTTCTTCGAATGGAATTAGCAGAACTTGGTGCGCAAGCACATATTGAAGTAGGCGGCTGACGAGAGCTCGTTTCTTGTCTTCAAACTTGAAGAACCTAACATTCCAAGCTCAAACAGATAAGTAGGGTGTCGCATAGACTATCAGAGATTCTTCAAAGAAAAGAACTGTAAATTTGCATTGGATTCTAAATAAATTGAACAGTGACAAAAGTGTACTCATTCAGTTTCCGGTCTAGATTTGAAGCCAGAAAGAAGAATAAACAGCCTTTTGTTTCCGCAATTGCTACAGCTTTTGGGATTGGTATGCTCAGAACAACAGAAACTCAAGAGCAGAAATCTATGTTTCAAGTGGTTCAACCCAAAAAATACATCCATGAAGGACCATCTTGTGGGTGAATTGCGGTCTACAGGGGCCCTTTGATGGGGCCCACCATACATTTTTGCTCAGCCGTTTCTCCTTTCTGTTTTGTTGTCCTATTCTGTAGTTTTTTCATTCTCCTACAGAGAGAGAGAGAGAGAGAGAGACCTGGTGATGCTTGCATGCTCGTGGAGAGGAAGGAGCGAGAGAGCTGATGAGAATTCATTCTGAGTGGGGTTCCAGTGAGAAATATCCACCACCCACCTCCTGATTCCCCTCTCCATTTCTAGAAAGAGCCACGATATTCCGAGATGGATCGAGAGCGTGAAGTAAGCACAAGGAAGGGCGGCCATAGGATCCTTAACCATTTCATTTTCTTATGCAGAATTTCTGGGGCCCACTTGGGATGCCCCCCACTGGCACGTGTGATATCAGCAAAACGCGAAGGGTCAATCCACATTCCCACATCCCCACATCCCATCTGAATTCTCCTGTTCAGAAGAATGCTGAAATTCGCATCGCAAACCTTGAGAAACCCCATCAAGGCCATCCCCAAGTTCCTGCAATCTAAAATTTTTAACATCCACAATGAGAATATTGCGAAAGAAGCAGTGGACTGTGTTGTGATTGGAGCAGGAATCGTCGGAATTGCGATTGCTAGAGCTATGGCGTTGGAGGGCAGAGATGTTCTGGTGATTGAATCTGCTCCCACTTTTGGCACCGGGACCAGTTCTAGAAACAGTGAAGTGATTCATGCTGGCATCTATTACCCACCAAAATCTCTCAAGGTATGATGATTACTTATTATTTTCTCTTTTTCTATGATTTCGATACAACTCTAAGGCAAACTCACCCTAAAAGCTAATTGTTGAGGGGATGGAACCAAGGTTATATAATTCACAGATGGCTTCCCATGTAAGGAATCCTAACCAACAGCCTTGCTGCCCGGTGGGTTTTGCACTAGGCTTGATCACTTAACTAGAGTGACCATCAATACCCATGTCACACAATCTCTAGATCTGAAATCTTTGGTACAACCAAAGGACAAGTCACTCACAAAAGCTTGAGACAATTCTCTTAGTTATGTACACTGAACACTTGACCACTCCTGTCCAATTAAAAGGGCTGAAAATAGCTTTTGTTTTCTAGGCTCAAAGAACATACAATTCCTCTAGTATAGAAGAATGAATATAATGCAGCATCAAGTTAGTTAAAGGAAACAAATAATGGTTTTTTCCTACTCAATATTTACCTCCTTTGGCTAATAGTCATAAGTCATGATGTACATTTTAGGCGATGCTTTGTGTCCGAGGAAGGGAGATGCTATACAGGTATTGTTCAGAGCGAGGCATCCCACATGACCAGATTGGTAAGCTGATAGTTGCTACAAGAACTGCTGAAATTCCAAAATTGAGAAATCTACTGGAGCGTGGGATTGAAAATGGAGTCCCAGGTCTGAGGATGATGGAGGGTTTTGAAGCTGCAAGAATGGAACCAGAAGTGCAATGCGTGGAAGCGTTGTTATCTACATGCACTGGGATAGTGGACAGTCACGCACTGATGCTCTCTCTGATTGTACGTCCTTGTTCCCTTTTTTTTTTTATTACATTCAGAAGGAGCAGCTGCTCTACCCGGGTTTTGATACCGGGAGCACAGGCACGTGAGCCCACACTGAGAACTGCGCATCGCGCTGTTCTCATGTCCTTGCTCCTTTTCAGTTTCTGTCTTTGTTATATCTGTAAATGTTAATATGACTTGGATGAAAACACAAAAGTAAACCTCAATGCACCTGATTTTTCTTTGACAGTTGTCTGGTCAAAAAATGGTTGGGTTGTCTGGTCATTTGATACTCTGTGAGTTCTTATCTCTTAACACAGGTTCCCTAATCTATGGATCTAGGGGGAAGGCGAGAATTGTGGAGCAACCTTCTCCTACAACACGACTGTTATAGGTGGCCATGTTGAAGCAGAACACATTTATCTTCATATTGCTGAGAGTAAGAACCTTGAACAGTTTGAGGGGCAGTCCTCTTTGGAGCCAGGGCTTATATTGATCCCCAAGTTTGTAATCAATTCTGCGGGCTTGAGTGCCATTCCCCTTGCAAGAAGATTGTGTGGTCCTAGTGGGATTATTCCATCGTCTTATTATGCTCGTGGTTGCTACTTCACCTTATCTAGAACTAGGACTCCTTTCAAGCACTTGATCTATCCAATTCCAGAAGATGGTGGAATAGGAGTGCATGTCACACTTGATTTGGATGGTCAGGTAAAGTTTGGTCCTGATGTGGAATGGATCAATGGTGTGGATGAGGTGTCTGGATTTTTGAACAGGTATGACTTCTGCTAGCATTTTGGTACTGTCTTTTGTCACTTCAACAGCATCTTTTCATTTAAAAGCAGCATTTGTACCCTACCTTCTTGACCTGATGAGCCCATCATGAATGAACCAGGCCCTGCCATTGCTCATATAGAATCATCCTATTGATTGGACTACTTTGAAAAAGCAATGGTACTGGAGAGTCAGTGCAGGCTCCTTATGAGTTGACTCTCAGACAGCGGTCCGTATGAATTTGGATTGGCAAAGGGTCATCAGCATGGAAAGAACTAAGCAAAACCTGTGACATACTGGAACACTGATAGCTTCTATCCTCTTCAAAATACAATTTCAACTATGCAAAAAGATAATAACTAAAATTTCCCAATCTGTAATGTGATTTTTCTAACTGGGATGTTCTGCCAATGTTGTACTCCACTGATTATGCATCTGAAAGGTTAGCTTAATTTTCTAGCATGCATTGGATTTATGTGTAGAATTTAAATTTACAAAGTTTTTACTAATGTTGAAACAGTGATACTGCACATAATTATTTGTTTGTGTGACGATCTCCAGCTGATTCTAGAAGCCTCTAGATGTATTTGGTGTAGGATGATTATGAAATTTGCTACTAACCCCTCTTAAAATCTAACATTTTGATCTTTGACGAAAAATCTAATTCATTCATTATATTTAACACAATTTGTTTATCTAAGGGATCAATTTTCATCCCAATCAAGTATGTTTATGAGTCACATTTGTTAGAAAATGTATATATTCATACGTAAATTATGCAATGCTAAAATATTAATTTTAAAATAGTATTTTTGACATCTAAATTGTCCAAATTATCATGTTTATGTAAATAAATGATTCTATAATGTATTATTACATTATAATACATGTAAATAGATCTAAATGTTTTTCATAATTTACACACAAATATATATATTTTTGAACAAATGTGGTTCATAAACATACTTGATCAAGATGAAACTGGGTTTCCTAGATAAAAAAAATGATATTAAATACAATGAATTGATTGGATTTTCCATTGAGGATCAAAATCTAAGATTTTGAAGGGGTTGCATGTGTCCGTTTCTATGTGACCCAATTATATAGAAGCGGAACCATATATATAAGTGGTGTAGTTGCCTAAAAAATGGACTCCACACATATTAAAATACAATGAAACTTTATACAATCATTTATCCATAAATAAAGCATACTTTAGATGGTTTAGATGTTGAAAAAATCACCTTAAAATTGTTATTTATATTAAACTATTTTATTACGTTGATTTGTACCATTTTCAGATGGGGTCTATACACATATCTGATTAGGATGAAAATTAATATGGTAATAGAATACATTATTCTAACTACAATTGATAGATTATATTATAATTTGATCATCATGTGGTACAATGCGATGGCGTTGCACTTGATTACTCCTATATATATACATATATATAGAGATATATTTTCAAGTGCAGCACCACTGCACCATGGTTACGTTGCAGTAGCACTAAAATGGGCCCCCACATCAAATTATAATCTACTACACCCATTATATTTAGAATAATATATTCTATTACCATATCAATTTTTATCCTAATCGGATATGTGTATGGATCCCATCAGAAAATGCTACAAATTCAACTTAATAAAATAATTTAATATAAATAACAATTTTAAAGTGATTTTTTCAACATTTAAACCAACTAAATTATGATTTATATATAGATAAATGATTATATAAAGTTTCATTGCATTGTAATATCTGTGGAGCCATTTTTTAGGCAACTACACCACTGTTCCGATACAGTGACGCTGCACCGGAACAACTCTCATACATATATATATGTATGTATATATATCTATATATATGTGTATGTATATATATATGGGATTTAATCATGTACATTCCGTCTGCACAGAAACTACCATGCAGACGGCTCATCCGGACGTCTATTTCGGCGAGGTAAATCCAGTACGTCCATTCGTTTCTGCGTGTTGCGAAGGAGGCGGAGACTGCACGTACACGCGGATGGGTGCATTTTCCCGCTCGGCAGCAAAAAAGGAAAAAAGAAATCCAGCCCGCGCCTCCTTCGGTGGTGGACGAGATCTTCCCAGGTGCCAGCTTATCCTCCTTCCCAAGCGCCAGCCCGTACTCCCATCCGCGCGGATCGTCTTCTCCGAAAATCCGCATGCGGATTATAACTGCGCAGCAAAAGTAGTCTCATCCGCATTTCTCTGACGCGAAAATACGTATGCAGATTCTGAATCCACAGCAAACGTAAATTTTCGCGTCAGAGAGATGCGGATGAGAGTACTTTTGTCGCGCAGTTATAATCCGCATGCGGATTTTCGGAGAAGAAGACCCTTTCTGTCGACACAGAACTTCATAATCGACGGAGAACTTCGAAATCTCGATGGAGAAAGAGATTCGAGAGCAGCGACGGCAGCAGCAGCTCGACGTAGAAGGAGAAATTGACGGAGAAGAAGATTCGAGAGTAGCGGCGGCAGCAACATCGTTGTCTCCATTTTCGAAATGGGAGGGATGAGCGGGAAAATGCATTCTTCGAAGTTTCGAGCGCGTGTATGCACAGTCTCATTCGACTCGGCATCTCCCTCTACACGTACACACACGATGAAAGAAGCGGCGTAGATTTCACCCGCTGAAATAGACGGCCGGATGGGGCGACTGCAGGGGAATTCGGGTGCAGTCCGAATGCACCTGAATAAATCCCTATATATATACATATACATGTATATGTATATATATATATGATGATGATGATGATGATTGGGTCTCATAGTACTCCATTAATTCTAAGAGGTTACATTGCCTAAGTAGTATTTGAGGGTGTCCCAAGCCTGGGGCTGGTTATTTGATAATTCAACTGTATTTTTTAATCTTTTGTTACATGGCTTGTCCAAGTTTGGCGTGTAGATCAGTTCTAGACAAATCTGAATAAACTCAGAACAGGTTTGGTAAGACTAATCCGACTGACAAAATGATCATGGAAGATAAAATGTGATTCACTGACTTGGAGCTCTGACACCCCCAACACCAAATACTACCTTGATTATTCCAATTTTATTGATATAAAATTTTCAAAACTCATTTCAATTGTGCATCTGATCTTGCACGATGCATTCTTGTTTTTTTGCCCATCCAAGAATCTGATTGAGATGATTTTTGATAGGTAAAACAAATGATGTTAACTTGTATGACTAGTGAGGTTTTCATGGTTTGGGCCCCATTTGAAGTAGCTGACAACACTCTAATGCTACCAGCTGCAATGGGCCCAAATTGATGATCAAATTAAAATCTAATTCACCATTGTATTTAGAATCATTTTTTTCATTAGCATATCAAGTTTCATCCAACTTAAATATGCACATGTGTCCTACTTGAAAATTATGCAAAATCAATATAATAAAATTGTTTGATTTAAATATTAATTCTAAAGTTGTATTTTCCATATTTAAACCCTCTAAACATCATTCTTATGTAGATAAATAATCATATAAAGTTTTATTATATTCTAATACCTTAATGAATGGATCTAAGCATTTTTTATAATTTACACATGAATATATACATTTTAAAACAAATGTCGCCCATCCAAAATTTGATTCGGATGATTTTTAGTATCATAATAAAACAAATGATGTTAAGTTATAAGATTGGATCATTGTGGACCCCATTAGCAGCTGGGAGGCTGCACCCTAGCATGTCCCTTACATAAGTCTGTCAAGCATTTAAAATCCACAGCTCATTAATCCACCGGTTGTTTGTGACTTGCTGTTATTTTTTTCCCAGGTTCGACTATAGTGTGAACATGAACCGGGCAGAGAGGTTCTATGCAGAAATAAGAAAGTATTATCCTAATTTGAAGGATGGATCTCTAGAACCAGGATATGCAGGGATTCGGTCCAAACTTTCTGGTCCTAGACAACCGCCTGCAGATTTTGTTATTCAGGTGGTCTCTCTTTGCAAATCAATCACAATACCTCAATCTGTACTTGTTATGATTATCATCACAAATGCTCTGTTTGATTTTCATAATATTCCAGTGAGCTCGCATTTGTAAAACCCAATTCTTTCCATCTAGCTTCAAAGTGTTTTTACACATACCAAGCTGGTATCCTGGCACATTTTTATGCAACTCCAACTTGTCCAACTGAACAAGGTATTAAAAGACACATTTTTCATGAATCTATTCTTTCAATCAGTATCCCATCTCTATCTTCAAGCAAAAAGCCTATTTTCCATCTATTGTTCCTTATCTTTCCAATTTCTTCATGCGGTTTTATCTCTATTCTTTACTGGTTTACTTTCAAACTGCCAACAGCATTTTAAAGCCACTTATTGGGCAATTTAATTCTCCTGCGCCTTCCATATAAATAAAACCAAGTGGAATATATTGATATTTTCACTCATTCTGTTTCCTACTTGGTAAGATTGCTAGGCTGTTTCTTTTGGCAAAATAGCAGGTCCGGCAAGAAGTTCTGCATGTCATGTTCACCAAGTGTAAAAATTTGGTTTTGCCATGCAGAGCTTGGCACTCTGCACCCAACACTATATTGAATCACCTTACAACCGAACATCTGCAAATGCGAATTTGGAAATTTTCTACAGGATTTAGGGGATTTATCAGTTTCCATAACAAATAATGATGCCCGTGATTATGAATTATCCATTTTGAATCAATATTGCGTATTAGAGAAACTCATTTCATTAAGCAGAATGACATTTCATGGTGAAATTCTTAGCTCACTCCATGAAATCTGCAAACACCGAGGCATGTTTGTTTTGGAAGGCTCCTCTTTGCAGCGATTGGCATTACTCCCTTCATGCTTTCATTGCTTGTGCATGTGTGCAGGGACAGGAAGTTCATGGCGTGCCCGGTCTGGTGAACTTGTTTGGGATTGAGTCTCCGGGCCTGACTTCCAGCTTGGCAATTGCAGAATACATCATTTCAAATTTCTTGAAGCGATGATGATTGATTATCTTCCCGCATCCTGCCTCGTGCTGTTGTAGCATGCCTGTTATCTTGCAGCTAAATACAACACCACATACAAAAAAGTATTTATGATGTGGAAGCAAGCTTCAAGTTGCAATTATCTGAAAATTCAACTTTGAGAGTAGAAATTAAGCCAAAAAAAAAAAAAAAATGAAACTGTCAACTTGTGTCATTTCCTGCTCAATGGTATCAAGTTGCAATACAAATTAATCACGTCGTGCACCCCAGCACTACCAAAATTTCTTTTTCTGATGTATCTAGGCACGAAAGCATGCATGTAGTGTCAGTCATGTCAAGGAAGGGAGGGTTAAATGTTGCTGTTATGGATGGGATAGGCAGATTGCGATCCGGTGCACCACTTCAGTGCACACCCGGGTGCCTTAAGCCCATTTTTTTTTATTTCTTTTGAAATTTTTTTTATACAAGTGTTAATTTAAGTGTACTTAACATGTGTATTAATTTTTACCATTTTTTGAGTATTTTAGATATTTATTTTTTATTTTTGAAAATCAATGGCATTTTAGTAATTGTAAATTGTATGTATATTAGCAGTTTGTATATGTAGAAATATATGTAAACTGTTTTAGTATATTAGCAATTTATCTTTTTTATAGATTTTGAAATACACTAATATATTTTATATACACTTGCAGATATAATCATGCCGTGACGACGTTGTAACATAGTCTTGACAGCGTCAAGACGGCATGAGTATAATTGTAATTATAATCAAGTATGTAAGGTTAATTAATAATTTTTGAAACTAAGCAGATATACCTGCAATATAGTTAAACTATATGGGTATAATTGAAAATTACTTTAAAAAGTTCTTAGCGCGAGTGGCACACCTTCCATGCTTTCGTGTTCATGATCCGTGGAGTTTTAGGGTGTGTTTGTTTGGGATATAAACATGTCAACCAAAACTTTTCAATCTAAAACTTTTCACTCTCCATAACTAC
>JAXCLR010000063.1:35711152-35722178 GCA_035584095.1 Annona squamosa | reverse complement strand
ATATATATATATATATATATATATAACTTTAATGAGTTAATTGAGTTAAATAGGTTGAACAAATTAAACGGGTTGACCAGGTTATATGGGTTACTAAACGGGTTGAGTTATAAAATCTCAACCATAATCCATTTATTTAATTAAATGGTTAAACGGGTTGGCAGATCATAACTCATTTATTCAAAAATTCCAACCCAAACTCATTTATAAACGAGTTTGACGAGCCGGTTGACGGGTTGATCATGACTATTAACACCCCTAGTTGATTTGTGAGACATTTGTGAGACATTGTCTATTTCATGGGCATCTTTTGGAGCGATGGAGCATTAAAAACCCAGCATACTGATGCTTCTAAGGCATGCTTGGAAAATGATATCTATGTACCATTGAGTTTAGATCACCATGCATTTTGGTTAGTGGTTGAGTTGTCATCCACATTGAAAGGTTTGAATATCAAGATCTTGGTATTTTTCGCTTTATTCCTGTCTGGAGGGATGGCGGGAGTCTTGATGCCGAGTCACACATCAGGGGAATATGTTTGTTTTTTGCCATGAAAGATAGTTTCAGACATTTCAAAATACAGGAAGCTGTTTCTGAAAGAAATCATGGCCTGTAAACTATGTTCCAGAATGTTCTGAAAATATTTACAATTTTGCTCTGATACAGGAAGAAATTGCAGAGATCTGGCAAGGATCATTCAATTCTGCTGGTTCTTCCTTCAGGCATATATCAATACAGGTTCATTGTGGATGGTGAATGGCGATACATTCCTGACCTTCCCTACTCTGCTGATGAAATCGGTTGTATTTCAAATCTACTCGATGTGAACGTAAGTACCATCTTTCTAAATTTTTGTTCGGAAAAGGTAATAGATCAAAGGGTTTTCAAAATGTCAGTTTCTTGTACAATGATTTAACAGTCCGTGCAGCTGCTTATTTTATTTTATTTTTTTTTATAAAAAGTTAAAATGTTTTTTTCGAAATCTAAACCATTTATTATGTTCACCCATATGCGTTTATTTCTAATTTCAAAAATCACATATATTGAAAACTTTCATATACTATATTTGTACTGTACATTTTTTTTTTTTAAAAAAAAAGTGATATATTCAGTCTCAAAGACGTTGACTTTTTACAAAATATTAGTTTCCAATGAAAGGTAGTATGACAAAACAAATGGTGTTAAACAAAATAAATGGATTAGGTTCCTAATTTTTTTTATAAATTTCAGGAAATTTTACGAGATTTTCTCAGAGAACTGATTTTTAAATCAAGGCTTATAGCTTTCAGTCTTGTTGATTTCAGGTGAGAGACTTTTATAAGATTTGGATTTTAACTACCAGGCTGTTCTCTTTTAAAAGAAAATTGTTAGAAGTGCTGCATATAAACTTCAAATTTACTTTTAGAACCAGATGGTTAAATATGTTGTATATAAAGATGAAAATAATTGTGGCGATCTGCAAATAGATAAAATTATTATTATAATTTTTATGCCAATAAATGCAAGCATGCAGAGTGAAACCATAGCTTGATCTAAAAATTTGTCATTTTTAATACTAAACTACTTCCTTTGACCTGCTGTTGTTTTTATGCCATTATAGCATTATTACTAAAAAAAAATTCAAAGTAGAAAACTTGCAGTTTACTCAACTATTCCTGGTTGGACTGGCTGGCCTGTTCCAGCTTCCATAGATTAGAAAAAATCATGACATGACCGTATGTAAAATGGTAATTGATCATCAAGAACTTGGCTAACTTGGGGCGCCATTATCACTTGAAATTAATCATCGATAATTGACAATTTGACCTTGCACTTGAAATTAATTATCGATGATTGACAATTTGACCTTGCATTCATCCTAAATCAAAACAAGCATGTTGAGGGAGAAACCAGGGTAGTCAAGTCGTCCCATTCCTTGCAATCATATTGTGTCGGTTGACATAAGACCAATCTTTACACGTATGCATCAATTGTGATGATGTGATCTTAACTGTTAGATGGTTGGATGCAAAGATATTTTGCGCTAGCTAACAGTTGTTGGGAAAAGGCTCACCACAACGATGGGTGAAAGTTTCTAGCAGGAAGAGACATGAGGTGTTCTTTTCCTTCCTCTTGCCGGGAATCCAGTTGCTCATTTGTATTATACACTGCAGGATTTTGTGCCAGAAAACTTGGAGAGCGTTGCTGAGTTTGAGCCTCCTCAATCACCTGACTCAAGCTATGGGCAGCCATTCCCTGTGGAGGAGGACTTTGCCAAAGAGCCGCTGGGTGTACCACCCCAGCTGCATTTAACTGTTCTTGGTACATCGGAGCCTTCGCCTTCCTCTTCCTCTTCTCTTTCTTCTAAGCCTCAGCATGTTGTCCTCAATCACTTGTTCATAGAGAAAGGATGGGCATCACAGTCCCTGGTCGCCCTTGGGCTTACCCACAGGTTCCAGTCTAAGTACGTGACAGTGGTTCTCTACAAGCCCCTTAGAAGGTAAGGGGGAAACACAACAAAAAACACCACGAGGGAGGAAAAAAAGGATTAACGAAAACTGTCACTTTTCTGTTAAATGTACAGCAGAGGTTGATGGTTGTCAGACGGTTGCATTTCTGTCAATATATTTTCTGTTTCTTACAAGTTCCGCTAAGAAATTTTCATCTATTAACTTGAAAACGTTTGTGGTTATGATCTTGCAATAAGAAGAGTCATGGAGCTTTAAGCTTGCCATTGATAGCGAGTTGATGGTGTGTAGGCTAGCGGAAGGAAGAGTGGGTGAGTCGAGATTACAATGGCTTGGACTTTGCAGGTAAGATCACATTTTCCATGGTAACTAAAAACTGATAAACATTTTGGATCGTCGGGTCAGCAACTTCCAATGGCTGCTTTAAGTTTGCCAAAACATATATTTTTGTTTTTTTTTTTTTTTTATAAAATTGTTAGTCTAAACATATTTAATCTATTTATTTCAAAAAATATATACTAATTTATAAATTAAGTTTTACTTTTTTTTTTATGAAGAGAAGTTATTACCATTTTTAGAGGTGTGTATATTTATTTTGGATTTTTAAAGATAAGATTTTTTTTCATGCTTCAATAATTTAAAATGACTAAACTATTTTTATATTTAAAAGCCAAAATAAATATATATAATATTTTAAAAATTAATAAAACTTGATTTATAGATTAAATGTACTTAAATTAATAGTTTTATTTAAACATTTTTTGAAAAGACGAGAATTTTGTTAGGACTGTCCGGAATGTGGCTATTACAGACAGGTCGTAACGGATTAAGACTCCCTTTTTGTTTTCCTTTTTTTTTTTTTTTTTTTTTTTCTGAGGATGCCCTCATCATTGCTATCTGTGGAAGAATGCTCGTGTCTACCATCTCATATCGTCAGGTATTCATGCTCATGCAATGCCATGTCTACGCTGTTATCGTGCATTCACGTCACTGTCCTATATCAGACCTTGACCTAGTGGAGAACTCCATCTGTATCCCGGATCCTCCATATCTCATGCACGGTACCCAAAGAGGTCATTGTATCTTGCTAAGCCAATGGAGGTCACAGCATCCAAAATTCCAAATAATAAGTGACTACATTCCTATCTTTTTAACTTGACTTTTGAATTTGGTTGTCTAAGGCCAATTTAACATAAAACAGCATTTAAATTAATTTTTAAAATACTTTTTAAAAAATTAATAGTCTAAACTTTTTTGTTTTTTTTTTTTGATGAGGATAGTCTCAACTTTTTTTTTTTTTTTTATGAGAAGGAATGACTCTACCCCGACCCCTCAATTTGGAAGGGGTTCGGGACAGAGTAATCTGCAGAATTCATTGCAAAAAAATTGTCAGTACAGATTTTTACAAAAATATCCTGTGGGGGGTTTCCCCACCATGACACATCATCTAAAACAGAGATAGACGCCTGATCCGCGAAAGCGTGAGCGACAGTGTTTTCTTGCCTCAGAACATGGCTGACAGCCATATGGGTATTGGCACAGAGAATCGATCTGATCTCGTCGATTAAATGACCAGCAGGAGAGAAAATGTGGCTATTGTTCGTCAGGTAAGAGCAGAGGAGAAGTGAGTCAGACTCGATTAGGACCATACGAAAGTTGAGGTGCAAGGCCCACCTGATACCAAAAAGAAAAGCTTTCGCTTCCAACAAAAGGAGAGGCTCTCCCACTTCCATCCATCTACGGCCCCACGCAGCAATGAAGTGGCCGCGAGAGTCTCTGGAAACCGCGACAATACTTGAGACTCCCCGGCCCGCCACACACCGGGCATCAACATTTATCTTGAAGGTACCATCTGGTGGTTTTGTCCATCTAGGCACAAGCGGAGTATCCCAGTTGAATACCTGATGGAGGGACTTAACACGCCTTAATTGCTCGATGAAATCCAGGCACCAAGGCAGAATGTCAGTAAACACAGGATGAGCCCCGTCAACCTTCAGTTTGTTTCGTAGGAACCAAACCCGCCAACAGAAGACTAGATAAAGGGCCAGCTCCTCGGTCTTGCCCTTTGAAGATAGGAAAGACAAGATATCTTGCACCGTGGGCGCGACAGGGCCAACCGGCAAGAACCTTCTTGCAAAACATACAATACTATCGCACCTCAGAAATAAATGGTCAGCATCCTCAACCCCCCCAGAGCAAAATAGACAAAGTGGATTCACATCAACGCCCCTACGTGCGAGGTTACATAGGGTAGAGAGAGAATCCCTAAAGAGGCGCCATCCAAAAATCATGACTTTGCTCGGCAAACCAGACTTCCAAATAGCCCTAAGGCTATCAGAAGGAAGCGTGTTCCCATTCGCCGCCATAAGCCATCTGTGTGCCGACCGAACAGAGAAATGACCATTCGCCTCAAGCTTCCAGAAAATTCTGTCCACGACAGGATATCGGGGAAGGGGGACGCGACAAACAGATAGCCACCCACTTCGCCTACCGCAGCCAAGACCCGCTCCCTGATCCAAGAATTAGTCCTTTCGTCGATAAAATAACACACCGGGACATCATCAGGGATGGATGATGGAAGCGGCCCCGCCTTGCAGACCCCCCCGTCCAGCCAATCGTCCATAAAGAACCGGACCCTCCTTCCATCCCCCACCCTCCACCTGCAACCCTCCTTAATCCTGTCACGCGCCTTAAGGATGCCCTTCCAGGTGAACGAATCTGACTGCATAGGCATGCAGTCCCAAATGTCACACTGGGAAAAATATTTAGCCTTTAAAACCTTGAAGCAGAACGAAGCCGGATATGATGATAATCTCCATACTTGCTTGGCAAGAAGAGCATAATTGAAGGCGTGGAGATCCTTGAACCCCAACCCCTCCGCACATTTAGCCACACACATGTCTTTCCATGCCACCCAGCACATCTTCTTCTTATCCCCATGATCACTCCACCAGAACCTTCTCAGCATCCCAGTAATATCCTGACAAAGCGAATGTGGGAGTAAAAAGACACTCATTGCATAGGATGGGATAGCTTGAGCAACCGCTTTAATGAGCACCTCTTTCCCTCCCCATGACAAAAGACGCCCCTGAGGATAGTCTCAACTTAACTGTGAGAAATTTTGAATTTATCAGTCAGTTATCAACCACCGATCAAATGCAACTGCAAAAAAAGAAGAAGAAAGAAACTAGTTTTAGAAATTTCACAAAGTGTAAGGTCTGTCTTTTTAAATATATTTGCAATGCAACTGATTTCCTTTCTTCAAGCAAACAGATTGCTTCAGCGTTTCTGATAATACCAACAATGCAAAACATGAAAGCCTCATTTTATTGGCTTGCACGCAAGGCTTTAATAGAAAGCAAGGCAAACTAGTGCAGTCGGGAAACGACCCGGATTTTTCATCAAATTACAGGAATACCAGGAAGTAACCTTAATTAATTTTACTTCTTCCTTGAAAAATTGTTCTCGCCTAGCTAAAATGATAAAAGACCATATGAAGGAAGATTTTCCGTGATCAAGCATAGACTATTTTTTAAAAAATAAAAAGAAATTAATGAACCATTCTAAACATTGCTAGCTAACTAAGTAAAGACGTTTCTGCAAATTGCTGAGGTAGCATGTTCGAAGCCCTTGTAATTAGCTCATAAGAAGTTGGTTGCATGGTCAAATCAAGGGCTGTACTGTCTGAATAATTTGGTGGTAATGACATGCAAGCGATGAGTTGATAAGAGTAGATTTAATTGCGGAATGAATGAAATGGGGGAAAAAAACTTTGCCATCATTAAAAAAATAATATTAGCTTTTTTATGAATTAAATGAGCTTAAAGCAATTGAGTAGATGATAACGATCTGAAATAAGTAAGTAATAATAGAAAAAATAAATTATAGATAGAAATTGTCAAACATAAGCATAAATTGTAAGCTACCTCCGCCAAGAGTTTAATAATTTTGTTAAGCAGCATTTTATTTATTTGAAACGATGACCAAAAGGCTCAATCCCACGTAAGTTCTTTCTTGGAGAATATATATATTAATTAATTTCTGGCTATATATCAACGACCTCGCACGCAATCACTTTATTTAATTTTTGCAAGTAGTTGAGGGCATTCAAGTAATTTAACAAATGCAATACCTCCATATAAACTTCTCATCAATCGATCAACAAGGAAGATATCGTAGATATTCGAGTTTTGGGGGGATTTGGTTGAGGGGCACAACAAAAAAAAAAAAAAAAAAAGCAAGAGGAAAGATTGCATACAGCATATACCTATAATTTCCATATGGATAAGAAGGGGAAGAGATTGGCAACGTTGGTGGGTTGCAACTACTTCAAGACTCGGAATGAGTTGCATGGGTGCATCAACGACGTGCTAGCGATGCGAGCAGTTCTGATGGAGCGGTTTGGGTTCGAAGCTGAGGACATACAGGTCTTGACGGACCAGCCGGACTCGCCCGATCATCTCATTCCCACCGGCTCCAACATCAGGGCTGCCCTCGCTCGGATGATCGACCGAGCTCTGCCAGAAGATATCCTCTTCTTCCACTACAGCGGCCATGGCACGCTCATCCCCTTACGTGCACATGGCAACCACAACAAGCACGAGGAAGCCATTGTCCCTGTTGATTTTAATCTAATAACAGGTATTTATATTTATATTTATATTTTTTTCAACATTTATTTAAATCCTTTCCTTTTCATTAACCTAGAGGAAACATACATTCCCTTGTTTATCAGACATATGCAAGCTCGCTTGTGTTCTTATTTGGAAAGATGAAAGGTGGGTTGGTAACTGCATGATAGTTAGTAATGTTGTCTTTCACAAGAGTTACGCTGCTACAAAACCTCACTTTTATATGATCCAATTTATTTTTCTCATTGTGTTATTTGATGAAAAATTAACTTTACCTATTGTATTCAGTATGCATCATTTATATTTTTACCAAAACTCTATCATTTATCTAATATTATTGTGCATGAACTATATCTACAAATGAGTAAAATTAACATAATAAAATGATTTAATTAATGTTGATATCAATTTTAAAGTTATATTTTCAATATTTAAGTCTTCTAAAATATTATTACTATATGGATAAGTAACTTTGTGAAGCTTTATTACATTATAATGCGTATGTTAATAAATGTAAGTATTTTTCATAATTTACAAACGAATGTATATAAGTAAATGTAGTCATTTACATCTTTGATTTGAATAAAATTTAATTTCCCACCTATACAAACAAATGAAATTAGATGAAACTTGCTCAACAAATGGTATTAAATATAACTCATTAATCATCAGCTACTAAAGAAACAGGGGCGTCGCTCTTGTTAGTAGTGGCTTGGCTCGAGTATCGAATTCGGTTCCTGCAATTTGAGAATTTTGTCTCCTTTTCATATTTAAAAGTATGTTCTCTTTCTACGTATATGTAAAAACTTACGGTTTTCCTGTGAAAAATTATAAGAATTGTCTTAAAATTTAATTGTAATATAAGTTGAGATATAAAGTAAATATACACAAATAAAAAAAAAAAAAGCCCCGGATAACGTAGAGGCGAACTCCTTCCACAATATATTTTTTTATTAGGATTCATCCCATGAAGATTCTCAAAAGAAAACCTATGCGAGTTTTCGTATTCTCCACATTTTCTAATAAATTATCGATATTACGAACAATATTTCTCATATTTTCGAGTATAAGTGTAGCTAGCTTATCGATATTATCCTCACTTCATTGATAATGTCTTTTGTCCGAAGCCTTTTTTTATTCGATTATCAATTTCTTTAAGCAACAGCTGTAACAATCTCCCGCCACCATAAGCGAATCAACGTTTTGTAGTCTTCCTTCTTGATACAAAACATGGTAATCAGTGACGTAAAAAATTACCACAAAAAATTAGCACTTAGCGCGAACGATATAATGAATATTTCACGAAAAAAATATAACCTTGTAACGATTAAAAAAATTCACTTTTTTGTGTTGCGCAATCATCATCTAATTAATGTATATCATTCATAAATGCACATTTATGGACAATGATTAAAAATACATGTTCGTTCAAATGGCTATTTTTCATTTTTACAAGATAATTACATATTTGAACCATTTATAATGTCTATCTGTATATTTAATTATATGCCAAAAATCAAATCTTTAGAATATCATGTATTTGCTCTTAAATTTTAACTGTTTAATATTCACCCTCAAGTGATGTTAAATTTAAAGTGAAGTTTGACATCGTTTTTATGAGAAAATATTTACATGTTACTTTACATTTTAAATGGTTCAGATGTAAGAAAAAGACTTAAAAATACGTAAAACGCAACCATTTGTATAAGTCCTATGTTCTAGACATTTGTTTTTAATCATTCCGTTATAATTATTTATATTATTATACGTTTAATTTCCATATGTTAAAATTATATTATGTCGAGGAGGTATTTGTTTTGGAGGCTTGATCTTTTCAGGTGTCCAGCCAAAAAATTTATTTTTTATATTTTTTTCATAGATAAGTAAATCTAAGTATATTAAATCTATAAACTAAGTTTTACTATTTTTAGATTTTTTAAGTATTTTTTGGATTTTTAAACACATTGGCATTTCCGTTAAGATTCAAAAATTACGGAAATGTAACGGAAATGCCACTGTGTTTAAAAATTCAAAAAAAATACTTAAAAATCTAAAAATAGTAACACTTGATTTATAGATTTAATACATCTAGATTTACTTATACATGAAATTTTTTTTTTTTAAAAATAGACTTTTAGGCCGAGCGCATGGAGATTAGGTGGTTTTGTTTTATGGATTCTGGATTAATTTGCAAGATTTTGAAAAAGAAAGATTGTTAACATGTACATTTAAAATCATGTAATTAGAGAAAAAAGTATAAAGACAATGATTAAGAACGTTATGATTGTTATACATTTGGATGTAGTAGGGCTTTGCTCCTATGACGCTGGTGCAATTTACACCCTTTCGACTTTTCTTTTCTTTAATTTTTTAAGATCCTTCCATCATATTCTCCTCCAGAAGTATTTATATATATGAAATGAAAATCATATTTACAAGTTTGTGGGATATAATCCACAATAAGCGCAAATGCACGATTCTTTACAATATATTATTTGATATTATAAATTACTTTCAATCAGATTTAGGCCAAGAAAATAGAGTTGAACACAATGTGCGACTTAGATTTAAAACAGAAAATATAAAAAATGAAAAATGAAAAACGCAATGAGGTACAAGTTGCCCCCAGCTTCATAGAAAGAGGCCTACAGAAGGCTGTATAAAAAAATAAGAAATTTCTAAAGGGTAAATTATAAATATGAACAAAAGTTTACCTCTTAATAAATTTTCTCAATAAAAATGGTATTATCTTTATATCATTAGAGCACTTATGGATCCCTAATTATCCATCAAGCAAACATTCAACTACTGAAGCCTGAATGCTGCCGGTAGTGACTGGGGAGAGAAAAAACTTTTTTATTATTATTTTAAAAAAGAATTGAGTACTACTCCCACAACGTGTACTTAGTTACACGGGTGAGGATGGGTGTTACGTGTAAGTTTGCACGTACACATTGCATTTTCGTACGAGTATGAATGTGCACAATGCAAGTTTAATTTGGGGTGACTTAAAAATCAAAATTTTTTTTTTACATTTTCCTATATAATTCTTTGATTTTTATAATTTATATCCAAAAATCTTGATATCCCTCTATAATTAATTATGACGTACTCAATCTTTTTATGAAAATTTCACTATTTTTTACTTAATTAACCTAAACATCTTATAAAATTCGGTATTGAGCTCTGTTTATCATTATTTTATTATTATTATTTTTTTTTGGAAAAAAAAAAAAAAGAGCGCTGCTGCGACGGCGTATGTGCTTATTGGGTGAGGGTGGGTTTTGCGTGTAAGTTTGCACGTACGCAGTGTGTTTTCGTACGAGTATGAATGTGCACAATACAAGTTTTGATTTGGTATGACTTAAAAATCAAGGTTTTTTTTTTCATATTTCTTTATATAATTCTTTGATTTTGTAATTTATATATACAAATCATGATATTCCTCTATAATAATGATGTTGTCAATCTTTTATGAAAAATTCACCTTTTTTACTTAATTAACCTAAACATCTTATAAAATTCAGTATTGAGCTCTGCTTTTTTTCTTTTTTCTTTTTTCCTTTTTTTTTTTTTGAAAAAAAAAGAGTGCTACTCCCACAACGTGTGTGCTTAGTGGGTGAGGGTTTTGCGTGTAAGTTTGCACCTACCCATTTTGTTTTCATACGAGTATGAATAGGGGTGCAACTCGGGTCGGGTTATACCGGGTTGGAGTGAACCGAAACCCTAAGCCAACTTGGTTGAAGTAAACCCAAACCCAAAGCATGTAATTCGGGTTCGGACCGGGTTCGGGTCAGGTTCGCATTGGTTTTGGTTTGGTTTCGGGTTAGAATTCGGGTTACTAATAAACTATTTTTTTTTTCCAAATTCGGTTGTAATCTAAAAAAAATTATTAAAATATACACACATGTGTTTATGAAGTCAAGCCTCACGTTGAATTCTGCAACA
>JAXCLR010000063.1:35698453-35711052 GCA_035584095.1 Annona squamosa | reverse complement strand
TTTTGGTACCGGGTTGGTGCGAACCCGGTTTTGGTTTCGGGTTTCTACGGGTCGGGTTGAAACCGGGCCTATTTTGGGAAAAATCTTTAAAATAAAACCAATTTTTGGTTTTGATATCGGGTCGGGTCGGGCGGGTTCGGACCGACCCGGTACCAAGTTGCACCCCTAAGTATGAATGTGCACAAGACAAGTTTTATTTGGTGTGGCTTAAAAATCAAGGTTTCTTTTTTGTTTTGCATATTTCTCTTTATAATTCTTCAATTGTTTAGTTTATATACAAAAATCTTGATATCACTCTATAATAATGACGTTGTCAATCTTTATGAAAATTTCATTGTTTTTACTTAATTAACCTAAACATTTTATAAAATTCAGTATTGAGCTCCGTTTTTTATGATTATTTTTTTGAAAAAAAAATTGATTGCTACTCCCACAGCGTGTGTGTTTATTGGACTTTGGTTGCATGCTCTCGGGCGCATACACCTATTTTTTTATTTTTTTAAAATTTTTTTATAAAATGGTTAGCCCAAGTTTATTTAACATATATATCAATTTTTACCATTTTTGGATATTTTTAGATATTTATTTTTTATTTTTAAAAATTAGTGACATTTTAAGTAATTTAAAAATAGGTGTATGTGCCCGGGAGCATGCAGCGCTGCATGCTCCTGGGAGCATACAACCGGAGTCTGTGTTTATTGGGTGAGGAAGTTTACGTACGAGTATGAATGTCCACAATACAAGTTTAATTTGGTGCGACTTAAAAATCAAAGTTTTGCATATTTCTCTACATAATTCTTTGATTTTGTAATTTATACCCAAAATTTTGATATTTCTCTATAATAATGACGTTGTTAATCTTTTTTGAAAATTCACTTTTTTTTTTACTTAATGAACCTAAACATCTTATAAAATTCAGTATGTTTATTTAATTTTTAAACGCCAAAAGTGTATGGGCTTAATAATAATCCACATTTTCTTTTAAGAAGTTTATAAAACTCATATCAAAATTAAAAGTAGTTAACTTTGCTAATAAGCCCTATTTTGCACATTTTTGGCATTTAAAAATTACATAAAAAGTAAATTTTGCTCAACTTACCTGGACTAAATGGTAAATTTTAAAAAATAAGAAAACGTTGCATGGAAAAAGCCCAAAATAGAAGAATGATGAGCAAAGATTAATGGAAAAAAGCAAGAAACAAGAAATCATGGTCAATTAGAAGGCAAGAGAGGATGCATTTCGGTACAAATCACAACGTCTTGGGTTGATCTAAATAGCACAATTAAAAAGACAAATAAATAAATAACACCAAATGTATAAGTTGCAACCGTCTATATATTGGGCGCTAGCATATATCCAGAGAGGGTCGATCACATGCGGCCTGCCCTAATTGGGCTCCAACTATGTCTGTTGTTTAATATTTTTAAATTTTAAATTATTTTATAAATATGTTAATTTAGATATATTTAATTTATAATCTAAATTCTACCATTTTTGATATATTTATATATATTATGTTTAAAGATAGAAGTATTGTGGTCATTTGTATAAACATATTAAAAAGATAAAACTTGAATTATAGATTAACTATACCTATATTAATATATTTATAAAAACTAAGAAAAAATGTTAAATGGGAGCCGCATATGATCCCACCTCATATATAGGAGCATAGTCAATATAATATTGCAATTGGAATTCGCAGCAAAATCCTAAATTCTTGTTCCTATTTACCATGCAGCCACCCGTTTGGGCTTAGATGTAATAATTCCTCTTATACTTATAATAATTGCATATAATTCATAATATACTCATAATATTTTGTAAATTTTTTTTTATACCCATAACATTTTTCCTTAATCTATTCTCATACCTACGCCATTAAAACCACCATTATCTACTCCATTGAACAAACGATTTTGCCTGTTTAAAATTTTGTGATTGAAATAATTTAACCTTAACATGACTCAATTGATGGCAGTAAATCATTAATACCGGATATTAAATAACTTAAAAGTCATATTAAGGTTGATTTATTTTAATTGGAAAAAAAATTTAAAAGGGCAAATCGTCTTTTTAATAATATAGATAACGGTAATTTTAACGACATGAGTATGAGAGGAATTTATGATGAAATGTTATGGGTACAAAAGAAATTTATGAAATATTGTAGGTATATTAAGAATTATGTGCTTTTGCATTTTATTTTAATAAATAAACAGGCCTTCATGTGAAATTTTGTTAATTTTTAAAATTTGTTTAGTATTTTAAATTTCGATAATAAAAAGTAAGCATGCATAGCTTGTTGTTTTATTTATTTTTAAAATTCTAAAGGAAATATTAAATAAATTTAAGAAATTACTAAATTTCATGTGAAGAAAAATATAAGGCCTCCTTCTTATCCACATTTATCAAAAGTACAAAAAAAAAAAAAAAAGTTTCAAAAAAAATTTGTATTTTGGCTGCCGATATTGCGCAGCGCATAGGATCGGCCCCTGAGAACTTAACATGTTTGGAATAAGAACTTAATTACAAATTAAGATATAATAGCACCAAGATTTCAAAAAAGATATAATAGTACCAGAAGAATTGAATGTTTTGTTCTGTTTTGGGAATTTCAGACGTTGATTTCAGGTACCTGGTGAACCGGCTGCCGGAAGGAGCCAGCTTCACCATCTTCTCCGACTCGTGCCACAGCGGCGGCCTCATCGACAAGGAGAAGGAGCAGATCGGCCCCCACGAGGAAAAGCACGCCCACCACCACCCCACCTCCTCCGCCCCTCCGCTCCGCCGCCCAAAATCTATCCCCTTCCAGTCCATCCTCCATCAGCTCTCCTCAATCTCCGGCATTCAATCCCCACCTCAAAGTTATGAAATCGCCCCCCACATCCTCCACCTCTTCGGCGTCGAAGCCAGCCCCAAATTCAAGTCACCCGCGTCAGAAAACCTCCAACAGCAAGACCTGCTCCGGCCATTGGCCCCCGACAACGGCATCTTGCTGAGCGGCTGCCAGACGGACGAGACGTCGGCAGATATGGATCCAGACGAGGACGGCTCCAAGGCCTACGGCGCCTTCAGCAACGCCGTCCAGATGGTGCTGAAGGCCCACCGAGGCCCCATCAGCAACCGGGAATTGGTCACACGTGCGAGGGAACTGCTGCGTGCCGCAGGCTTCACCCAGCACCCCTGCCTCTACTGCAGCGATCAAAACGCCGACGCGACTTTCCTATGGGAGAACTCAGGGTCCATCTGCTAGAATATTGTTATTATTGTGCTTGCAGGCTCGGGTCGACCGTCTCTGCCTCCCATCTATTGAATTGAATAAGAAAGATATCTCATCTATGTTACTAATTAAAAAAAATAATGGATGTATTTAAATTTATTTATGTAAATGCAGAAATTTAATATAGCAATTTAGTTTCATTTTCCCACTATTATTAATATCGCACCTGATCAGCTTGTATTTAATTTCACATTTACCTCTTATTTTTATGAATTATGTACATGCACGGTTTCCACTTCAAGCGAATCGGTTCACACCAGCCTAAGTTCAAACATCAAGAAGTTGGTGATGATGTGAAATTCACTTGTTACTACGTTTCAGTTGAATCATTTATTTGGCTAAGAAACCGGGTTTCATCTGGTTTGAAAATATGTTATGTACATGACCCCATTTGATAAATATATGAAATGAACATAATAAAATTATGCAATTCATATGCCAATTTCATATATGTCAATTTAACATCTAAATAGAGTAGAACGTTCTTCCTTAGAATAAATGATTATATGAATGTCAATTATAACAATTTTAATATTTCGTATTTTTATTAGTCATAAATAACTAGAAATAATTTATAATGTTGAATTTGTAAAATGAAATGAATGGCAAATTCTACAAATACCACGATTTTTTAAAAATTCCAAATGTACCTATATATTTTGCCTAGAATTCAACTTATTTTTTTACCATTAGGAATCTCTTAAAAGGGTCATTAGCTCTATGTGAAATGACGAAATCGTCCATACCTAGTTATGATTTTATGGCTAAAAATTGATTTTCAAATGAACTTTTAGCACTTTAATAGTATAAAATCAATGTTAAAATGTTTATATTTGAGCGAACTAATTTCAAATTATATTAAGACTTAAGCATGTTTGTCATTTTAGATTCTTAACGGTAAAGGTATAAGTCCAATTTTAGGAAAAATATGTAAATATATTTAAAATTTTCAAAATTCATGGGTATAAATAGAATTAGAAGTAAATTTTGCAGATATACATAGAGCACATCCTAAAATGAATTTAATGAAGTTGAAAATATACTAATGGTTATGAACTCAAAGACGGAAAGACAAGAAAAGAAGAAGATGCAAGGGTTTTACTTGGACAAGGAAGCGTGTAATTCAAATGTTTATTTTAAAAAAACCATAAATTAAAGGATTTTACTAATAATATTTTTTGAGAAAAGTATAAATATTTTCTCCAACTATGATAGAAAAATAGCTTAATCCTTAAAAATTAATTGAATAAGATGAAAACAAAAGAAAGAAAACTTTTTTTATTTTATCAGTTTTGTATCATTCTCTTATGGTCTTGAGGTTCTATAAGAAGCCTACGATATTCAGGTAGAATGTACAATGACTGTAAAACAAAACTCCAAAAATTAATTTTTGTTCAGTCCATGTTCTTCTAACTAGTACAGAAATCCTTTGCAAAACCTAGCTTATCATTGGAGCTATCACTATCATTCCAGTTAAAGCACGTGCCGCTCTATTCCATGAAATTCTACACTATTTCACTAACACAAAATAACTCAATTCCAATTCATTGAGAACTAAAGAACATGATGACCTTCTTATTTGTTTGTGTATAAATATCTTATTTTTGCTTATGCCTCAGTTTGTGCCCAAGCCATTTATTTATTACATTCCTATTTTCTTCCTATTTTAGCCAGAGCTACAATCTTGTGCCCAAGTTAATATCTTTGTTTTTGCCAACATAATTAATTTTTTTCTCTTGACTTATACTCATATAAATGATGACAAATTCTATTGTTTCCTCCAATGCAACTCCATTCCCTTCAAGCCTTAAATCTAATGTGCCAAATTTTGTCACATTCAAACTCACTGATCACAACTACTTGCCATAAAAAACTCAAGGCACTTCTTTGATTGAGAGTCAGGATTTGATGAGCTATCTTATTAGTAAGACTGTTGCACCACCTCAATATCATCTAGAGTCAACCAATGTTCCAACTAATGTTCCAAGGATAAATCTTGATTAGACTTCATGGTTCACACTGATCTCTTGGTCAAGTCTTGGATTCTCGGAACATTTTGTGAAGATGTCTTGGGCTATGCTATTAGACTCAAAATTATGTCTGAAGTGTGAAATTTATTGACTAATCATTTTACTCGAGCTTCGATTGATTGTGAATTTGATCTTGTATTTTAGCTACAACATTCAATTAAGGGGAGTAAATGTCTATGCATTTATCTTAGAGACTTCAAATTAGTATGTGATCAATTAAATGCTATAACGAAACAAGCCTTTAGCATTATAGTAATTCTTGGATGTTAGAATGGTTGGTTGATAATTATGAGCATTTCAAGATAACTATGTTTCATCTTCCTCTTCCTACTTTTGCAGAGATCATTACACAACTCTAGTTCTATGAGCCGTGAATTAAGAAGGATAGCATCTTAACCATTAACGCCATCTTTGCTAATCTCAATGAATGCATTACTTCAAGCAATCGATCCAATTATTATAGAAGGTGTGGCTTCAATTCATGATGGGGCAATGACTTTCCTCAACAAAACTAACCTACTACCAAGAAGGTAGATGTGGTCACATCCTTAAAGCTCACGAAAGATCTTACTTTTACATAGCAAATGCCTCTAACTTGCCAAATTTATAGACATCATGGGCACACTATAATTAAATGTTGAAACCATTTTGATCATAGCTACCAAGGTAGTGATATTCCACAAAGACTTATTTTGCCTATGACTTGTTGCTTTGAATTTGTTTTACTTTTTGAGGAAGGAAATTGGATTCTTTACACAGGTGCTAGAGCATATATGACAATAGACTCAAGTATTCTTTCTTTTCTTGTTCTTGCAAGTGAAAACGTAAAAATTATGGTTGGGAATGGTTATCTATTACCCACATATTACAAGAGAACTAGTTGCATATCTTGTTTGACTAAGTCACTTCCTTTAAATGATGTTTTTGTTACTCTTATCCAGAAGGATTTGCTTTCTATTTCTAAGCTTATATAAAATTATTCTTGTTAGTTGTCTTGGTTAAGAATGCAAAGACCCATGAAATCCTTATCACAGGTAGCTCTAATAGGGGACTTTCCTTGTTGAAGCCCAAATTCCATCTTGCTTTATTTTCATATCAAAATAAGTCAGCTTCTGCAAAAGTGTGGCATCGATGACTAAGACATTCCAATCCCTAAGTGTTGTGTTATCTTCAATAACAAAAATTAATAATTGTTTAGAAGATTCTTCTCAACTTCACTCATATTGTCAAATGAGTAAAAGCTATAAGCTACCATTTATCTCTTCAATTGAACATGACAATTTTCCTTTAAACAAAATTCTTGTGATTTATGGGAGCTAGCTCTAGTCGCATATGTATAGAACTTTTGTTACTACACTATTTTTATTGATGATTATTCTCGGTATTGTTGGTTTTATCCATTGAAGAAAAAGTTTGACTTCTTTTCTATCTTTAATTCTTTTCATGAAATGGTCACCACTCAATTCAACATTGAGATAAAAATTCTTAAAACTAATGGTGGTGGTGAGTTCTCAAGTATCCTCTGAAAACTAGTTGCATGATCATAGTTTTTTACATCATTCTGCCTATCCTAATATACCAAAGCAAAATAGTGTTGCAGAAAGAAAACTTTAATACATTATTAAACTTGGTTTGGCTTCCCACTTCTATGCTTATATGTCTTCAACCCATCGGGTTGATGCCTTTTCTATAGCTAACTAAACCATTAATCGCTTTCCAACTCCTCTTCATAAGATGTGTAGCCCTTACTTCTTGTTATATCACAAGATGCCTGAGCATACTAGTTTGCACACTTTTTGTGCTCAATGCTTCTCTTGTCTTCAAGTTTATATGACTAATAAGTTTTCTTCATGATTTTTTGAGTGGGTGTTTTTAGGGTATAGCGATCACTAAAAGGGATGTTAGTGCCTTCAACCGCAAACTAGTCATGTGTATATATCTTGGCATTTGGTATTTGATTAAAATATTTTTGCTTTTGCTTTTTACGTTCCACCTTCCTCAAATACCATGTTAGACTACCTTTGAAAATGGGCTCGCATGTTTAATACTTAGCCAAACTTCTTAGAAATTTCCCATGATAGATTAGACATGGCCACACGTGGTGATGTGTTAATTTCTCGTACTTTCACTATGAATGCCTCTAACTTGCCTATTGCATCATTAGTAGTCTCTTCAATGTTTAACTGTCCTCTTATGTCTACTGCACCTATTGATGTGCCTTTAACTCGTTTGTATGAGCAACCAGACAATGCTCCTTGTGTCATGCGATCATCTACAAATTTGATTCCATGGCATGCAATCGATTCTCATCCATCTACTTCTCTCAGTCTTCATGCCTTTCATACAATGTAAACCCAATCCAAATCTAGCATCACCAAACTAGTTAGCAAATATGCCTTAACTACTATCATTCATATTCCTTTTGAACTTAAAACTTTCACCATTGCCCTTAAGCAACTTGGTTGGGAAAAAGTCATGTTAGAGGAATTGAATGCATCGCACATTACCGTGCATGGAAACTTGTTCCTTAACAACCTCATATAAAGGTTGGTGGCTATAAGTGGTTATTTCACTCTAAATTAAAAGGTTGATGGGTCTTTGGATTAATTAAAAATTTCATCTTGTGGCCAAGGATTCTCATAAGGAGGAAGGAACAAATTATGTTAAGACTTTTAGTCCTATTATCAAACCAATTAGTCTTTATATATTAAGACGTTTCTGCTCTTGATCATGTTTGCCTACTCAAGTGATCTTTATATAACATACGGCAACCTCCTCGTGTCTAATTTGATAAATTTAGCTCTTATCTACTTTATTTTGGCTTTATTTGCAATCCTACTGATTCTTTGCTTTTTATTTATTTGGCTTCATGGTCATACTATTTTGTTGCTTTTCTATGTTGATGATATTGTTCTTTCTGGCAATCCATTTAGATTTTTTGGAAAATCTAATTCAAGATCTTGGCCATCAATTTGTTATGAAATATTTGAGTGATACTCACTATTTTCTAGGTACTGAATTTTGTTGTACTATTATTGATTTGTTTCTCTCACAATGTGAGTATGCTCTATATCTTCTTACCAAGTCATTAAAGCACCAAAGTAAGCATACTATTGCCCCTTTGGCATCCAAATTGCTTGACGCAAGTGAAGCTATTCCCTACTCTAAACCGATAGTTTATCCTCATCTTGTTGGTGGTCTGTAATATTTTACTCTTACTTGGCCTGATATAGCTCTTGTTGGCAATCTAATCAGTTAACATATGGCTTCTCTCTTCATTTCTAATTTTACTCTTCTTAAGCGTATTTTAGTCATGTTCGTGGCACGTTGGATCATGGTCTTCGCATTTTATCAAATAGTACTCTTAGTCTCTATGCTTTTTTATGCTAATTGGGTTGGCTATAAGAAGAGTCGTTGTTCTACTACAGGAATTTTTATTTTTTTCTTAGCTCTAATTATATTTCTTAAAGTGCTAAGAAACAACCTATTCTTTTCTGCTCCTCTGTTGAAGCTAAGTATTATTCTTTTATTTCCACTATTGTTGAACTTGGATATCTTATGTCTTGCGTGATGTTGGTGTTGTGCAGTCCCAGGTTCTCTTTTGCGACAATGTGACTCCTCTTTAGCTCATTACAAATCTTGTTTTTCATGCTTGGATTAGGCATATTAAGCTTGATTATCACTTTATTCACAAGAAGATTTTCCTTGGTCTCATTCTTACTCAATTTGCTTTTTTTTTTTTTTATCATAATCTTGCACATATTTTTCACTACGTCTCTGCCTCATGATCCTTTTCAAGATCTTTAAACCAAATTCGGCATTTGGCCATGGACGATTTGGCCCTATCGTCTATGCCTCATTTGAGGGAGGGTGATACAGTTGATCACTGGTGATTAACAATTCAAACAAGTTATTCTGAGTCTCACGCTATAGAATAGGTCTCCTTTAGAATACACTTTTACTATTTTATTTTTTTGCACTATTATATCGGGAGTATGGTTATATATATCATGATGTATTTAAAGCCAAAATACAACATTTATTATTTTTATGATTAGTTATATTTTATAAAAATTTTCTGTATAAACATATTTTTTAATTTTTTAAAAATTACTAGTTTTCTAAGGGGTGAGAAATGACTTAAATGCTCAAAAATAAATATTTAAAACTATTATAAAATGACAAAACCTAATATATGTATTAAATATACTTAGAAAAATATATTTACGAATAAAAATAAAATAAATGAACGTTGTATTTTAGCCATGATGTATATAATCGGGCTCCATTATGTTGTTCACTTTAGGTTTTATAAAAAGCCTATGATATTCATGTAGAATGTAAGGTCAGTGTAAAAAAAAACCAATAATTATATATATATTTTTTAATTGGTAATAATTATACTTTTTAAGTCCTCGTTCTTCTATAAAATCTATCTTGTCTTAATCCGATACAAAAATAAAGTCAACATCATGATATATATAGTCCGGCTCCAATTATATGATATTCATGTAGAATGTAGGGTGAGTGTAAAAAACAAACTCCAATAATTATATTTTTTTATTCCTTATTCTTTTACAAAATTTATACTGTATTCATCCTGTATAAAAATAAAGTCAAATAAAATGTTTAAAATATAGGATTAAGATTGAATTTACCTTGACCCGGTCGATCGAACTGTAGTAATGTAGTGGCATTTTATTTTAAGGATTTATGAAGACAGCCAGGGGGCTTTCTATGTTTGTTTGCTCGGTTCTCTTATATATTTTCTTTCAGCTGTTACCGCAGAGTTTTTAGTTCGCGTAGTTCTCGTTCATTTTGGTTTATCTTCGATTGATTGTCGTAAACACGCAGTAGCCTCTTACAGGGAGAGTTCACACGGAACCCTTTCAATAAATGATACCCAAAATTAAGAGACATTAACCCTTTTAACTACAATAATACAATCTTACAAAAGGGGAAAAAACAAAAACAAAAATAGGGGGAAAAAATTCTTGCCCTCTTGGGATATATATATATTTATTGAGAAAAGCGAAAAGTCAAGATGTCATAGCTATCCAGGGGTTGGCTCCTGTGACAATCACTGATCAACAAAATCATTCTTTTTTCAGAGACAAGCTAGCTAAAACCTGCAATGTTTTAATCAAAGACTTCCACTTTACTTGCAAAAGAGAAAGGCAAAGGGTCCACACTGCTCTTGGATTCCTGAGCGTGGAACGGAAAAGATACATACAAAAGAGACAAATCCCTTCTCCTGCGGACCGCCCTAGCTAATATACTTAAATCAGGCTTATCTAACCCATTAATGCACATATTTCCCCTTTTTTACCTCTTGATTCTTTCCGAAGAAGATTTCAATATATCTGTGGCTTGGATGCTCAAAATCCATCTGTTAGATCATGTGGGTCAAAAATAGGTTGATGACTATGGTCAAATGGCACGAATTTACCTGGTCATGATGGCCCGCTAATCAAATAATAGCAATGCTCGACATATCACGTTTGTGCATGTGGTTGGTGATGATTATTTCCATTAGCTAAGCGTTCGCGGTGGGTCATTTGCTTTTACTGGAAAAACTGGAAAGAGAGGAATGCACGCGTGTGGTAGCCAACCATGTGCACATGCAGCCACCCGTGTGTGTTTTCGTGCATCTGCACCCACTCAAATTCCTCCGTCAAGTTGAATGCTTTCTACATCTCGTGGCACGAAAATTGCTCCATCCCGCACGTACGTGGCCCACAAATCAATCGAAAAATGTCCATATTACCCACCACTTATGGATACGAATTGGAGGACGAAGGTGGGGTGCATTCCGGAAAGAAGTATGAAAGGTCCAGATCTTTCATCAGCTGCACTTGTTTGCCACGCGCGTCTGCTTGTGTACGTACGACGGTTTCTGGTGCGGCACGCGCGTGTGGCAGCAATGGGCGTGTGAAAAAAAAAAAAAGGCGAAGGCGAATTTTTCGGCCCTTGCTTTGGGTGGCAGGCCCTGCCTCGCTGCTGCCAGAGAATGATTTCTCATACGCAGCTTTTACAGTCCCACCCACCCCTCTCCATCATCACCGTCATCATCATGCTTGTGGACCCTAGATCCACTCACCTAATCAAGGAGGTCAAAAGAATCATAGGTAAAGACTACAATCCAGATCTATCGCGGATAGAAAAGATTTGGAAGGCATACAGCCATCTGTCACTGACCTAATGAATGGACGGAGTAGATTGATTGAGATTTGTTTCGATTGATCACAAGGCATGATGGCCCATCACTTGCAATCATATGCATACCAACAGACCGTTGCCTGCAAATTCTCGAAACGAAATCGCATCCATGTTGGGCAGAATTACAAAAGCTACCACCAACTCGGCGACTCTTTTCAAGTCTCCTGTTTTGTAGTGAGAGGGTACTAGATTTCGATGCCGAGCAGACGGCACACGTGTCAATATGGCACGGGCACGGGTGGAAGTTAGCCAGCGTTTGAATGTCTTGCCGTCTGTTGCACGTCAGAGTGGTTGCATTTGGTGGTATACCGGTGTGTGGATCAACCAACTCTTAAGCTGAGCAATATAATATAACAGGGGCTACTTTAATACGGGCCGGCTTCCATATAACCAAATTATATAAAAGCAGATTATATAATCTTCTCAAATTTTAAGATTTTAATATTTAATAGAAATCAAATCTATTAATTATATTTAACACCATTTGTTTAATTATGAGATTAAATTTCATCTAAACCGAATATGTGCATAGGTTGTATTGCTTAAAAGTAGGTACATTTATGTGTAAATTAGGAAAAATACTTAAGTTTCATTCACATATGTATTGAAATGTGGTAATATTTTATTGAACAATTTATCCATGTAATAATGATATTTTAAATAGTTCAGATATTGAAAATACTACTTAAAAATTAATATTTAACATTAAACTATTTTATTATGTTGATTTTATATGTTTATAGATGAGACTCATATATAGTGATATTAGACAAATAAAATGATTTTCATAATAATATCAGTGGTGCTAAACATAATAGATGGATTTAATTTTTCATCAATCACTTAAATGTTGAAAATGATATATATATATATGGAAATAATCCAGTGCATGAAACTGCACTGTGCGGTCCATGCACTGTGGGCCCCACCTGATTATAAATAAAAAATTCACCCCACCCATTGTATTTAGAATTGTTCACTTTAATGGTATACCAATTTTCATCCAAATCCAACATGTGTGCAGTCTCCATCTTAAAATGATGCAAAATCAACGTAATAAAATAGT
>JAXCLR010000063.1:35668655-35698353 GCA_035584095.1 Annona squamosa | reverse complement strand
TATATATATAAAAGAGGGTTTCAGGTAAACATCCTCGCATATAATATATTAATTGCACGAGAACGTAGGTACGTCGGAAAGACGATCTCGAATAGCAGCTGGTAAATGCGATGGTTGGTTAATTGATGAACTAGTACAAATATGTGAGTCCGGACCTGCATAATCCTTGTACTTTACTTACAGCTGTGAGAATATGGAAGGAACTCATTTATAGGGATCCGAAAATAAAATCACCGAAAAGCAGACATTTTAAACGTTGAGAACAGCTGGCCCTTGGCCCTTCCTCTTTAATTTTTTACTGCTCAATATTCTTCCTTAAGTGATACTTAGATCCTTAACTTATTAGTTGAGTTCAATTTTGTTCGGGTTGAGCTTTATTTTTAATGGCTCACCGGCACATTGTGGTTGAAAACCTAATAGTTTTATTTATTCCACATTGGTGCCTTATGTAGATATATTGATGTACAGCGTTTATTTTTCTATATTAATGATTCCTAAAAATCTATCTTAGGTATGTTTGGTAAGTAATAAAATTTTTAATAAAAATTTTTTTGGGTAAAAGTTTTTAAAACAAGAAAAAATGATGTTACATGATAGAGGTAATGATGAAAAGTAAAAAAATTAAAATAGATATGTTAATTAGATAGAAATGATTGGAAAATAGGATATTTGTATAGAAAATATAAAAAATAATGAAAAATAAAATATTATGATGGATAAAAAATTTTAGATTGAAATTTTTTTAATTTCAACGGCTTTTGGGTTGCCAAACATGTTTTATATATTATAGAGTTCAACTTCTATGTAATCAGGTTATATAGAAGTGTTTTCATGTAACTTTTTTTATTTTTGAGATTTTGAAATTCGGTAGAAAATTTAATTCATTTATTATATTTAACTTTATTTTTAAGCTAAGAGATTAAGTTTCATCCAAATTCAATATGTGTATAGGCCACATTTACCTAAAAATAGGTACATTTATGTATAAATTAAGAAAAATATTTAGATCCATTCACATATATATAAAAATGTAATAATATTTTATAGAATCATTTATCTGCATATTTATGGTATTTTAGATGATGTAGATGTTGAAAATACCACTTAAAATTTGATATTTAATATTAAATTATTTGTTATGTTGATTTTACGCATTTGTAGATAAGACCAATATTTAGTGATAGTAGATAAATAAAATGGTTTTCATTATAATATAAATGATGATAAATACAATAGATAAAGTGAATTTTTCATTAACTATCTAAATTTTTAAAATGGAGAGGATTATATTGAAGAAGGGATTCATATAAGCGCTTCTGTACATTACATTTAGCATTATTTGTTTTATTTAGAAACTAAATTTTCATCTACATAAAAATACTCATGGATTCATTTGTTTAATATTTTTATACAATCATTTATGTATGCAGTAATGACATTTTAAATGATTTAAATGTTAATAACTTCAAAATTGATATTCAGTATCAATCTATTTTATGGATGACAATATTTATAATAATAATAATAAACAAATGACAATATTTATAATAATAATAAACAAATGATGAAGTTTTCATGAGAAAATAAATAATGAAAAATATAACAGATAAATTAAATTTTTTTACCATTTTATAATGGATGAAGTAAGATAGAGAGGGGCTTAGCTTAGTTGGTTTACGTTCCTGATGACCTGATCTGGGTGGTGGAGGTTTGAGTTTCTACAGCCATGGAATTGGTTATAATTAGTTAACATATGACTCCGTTAATTAAACAGCATCCAGTAGAATTCGTTATAATTAGTTGAGATACGACTCCATTAGTTAGATGTTAGGATGATGCTGTCAGATCTATCTCAATTATCACCGTTGGATGTGTACAATCACGACAATAACATTCATTGCTGCGTTGTTTGCTTGTTTACTGTTTTGTTGAAAGGTAAAAACCAGAACCTTTGACGTTCTTACTCTCTGCTTCAAAATCCAACTCACAGTCCTCCACTACCTCAGCAGCGGTGTCGCATTCATGAGCTTTAAATGGCATTTTCTAGAACGCAAGGAAGGGTTTGGCGCTGTTCTTGTGTTGCCAATTGGCAAATATTTTAGTGTATATAACCTATTTAAAACAATAAATTATTATTCTATTTTATACAGTTAAAGTATCTCAATATCGATATAAATAAATAAAATTGGTACCTTTAAATATTCTCACAATAAGAAAATATAAAATTTTAGTCATGTAAATAAAATAGGTAAAATTGTATTTTGTAATATTTCAAAAAAATTAAACTAAATATTTTTACATGAATATATCCATAACACATAAACTGTAATTTCTAATGCTTATCTATATTAAAATTATTTTATAAATTTTAAACATAATATTAGATATTTTATAATCAAATCGAAATATGATA
The DNA here is from genome assembly GCA_035584095.1 of Annona squamosa. Classification (NCBI taxonomy): domain Eukaryota; kingdom Viridiplantae; phylum Streptophyta; class Magnoliopsida; order Magnoliales; family Annonaceae; genus Annona; species Annona squamosa. The sequence goes on along the minus strand of JAXCLR010000063.1, from coordinate 35,695,940 downwards.
AGAAATTGTGACTATTTTCGAGTTTGTTGAATATTTTAAATTTAAAAGGTTTAGTCGTTTAAATTTTACAGATTTAACTTACTTTAATATTAAAATATTTTCATAATTTGGTCTCCTGGAGTTGGGGATGTTATAATGATTTTCCCCCATTGGGTGGAATTAGTAAATATCTCCATGTATAAATATCAAAATATTTTCCAGCGGCCCGTACAGCGCGCGTATGGGATCGGCCCCAAAGAAGAAGAAGACAGCCCGTGGTAATTTCGTAGTTTTAAGAAACAAGGGGGGTCTTTTATTCCCTTGAACCATAACAAAAAGCCGGAGAAGTCTCCATTCTCCGCCCCATCCTTCAAACGCGTGAAAGCCGCAGGCGCTGCAGAAAAACGAGAATTGGAAGAGATGGATGACAGTAAAACAGGCCGCACTTCCATACCCACTCCCGTCGCTTATGCATTCTGCCCTCCTCTTTCGTAGATGATAAGCTCGAGGAAAAGGGGAGAGAGAGAGAGAGAGAGATAATGGCCAGCTGCACGGTCCGGTCATCTTCTGGTCGGCGGGAGACGAGGATAGAAAGCCAGCAGCAGCAGTCGAAGAAAATCGGGTGCATGTCCGGCATCTTCCACCTCCTCCACAACCACCACCACCACCACTCGCGCAAGCGCATCACTTCAGGTACATATAAACTCATATTCATTCCGTCTCCTCAGTTCAGATCTGTTGTATCCTCACCGCGAACTACTTGCGAATGCATTTCTATTACTGCCGCCATTCAGTTATTCGCGTTGCCATGACAAAAGGCTGAGACGATGGACCGAGAAGCGCGGTGCAGTGGATGCTGCACGGACCCTACTGCATTGATTTGAGGGGATTCCTGTACAATCACTGTATCTCGTCAGAAAATAAATAAATAAAATATTTACATTTCCGTCTATTATTTTTATTTTTACATTTATACCAAAATTTTTTAAAGTGTATTATATCTTTGATAACTCCGTTGGGTTCCACTGAACTATTGTCATATATTACTTGGGTAGTCGACTATTATATGAAGTATGTCCTCCATAAGATATTTTATAGTTAATTCTAATACTTTATATGGAATCCTCTGTTTAAAAACAATATATAGTAAGCGTGCTCTGCATACAGTCATCACTCAAGAATATGTTTAACAGCAGTTAGGTTTCATATAATGCAATTGCTATATATGTAAAATATTTTAAAAATCATAGTATAAATACAAGTGACTTTAAGTAAAAAAAGAGTTAATTTCAAATACACCCACTACATTTGTCTTTAATTACAAATATATCTACTAAGTTTGAAAACTTTCACATATGCCTATTAACTATGAGTGAAATTTCAAATATACCCATTATGACAGTTATAAACATTTAATAATTTTAAAATCCCAAAATCCCCCTAATTAATCTAACATTTATTGTGATTTGTTCAATATTCAGACCGTTAAAACTCATTCTGTCTAGCTTTTCACATACATTAGATGTGTTTTCGTTATATTGTTCAACTTCTATCATAGTGGAATAACTATTATTATTAAATAATAAAGGGCATTTTGGACATTTCATATAATGAATAACCGCAAATTTTAATTATGTTTTATTGAATGGGTATATTTATAATTTTACTTATACTTAGTGGGTATATGTGAAAGTTTTTAAACTTAGTAGGTATATTTGTAATTAAGAACAAATATAATGAATACATTTGAATTTAATCCTTAAAAAAAAATACAGTAGTGACTGCTTGACCTTGTAGGCTTGGGTGCCACTAGCTTCTCATCTCAACCACGCAGTTCACAAGTGGCCAAACGGACCGTTAAGAAAGAGAAAGTGCTAATGTAGATTTATGTTTTTTGCCTCCCCCGTTTACAGCTGGCAAGAAGAATAGAAGCGGCGATTCCCCAGAGAAGCCCAATGCAAAGGCGGAGATGCGCCCCAAGCCTCCTCCCGACCAAACTCCACACACCCCCGGAGCGGACTGGAAGCGCCTCTCCTGCGACGTGCCACGAAGCCCGACGCTGCCAGCGGAGATCCGACGCTCCAACTCTGTGAACTCGCCCACTACCTTCCGCCGTCAACCGGCACTCGTGGCTCGCCTTATGGGATTGGAGGAGCTCCCCGCGGAGGAGCCCGAGGAGTCAACGGCGGAGAAGCGGCGGAAGATCCTGGGAGCCCTCGAGAAGTGCGACCAGGATCTGAAGGCGCTGAAGAAGATCATCGAAGCTGTGCAGGCCGCCGATGAGGACCGGAGGGCGCCGCCACCACCTTGTCGAATTCGCGAGAGTCCAGAGAAGCAAGAAAATGGACGGCCGAAATCGGAGGGCGGAGATGATTCGATGACGACAGCGACGGAGAAGAGAGGTTCGGATTTGAATGCTGAGCAGCCAAGTCCGGTTTCAGTTCTGGATGGGATCACTTCGCCTTTCAAAAAAGCGCGCGAAAGATCGGAACAAGGTACGATCTTCCAGCCTTGGGAGTTCGGATGAGCCATCCATGCTCACCATTCACCAATAGAAGGGATACTTGCATTTGCCTCCCGTTTCATTTTGAAAATTTGCAATTTCTGTCCATTAGGTATAGATTTTGCAATCACACCATTTACGAAATCCGTTTGTAGAAACAGTGAAACACTCGTCCGCAACTTTGGTTGTGGACACTGGTCTACCTGGTTAGGTTAATGATTTAATACCTACAATAAGCATAAAGATTTTCTCGTTTATCTTTTTTTTTTTAAAAAAATATATTTTTAAAATCTAAACTATTTATCGCGTTTTAACACATTTTGCTTTATCATATTGCCAAAAAAAAAATTTTTGTTAAAAACTTATATCTTATGAAAATAGCTTCTATTGAGAATGAATATATAACCATTAAAATTCTTGAAATATTAAAATTTTAAAAATGTTTTAAAATTAAAAAAACAAGGGTAAGCTTGGGGCCTCCTGCTTTGATAAGTACTGAATTATCACCCGTCATATTAATATTTATGACATATGGGTCAAATTTGATTGTCCAAACTTTTAACTTTTATTGAAGTAAAATAGCTGCTAGCAAAGTATTTTCTTTTAAACAAAATTCATAATTGGGTTAAAAGTTTTGGGACTTGACCATCTAATTACTTTTGCCACTAATAACCCATTGAAATTAACTGCAAGCATCATTTAATTTTGCGCAGGTGGCCAATTTCAGAAGTTAAATGATCATGATCACGAACTCAACGGTTCCTTCCTCGGTAAGATCTCGATCGAGCAGTTGCCAAGGCTAACATCTGGGCCCCATAAACGAGCTGAGGGTGGCCCATTTAAGTGTATGACGGTGAAGATGATCAAGCATCATAGAGGTCCGATAATTTTCCGTGGCAGCAAAGCCATGATAGAAGCAGTGAATGAGGTGTGGACGGACGGGATTTGGAGAGAGAGATGGGAGTTTGGGAGATTGGGAATTGTGTTAGAAGGTTATATACTGGGAGAATTAGTTGAGGAGATTGTGAAGGAGATGGGGTTCCATGCAAAGCGTTCGCTTCCCTTTGAAAATTGCAGGAAGAGACTTTGTTTTAGTTAGTAACAATTAATTCCTCACAATATTGTAGCTCTTTAGATGAAGCTAGAGATTTTCATAAGTATAGGATACGATGCTTGATAAAAACTGATTTTTGGATCTCGTCAGGCCTGGGCTTATATACATGTGCACATCATTTCCTTGGATGCTACAAGTTTTTTCATCTGAATAATGTCGTATGGAAGACATTTTTGCGTAATGTGATATTTTTTAGCTATTTCTAGTCATTGTATTATCCATGATTATTTGTATTTTACTTAATTATTAAATTTATTTTTCTTAGTCGTTAATTAATTTATTTGTTATTCTTTCAACAGCTGGTACTATTGCACTCCCTTCTCGGGCTAATTCCATTTATATAATGGAATTCAGGTTGCAATTCGATGGGAAATTCAAGTTTGATAAGTTTTGGTTTGAGTTACTTCAAATGATGGATATGCAGCTTTAGCAAAGCCTTCCCTTATATGGACTTTACTATTTAGCTAACCTAGACCTACTGTTTAAGTATGAGAAATGATCCTGCTAGCCAGAACTAAGTAAATGTCATGCTTAACTCACCTCAAAAATTCTATTTAAAACATATATTTTTAATTTTTCTTCTTCATATACTTGTTTATCTACGTGTATTTAACATATAAATTAAGTTTTGTCATTTTTGGATATGTGTATATATTTTTTTTAGATTTTTAAAAATAAAAGTATTTTAAATACATACAACAAATAGATGTTTAAGAACCTAAAAAAAAATAGATAGACATATTCAAAAATGGTAAAACTTGATTTATATATTAAATACACTTAGATAAACAAGTATATGAAGAAAAAAATTAAAAAATATATGTTTTAAATAGGATTTTTGAGGTGGGCTAAGTGTGGCATTTACTTAGCCCCGGTTAACAGGAGCACTTCTCTTTAAGTATTGTCGTTTGGCTTAAAAATCAACAAAACTCTTGGTCATCAGTGTGGAAAGCCAAGAGATAATACCTGAGTAGTAGTAGGTCGAGTTCAGTACTGAAGTCCAAGTGCTATTGGGTTCAGGACACTTACCTTAGCATTCAAGTTCATAGGGGTTGAACCAATAAATATAGTCAAGAATCATATTATAGTTCAATTTAAGTAGTTGAAGCTATCATATCCTTCCCTATAATACAAGGGCTTCTACTATTTAATGAAATTACCTGCAATTATGCTTTGTAGTTCAATCCTTACGGACTTTACTATTAGGTTAGACAATCCAAGCTCAGCCTTCTAAATTTATTATTAAATTTGAAATGTCAATAAAATTCTTAATCTTAAATTCAAGAAGAGGGATTTGTAAATGTGTTTGCATTTGAAGTGCTAAATTGAGGAGCCATGCTTAGTAAGTCAAGCTTGATAGTAAAATCCATAGAGAGCCAGTCGAAGAACAGCTGACACAATATTAAAGTTCGTAGGGACTAAGCTAAAAAATATAACTACAGATAATGTTATAATTTGTCCTTCAAAATGTAAAAAATATAAATATGAAAAATCGAGCTTGAATTTGCTTGAATTTTGACTTTGACTCTATTTAAAAAATCAAGTCCCTTATTACATTAAGTTTGGCTCCTACCCTAATTTGTACACCTACTCTCTGCCATACCCTTCAAAATAAGAAACAATTAGAGAGTCCAAGATAGAAAAGCCTTTTTAAGTCATTTATGAGATTTCTTTTATGGTATTTTGGTTTTTATTTCCGGTGGAAAGTAATGGTTCTAGTCATGCTTTTGTAGTAGAGATGCAAATTGGATCAGATTAACTTAAGTTGGGATTTTTAGTCCTATTTTATTTGTAAAATCTAAACCAAATTATATTCTTAACCTAAATTTTCAGACCCCAATCTAACCTTAAATCGACTTTGCAGAAATCAGCGGAGTTCGGATTACAAATGAGGTTAATAAGTTATAACAAGAAAAAATTTAAGAAAAATTGGGATCGAATGTAATAAGCAGGCATCCATAAAAAAGGATGTATCAGCGAGGCGTTTAATCTTCATTCAGGAATAGGATTTTAACAGAAAGATTAGCCTAAGCATATCTAAAATCACTTCTCGTGCCTCCAATTAGATAACGAATAAAGGACAAAAAATTAAACATGCAAAATATCAATCAAACAACGTTTGCTGTTGTTGTTTATGCTGAAAGACATGTTCATGTAATTAAGAATTATCCACTCCTCCATTTTGTACACCCTATCCCACATGAGTGGACTGAATTTGCAAATATTCGACTCTGTGAAATGATAGATTTGTATCAATATCAACTTGGCTTGTTCCCACATTGGATGCAGCTGATTCCATTATCTTCCAACTTTCCTCATTGGTTGTGTAACTGTCTCCATGTTTTTCTCGCTGATCACATCACTTCTAATGCCAGTACTGCGGCGTCAACCAGTTGGTCATCCCAACGACGACATGGTTTAAAATTAATAATAATAATAATAATGCCAGCGGGCAGGCAACTGGGCAATGAAATTGACGCTTAAAAAGTCTTTTTCTGCCAGCTAAAAATATAATTTTTTTTAATTTGTATTATAATCACTGCTACATCTGATGTTATAAATTTAGCCTCGGTCACAACCTTCACAGTGGAAGGACATCTTTTAAATCCTCCACACTCAATAACAGCAACTTAGTCACCGGGGGCAGAACCAAGCATTCATTTGCGCTAGTGTGTGTTCGAATCCCCGGTTGGGGATTTCGAACCATTGATTTTCGGTGGGGGCATGTGGTCCTTCTTATTTGGTTGGAAGCTAGTGGTCTCTCTTTGAAAATATCGTTAGAATTTTTTTAAAGTTTTAAATGTGATATGGATTAAGATATGTTGTAAATATACTCTAATAAAAAAAAAAAAAAAAAGAACGGCAACTTACAAATTCCTTCAGAAAAATTTCCTACACCCCATTTTGAGGACAAATTCTTTATAGCCCCATGCGGGAAGATTCGAACCATAGACATGCTGGTTAACCGCCACTGTCCATGTATAGCAGAGTGGGACCAAATGGCAGCAAAAAATAAAAAAAAAAAAAAAAGCAAGAAGAAGATTTTAAGCACCAATTAATATTCTCTTGCTTATTTAGATTTTATATCATACGTGTCCCCAATCCCCATACAAGGTTCTATTCGTTAACACATGTTGACTCTATTTTCGTACTTCGGTACCTACCCAAAAACCTTATTTTTTTCCAAATTTAGATCAATTTCAACTAGCTGAACAACCTGGAAGCGTAACTGGACTACAGCCATACCGGCCGGTTAGAAGCTAACCCATCTTAACCTGCACCACAAGAAAATTTGTTGCCCTTTTCAGGAACCAAAAAACAACAATAAAATGAATGACGCAACCAAATATTACGGGGCTGCTTCAACGAAATGCTGCTTTAGGTGCGAATATTTGTTGGCAAGCAAGAGCGTAGTTACATGTTATAATGCTTCATAAACAAATCAAATTTTGGCAAGTAAAAAAGTAATGAATTATTGGTAAAATCAAAATTTTTATGAATGATTGGTATATGACACATGCGCACCAAAGTCACCACTATTAGCAACCAAACCCAAAAGTTGATATTTTTCACGACGACCAAAACTTAAAAATAACCTTTTGTAACCAAAATTATAAAATCAATACTTTTACTAACTTACCTGCCAAAATGGACCATGACGAGGGGCAACACTAAATATTTAGTTAGTCTCAACGGCCATTGAAGCACTACACCCATTTACAAATCAGAGAATGTTATGTATCTAACCCAACCACTTAATTAATTAATTAAGATTGGCGTGCAAATGAGTTGGGTCGACCATGACCCAATAGTAACCAACCCGTTTTATGCAAAATTTGGGCGAATACTAGGCTAGCCAGAGGCCGGGTAGGTCATAATCTTTAATCTGATTTTAAAATAGCTCTTGGAATGAGTCAACATGTCTTGGCTCAGGCATATAACATTTTTATAATAAAATTAGATAAATCTTAAACTGAATATCTTATTTTCCATTCCAACCATGACAAATTATAGTATAATTTAATTTATTAGTCAAATATTTTGTTTGTTAATATTTTAATTTAACAAGAAGATGACTTTAGTTTACGATATGTACAAAAAATATTAATTTTTTGAACTTGACTTGACTTGCATTTTCAACTCTAATGACTAATTTTCAATTCAACTTGACACTAATCTTAACTTGACCATTTTTCAAAATTTAGAATTGAATTGACCTTAACCGACCCAATATAGTAAATAAAGAGTAAAATATAGTGATATGTAGAGCAACAATTTTTTTTCAACCAAAGTTAGGATTTACTTAATCCCAAGTGGGTTGAAGTACATGACCGTGTCAATTAGGGATGGGTTACTTTTTTTATTTCATAAATTATAGGATCTCAATTGGTATTACAATTAAGCTTTAAGACACTTTTACAAATTTCTAAATAATAATTTAATTTTTGAACAATAATTCCTAAAATACTCATCATGTGGACACTCCCACAAAAAATTTAGGGAGATTAAACATCACCACTAAAATATCTGCAAAATGTGATCTTAGTGTTTTGAAGCAAAGGTGCTCACACAAATGGCGCAAGTTATGTTTTGAGTCAACCAATCAATCGATTTGCACCCGAGACCCTTGATTAGTTCAATTTGAACCTACTACTCTACTTTGGTATGTTCTAATGGACTTTGAATGAACTTTATAGGTTTAACAATATTTGACATCATTTTTTATTTTACTGTAAAATTTTATACCTTTAAAAAATGGATTTTACTTCTATGAAATCTCTTTTCCATGTAACACTTTCCATTTTAAAAATTTTGAGGGTGATGAAAAATTCAATTAATTTATTTTATTTAGCATCATTTATATTATCATAAAAATTATTTTAGTTTTTTAATATTATTGTATATAAGTCTCATATATAATTGTGTAAATCAACATAATAAAATAGTTTAATGATATTAATTATATATAGATAAATGATTTTATAAAATATTATTATATTTTAATACATGTCTAAATGGATCTAAGTATTTTTCGTAATTTACAAATAAATATATATTTTTGAGCAAATATTGTCTATGTACATACTTGATCTAGATGAAACTTGATATCTTAACTAAATAAATGATGTTAAATACGCTGAATAGATTAGATGAAGATTTGGATGAAACTTGATGCCTTAACTAAACAGATGATGTTAAATACAGGGAATAGATGATCAAAATCTTAAAATTTAAAATGGTTATATGGCTCTGCTGAGCCCTTCGGAAATAGCCGTGTTCATCTAACCAATCCACTAATTCTAATAGGTCCTGGATACTCAGCCGTCACCTATTTGCTTTTACCAAAGAATTACAATGATTCCTTACTGACATAATCAGACTTCATTTGGTGGGGTCCATAATTATGATGACTTATTAGAGGCCTAATTCATCTATTATTCTTTCAAGGCAGCTAACATCGATGATTCCACGTGTTCAATAAATGGCTATCGAGCATTACTATCAATTATCTTCTGTCAATCATTATTTCTTATCTTGCTCGCATGAATTATTCAATCCTTCATTGTTGATTAGACTAATAATATTCTACAGATCATTTCTTCCCTATTTCTATTAGATTAATATTCCACTGTTAATCTACAGAACTTTCTAATACTCGGACATGAATGGAAGACAAGTTTAAGAAACCGAAAGTAGATTAAGCACAGATGCCGCCAGCGTATGAGCATCTTTTGTTTTGGTTCTTCCAGTTTATAAAAACTGGTGGGTCCTTCGAAATGTATTCGAAATGTAAGGATTTGACCATCTTTCCGTACTTTCGTTTTCTTCGGTGAGATGAGAGTGCAAGTGGACGCAAACGATCAAGACTGCCGACAGAACGACCCCTCCAACTGAAAACGCGTCTGTGCGTGCCTTTTTCCAGGGTGCTGCAGCAGCAGGCTACTCACAGCACTTCACACATTTGATCTAAACCATTGGATTCTTGATGTTGTTCTACTAGTGTTTTAAGCATCTCATTTGATGACTGCCGGCAACAATTGCATCTTTTCATCAAGGAATTTATGATCTAATGTAACCCATGTGTCCATGGACTCCTTTATTATTTTTAATTGCCTTTTGTTTCTATGAAATCCCTCTTCCATATAGTATTTTTCATTTTTAATATCTTGATATTTTATTGAAAATTTACTTCATATATTTAAATATAAACTTTTTTATTTTTCTAGTATTGCTGTGTATGACCTAATCTATAAATGTATAAAATTGATATAATAAAACTGTTTAAAAATAAATATCAATTATAAAGTTTTGTTTTCAATATATAATTCCTCTAAAACATTATTACTATGTGCATAATTAAAAAATATCATTACTATATGACTCAATGATTGTATGAAGTAAAATTAAATTCCAATATACGTAAATGAATTGAAGAAATTTTTATAATTTATATAAAAATATAAATTTTTAGTAAACATGGCTCATACACATATTTGATTCGAATGAAACTTAATCTCCAAATTAAACAAATAATATTAAGAACAACGAATTGGACGAATTTTACATCTAGTATCAAAATATAGAAATTGAAAATGTTACATGGAAGCAAGGGTGTTTTTCAATTAATTTTCAACCTAAACCATTTATAATATTCACCCATATTTATTTATATATGATTTCCAAAATCACATATATTAAAATTTTTATTGCATATTCGTTTTTATTTTAGTAGTTATGTATTTATTATCAAAAGAGTTTAGCCTTTTAAAGAGGGCAAATTTTAATGGTGTTACTCATTTGATGATTAAATCAAAATAATGAATATATTTAATTTAATTTAATTTATAATATCAAATATCATATTGTACAATTGCAATAAAAAAATCAAGTTTCATCCAAATCAAACCTACATATGATCCCCCATTTAATAAATTGTCAAATCAATATAATAAAATTATTAATTTTATAGTTGGTAATATAGAACACTACTGTATATACATGAATAATTATATAAAATGTCATAATATTTTAATGCATATATAAATAGATCTGAATTTTTTTTATAATTAATACATGAGTATATATTTTAAGTGTTGCTCACCCAATACTTTGTTATCATAATAAAACAAATTAGAGGTTTGCCTCTATTAGTGCCAGTCCAGTGTTCAAATTCCCATTTTGGTGATTTGAGAGCTTTATCTCTTTATTGATATTTGAGAGTTTTTAATCTCTTCTTTTTGTATTTGAGATTTTATAATCTTTCTGAAAAATTGTAAAAACTATCTTAGAGTTTGAGTATAATATATGTTGAGATGTGATGTAAATATACACCAATGAGAAAATAAAATAAATGATATTAAATAAAAAGAGTTAATCAGATTTTGATTTAATAACCAAACGGCCAAACTTGGGTTCCTTTTCAACACCAATAAGCCTGCCTCATTTTTTAAGCACATAAATTTCCTGTCAAAGTAATTTTTGACATCATAAATCAGTACCTATTAATAATATTATTAAATAGTTTAAATTAGAAGAAAATCTCAAATTTAAAGTAAAGAGATGCATGGACTGTGCCGCATTATTATGACCTTAGATCATTATCCACACATATTCATAAGAAGGATGGAGGGCCCATACTCAAGAGTGTGATCATAAGATGGTAAAGTAACTTGAATTGGACAGCTGCAATTTCCTGCAAATGATGGTAATTGGTAATTCCAGAAGGCTTGATGGATGGATGGGAAAGCTAGCATTTCGCCCTTCTGCGTCCAGACCGCATATGCCTTGCAAGCACCATAGTTTCTTTTTTGTTATTGTTGTTACTATTTTTAAAATCTTTCGTTTATTGTTGTTACTAGTTGTGGAGGGCTGATTGCATACGATTTATCCCATGTTGGCCCCAGTACCAGATTTATTTTTAAATTTTTGACATTATTTCTGTATTTTCATCGTAAATGTGTTTTCTTAAGCGTATTTTAATTGACTCATATTAAAAATTTTTACTATTTTACACTATTTTTACGTATTTATTTTTATTTTAAAATCAACAATCTCAAGGTATTTTAGTCAATTTCACCTTTAAATAACTTAATTTTCAAAAATCAAGAATAAACATGTAAAATATTGTAAAATGATAAAACTTAATATACGAATTAAGTACACTTAGAAAAATTGTTTACAAAAAATAATCATAAAAATAAATACCTTACTATGGCCAACATGCTATAAATGGCATGCAATCATCCTTCTTGTTAATAATGGCACGTATAGGTGGATAAGCCGTTGTTTCTTTAAACACAAGCGTTAGAAGCTTAGTAGGATTGGATTGGGAAAATAAGTTCCTTTAATTTGCTGTCCAATCTTCTTAACTATTTATTTTTCATCTCTTCCTGATTAGATGTATATAATAGAAATGAAGGAAGCATGCATGTGATTATATCCCAAAAGAATAATCTTTCCAACGGAATAAAGGTTTAGATGTTGTTAACTTTAATTGCACGCGTACGTTGATCGGATGGTTTAGGCGAATGAGTTTTTGTAAAAGTTAAAGTATGCTAGCTCTTTCAATATTCCTCGAGTACATACACACTAGTTTAACTATTAATAGATGATCCTAATTCTACAGCATAACACGTATCTTAATATCTTATACTATATTTATCTTCTAATTTTAGTATGTGTTTGTTTATATCAACAACTTTTCATTATCCACCATTACTATTTTTAAAATTATTTCTACATTTTTTTATATATAACTGCTTTACTTTTCTATTATTTATATATAATTACTTATACAACCGATTTATCTATTTTGATTTTATTATCTTTACTTCTCGTCATTATCTCTACTATATTACAATATTTTCTTTAATTTCGAATATTTTTACCCAAAAATTTTTCATTCAAAAGTTTTATCACTTTCTAAACATAACCCGGAATAAAGAATTCAATTATGCATCATGATATTATAAAGCCCCATCCATGAAAACAACCATATGCATCCGGTATTTATTTTAATATTTTTTATTTTCATAAAATTATTATTCTAATTGTATTTAGTTCGTATAATAATTTTTATTATTTTTAGAGATGTGCATATATACTTTTCAAATATAGGGTATTTTATTCATTTTTATATAACCAAAATACTCTTAGATTTGAAATTCAAAACAACGTATATAGACATATTAAAAATTAGTAAAACTTGTTATGTGTATTACATATACCTAAAATAACAGTTTTATGAAAATAAAAATTAAAAATTAAAAATTATGTTTTTGGGTTGCTCCCATTGATTTTCAAAAATAAAAAATAAATATCTAAAATACTCTAAAAATGGTAAAAATTTATAAAGATATTAAATACACTTATATTTACAGTTTTATAAAAATAAAAAAATAGGCGGGAGCATGCAGCGCGGGAGCATACATAATTATCCCTCTTCAAGCATGAATGATTGAAAACATAAACATCCATCATTTTAATTATCGTTATTATCGTAGTCATATGGGTGTGGGAGAGGGCAGAAAATGCTTATATATTTTTTGATAATGAAATATCTCATTTTCCTTCTGACTATTACATATCAAGCCCGCGACTCCTTATTTTTTAACAAATTAATCTTATGAATCCTTACAGGTTACCTACAACATCAAAGAAAGAGACTAGACTCTAGACCCCCTGATAAAGAAGACAACCCCTCGACGTATGCTCCCACTTGTACGAAGAGGCCAGCACGGTTTGAAATTGTCGGCCCCATGCTCGATTGGTAAATGGTTATATGTTGGATGGAAAGGGAGTGCCCAGAATCCCGGTCCTTGGTCAGCGCGGGTGTCATATCGGGGTGCGCCGTGGGTTCGAATTCCGCCTTATGAATTTCGGCCTGGAATGACAAAATGAGAAAAAAAATATTAGTGATAGCTGTAGGCTTTTGTCTAGTTATTGTAAGAGCAGTAGTCTTCCGTTTAGTTATTGAAAATTATATTTTTCTAATTATTTGATAGAGTAGTATCTCCAGATTTATAAGAATATCTCAGAATTTTCAGTATAATACATGTTGAGATGTAAGTAAATATGTTTCAATAAAAAAAATTCCTGGTAATTGCATCATTTATCATTTAATGGAAGAGAAAGGGAATATGCTTGGAGAGCTTTTATCTTTTCCACTTTAATATATGTTTCTTTCCAGCAAATTAACAGCCTCCATGTACAAAAATATGTGGTACTTGCACAGTTATACGTGATTTGTCTACATCACGACATGCTCAAGTCTCTATTTATCGTGAAATTGTTGCCGAATGACTGCACTGTTCGTACCTTGCTCATGTCATGTACTTTTGTTAAAGGATAATGGTTTTGTCAGCTGCGCCCAACAAACAAACAGGCCACATCTATGAAACCCCACTTCACTTCTAACGCAATTTCTTCCGTTTTTTTTTTTTATTAAATTCGCTTCATCTGTTATAATCATGGAATTTTTTTATTTAGTTGATATCACCATATATGAGTCTTATCTATAAATGTATAAAATCAATATAAAAAAATAATTTAATACTAAATATTAACTTTTAACTAAACCATTTAAAAATATTATTATTAAGTGGATAGATGATATTATAAAGTATTATAATATTTTAACATATAAAAAATGGATCTAAGCATTTTTCGTAATTTGCACATAAATATACTTATTTTTGAGTCATTGTGGCCTTAACATGTATTGGATTCGAATAAAAATTAATCTCCTAGCTAAATAAAATGATATTAATCCTATCCAAAGAAATAAGGAAATGATATTAAATGCAAGAAATAAATTTAATTTTATATCACCATCAACATTTAAAATCAGATAAGATTATATGAAATCACTTCTATATTTCCAACAAATTCTTATAAATCACTTCCATATTCTTAACAAATTTGTCTTTTGACCCCAATTAAAATATCGTTTTCAACTTTTCTGTTTCATGATATGTGGGCTCATGTGCATTTAATTTAATTACTAAAATTTATAATTTTTGAATATATATATATATTTTTGACTTTAAAAAATAACAGTTTTTGAATATTTAAGTCATTTTCAACCTCCAACATTGTTATTTTAAAATCTAAAAAAATATTCTCATAAAAATTCAAAAATACATATACATGCCAAAAAGTTATAAAATTTAGTTTGTAAACTAAATATATTAGTAAGTAATTCAATGCACACGGGCGTATTGAAATTTTAGTACAAAATAAAAATTTTATTTTTTAAATAACTAATATTCTGGGTTTATTTAATCTATAAGTCAAATTTTACCATTTTTAGATATATTTATATGTATATTTTTATCTTTAAAAATAGTAATATTTTAGTCATTTAAAATAACTTTTTGAAAATCAAAGAAAAAATATCTCTCTAAAAAAGATAAAACATAATATATGTGTTAAATATATCTAGATTACCACTTTTTAAAAATTTTAAAAGTTTTTCATTTGAATATATTGAATCATCTTTCAAATATATTTGGGCCAAAATTTTCACGAAAAATATAAAAATTTAAAATTTAACTATATGCCTAAGTTCACAAATGAATTTGTCAATGCAAGTCTAACAAAATTAGAACCTTATATAAAATACCAAAATTTTATTAGCAGACAATTTTGTGTAGCCTTGCAAATCTTTAATTCAAACGAAACTTAATTTACTATCTAAATAAATAATGTTAAAAATAATGAATAAATTAAATTTCATATCAAGTATCCAGTATCAAGATACGGGCACCTATCAATATTTTATAATTGTTTATTTTAGAAATCAACCCATCTCATATTTTTACTCAAATATATAAATTGGGTGCCCGAGGAAAATGGGGAAAATTCCTCCCTCAACCCTTTAACAAAATGAGAAATTTCCAAACCCTCTTTGCTCTCTTTGAATGTAATTAATTAACACCTTAATAATGAGACAAACTTAGGTTTTTTCATTATTTTTACGTTTTTAATTATTATTTTCTATCATATTGATAAGAAAATTTAAATACTTTAGCTTTTTATTTATTTTTTGAACTTCTTTTATTCATTTCTCCTAGCTCTCCCTCTGTTTTTTTTTTTTTTTTTTTACCAAATTCATTTTCCCACCTCCTAACTCCATTAAGCAATGGGGGAGCATGAAACAACTTTTGATGAGATAACTACAATAGTTTAAGATAAATTGTAAATTTTATTGATTTTGAATTCTATTTTGCGCATGTGAATTGAATTGAATTACGTGCACAATATTTGACAGATTATGATGCGAAGAAAATCTTGAAAGAGGAAACAAGTAGCAAAGCTATTAATAATCAATGTCCGCCAATGTAACGAACGATTATCCATCTTCCTTCGGTCTTGGAATTAAAGCATTAGATGCTCCGTAACGACAATGGGAATTGAGATTTAAAACCGGATTCGGTGCCACATGTGTGCTGTGTATGAAGTTGCGGACCGAGTATGAAAATGCTTGGAAGCGTTCGTGCCAGCCTGCGCCAGCAGTATAAAGCCCTAGTTGTCCGGAAGCAGATGCGCAAACCCAAGACCATTTCTCTCTTGCCCAGCGATTTTCCTTTGCAATTCTCTTCGTCGCTTTTCGCTGCTCGATTTCCAGGAGGCAAATGGCCGATCAGCTCTCGGACGATCAGATCTCCGAGTTCAAGGAGGCTTTCAGCTTGTTCGACAAGGACGGAGATGGTTAGATCCTTTCAGCTTTCCCATTGGAATTTCCTTTACTCATTCTCTGTCCGTCCTAGGAGTGCTATGGTTTCCTTAGCTTTGATTTGAGCTGGATATGGTTAGATCTGATGTCGTGTTTGGTTGGTTCGTGGAAAATTTTGGTGGTGTTGTATTCTAGCCTAGAAGATTCGGATTGGATGCTTTCTGATTATCTGTTTGGAGGAAAAAAAAGTGTTTTTCTTGCAGCAATTTTTTTTATGGATCGGGTTAATTTTTATTTGTAAAAAGCTTTTTTTTTTTTTTAACAAAAAAAATTACACACTTTCCTTTTGATATTGTCGAGAATTTTCAGCTACTGATTTTCTGCTGTTCTGTGTGAGATTTCTATTTTACTTTTGCACTTCCTTTGCTGGATGCGGAATTTCTCAGTGATTGAGGTTGGGTTGCAGTCTAGGTGAACCGATCTGTTGCTCTTGTGGGATTTCAGTTGAGCTTCTTGTTTGTGGTGGTTGTCCTCACTACTGATATTTCAGCTTAAGTTTCTTTGATTTGGTTCTTAGAGATGCGACGTTATGATCTAGCTGAGGATTTGTAGTCTTACATGGAGTCTATAGTAGTGGAGTTGTCTTTTTTTTTTTTTTGATTGGGAGATATTTTATACACATCTCAATACATATTACATTGAAGGCTTGAGACATACTTACAACTTTGGAGACACTTGCTCCACCAAATAATCCGGAAGACACAGCTTCCAACCACTAAACGGGAGACCACTGCTCCCACCACCAACCAAGAGACACTGCTCCTACAATCATTTTTCCGTTTCAGAAATTTGACCCGTGGACCGATGGCAACCATGCCATCATGAGTTACCGCTGCGCCACAGCGCCGGACTCAAGGAGTTGTCTTTAAGATGTAGGGATACATCGGCTTTTATTTTCTCTTCTTTTGGGTTTCTGTAACAGTTCGATGGCGGTGAACTACCCACTGCGATGTTTAGATTTCGCCTATTATATTACTGCTAATATTTTAGTTTCTCCTCGTGCTTCTTTTTTCACTTTTTGAACGCTGAGAATTCCTGTGTGTGTGTGTGTGTGTGTGGCTGTAAAGTCTATTAACCAAATCATTCAAATAATAATTATGTTAGCTGGAACTATGATTTCTGAAGAATAGTATGTAGGATGTAATTGCCTGGTGAAGGTGGTGGCTTCTACTTCTAAGATGATACATGTGATAAGGGAGATGCACACCCTTGGGTGGTTTTTGAAATTTTGTGAGGAAACCCATATGAGACTTGATGTACGCTACAGCTGCTTCAGAATCAGGCAAACCCAGTGCTTGTGCTTGAAATTCTGAGGTAGAACTCGTAATTGGACAAGACGAATAAGAAATTCAATTGGATGCCCTTTGCTGCTGGCTACTGTATGGGGCTAATACTCATCATTTATAAACTAGATGAGCTGCAAATATTGGCTTTTAACAGAAAGATGCAGCACCAGACAAACATCTAAAGTTGATGTTGCCCAAGAACCTGTGTTGAGCTGACAACTCTAATGTATTCAAAAAAATCATAGAGAAAATTCCATGTTCATCTAGACTTTCAGCGAAAAATGTTAAATTTCTACATTTACAGAAGGTCAGTGCTCTACTTTAGCCAGAAATGTGGCCAGCATAAAATCTTGTTGCACTGGGCCCTCTTCGTTGATTACTTACTTTTCACTATTGACCATATGGATAGTGCCTCTTAGTGGATCCTCTGTTGATGTTGGTTGGTATTTGTAGAGGAGGTGAAATTTCAATGACAGCACAAAACAGATGGAACAGTTGAAAAGAGAAAAATGGAAATCCATAGCCAGTCTTCCTAAAAAACAGAAAAATTTGTTCTAACCTTTTTCTAAGAGGTTTCTGGGAGCTCAAGTAATTAATACGTCTTCAGTTATGGGCTTGCTCAGGCTGGGTAATTGTGTATGCGTCTGGATCTCTCACCTTAGCAGAATCCTTTAAAGTATGGTGAAAAATGCTAAAAGATGAGTCCGATTCTTCTCTTTCTAGAAGATCTTAACATTTTACTCCTGGGATTTTTACTTATGGAACTTTGGCATCCTATCCCAAAGCAAATCCAACACAGTCAGGTCCTGTCAAGGCCTGTATCCAACAGCCCTTTGCCACTATGAGATCATTTTTTATTTTCATTTTTTATGCTCATACAGACATGCAAACACTTTTTTTTTCGCCAAGACATGCAAACACTTTAATTGAGAGTCAACTGTTAATTGGACCAGAATTGTCGCTATTGAAAAGAGATGTGTAAATAATAAGCTTTTTATCTTTGGTGATTTGGTTATTTCTTTCTTGACATGGCCCAATTGGAACTGCCATAAATTCATCTGAAAATTTCTTGAATGCAAGGATTCTATGAGTTATTCAGATTCCATTGGTTACTGGTTGCAACTGTTACATGAATCAATAACCTTTCTTATTGAGAATCAATTTCACTTTATTTGGATGCAGACCTTAATTCTTTTGCTGAGAAAAACTGATCGAAATATCCATGAATCTTTATGGTCACCATTATGGTAGCCACAATGAAGGCAATAACATTTTGTTTTTTGAATGCAACATTGAGATTTCTGGCTATGATTTGCACAAAGTTAACGTTAGAATTGTGAATTGGATGCTTGTTAGAATCTGGATGCAAGTGATTCACACTCCTGTGGCTGTAATTCATTGTTCATATGAAAGGGGAAAAAAAGATTCTGTAGCAAAAGAATGGAAGCTTGCTGTGCTAGGTTATATACTGAGCTTTTATGTTACAGGCTGTATCACAACTAAGGAGCTGGGAACCGTCATGCGGTCATTGGGTCAGAACCCCACGGAGGCAGAACTCCAAGATATGATCAATGAAGTGGATGCGGATGGCAATGGCACCATTGACTTCCCAGAATTCCTCAACCTGATGGCCCGCAAGATGAAGGATACCGACTCCGAGGAGGAGCTCAAGGAGGCATTCCGGGTGTTCGACAAGGACCAAAATGGATTCATATCCGCAGCTGAGCTGCGTCATGTAATGACCAACCTTGGGGAAAAGCTCACTGATGAGGAGGTGGATGAAATGATCCGTGAGGCTGACGTCGATGGAGACGGCCAGATCAACTATGAGGAGTTTGTCAAAGTAATGATGGCCAAGTGAGGATCTCCCCTTTCCTACTACTCCGTAATAAGGGCAAAAAATGGAAGGAAAAAAAGAAAGCAGATAAGTATAATGTGATTTTTGTTTTCAACCTAGGAGCACTATTATTTGGTAGAGATCCTAAAATATTCTATGAGGGCTTAGTAGTGTCCTGTCTTCTGCTATGGTTACTGCTGACAGTCCCTTCTGCACTATGTTTGTGTCTGTATTTTTCTTCTCTGCTCTTCATTTGCTTGTTGTTTGTCAATTCCTTATGGATTCTTTTTTCTCCTCTTATATCTCAATTTTCTTTTTCTGGGTTTAACTCAAATTGGATTTGAATCTCAATTTTTTAAATGGTTTTTCTGGCTGCTGTTGCTTAGAGAAGTTTTGAATTTTATTTGAATGCGTCTTTCTCACTTTGATGCGCATTTAGCATCTATGTGAAGCTGTAGCCTTTACTAGGGGGGGAAGTTGTTTATCTTGCCTTCGAGAATCCAGTATTTTTGGAATGCCACGGACAATTTGAGTTGTTTCCATGTTTTCTTATGCGTGCTTGCCTGGAGGGCGTTTGCTGCTGACGAGAGAGAACGAGAGTGAGTAGTACCCGGTATGCGTGTGGGCGAGAGCACCATTTCCATGTTATTGCTTTCTGGTCGTGTGCGTCGCGTCGATTGGCCCGCTCTCTACAGAGTGGGACATACGGGACGGAGGGAATATCGATATCTATATATTGCCGGGGCTTGTAAGCCATCATTTCTTTGTACCAGATGCCGCTTTATATTTTCTTGCTGTATGAGGTAATAGAGAACTAGAGCGGTGAGATTTTGGAGTGTGGAATAATTGCTGCTGTATTTGGTTATTGATTCCTCGTGTCTAGTTAGAGATTACGGGCTATTATTGTTGTACTCTACTGCTTTCTCTCTCGAGGCAGCCCGGACAAGCGGCTTTTGTAGAAATAGCTGGCTTCTCATCAAAAAATAGCCTGAAAAAGCTCAAAAGGGGGCGGACGATTGGGACAATTTGTTGCCGTATGCTAATTCGGGCCTTTGTTGGGATCGGACGTGGGACAGCGACTTGGTTATGGACTGCTGATGGTGGAGATGCTGCATAACCTGACTAGACAGTTCTAAACAACCTTCCAGGATGCCGGGGCAGGGTGGGGCTGCTGGCGTGCGAAGTGCTGTGCATGGGTGTGCATGGAGCTGGCTTGTCTAGCTCTAGACGACAAGGGTGCATGCAACTCTAAAACGGAAGGTGGTCCACCAGGTGGCGACGGGACGATAGTAGACACAGGCACGGTTGTGTTATTTGTGGGTGTTTGGAACATATTCCCCGATGGTTGTCTGTGGGCTAGCAGTTCCGTACAATCAATTGCTATCTATCTGTCGAATCGGACGCGTGTGAAAAAGAAAATGAAAAAAAAAAAACACTAATATTATAAAGTTGATTCCATGGCTGGCTGGCTTCTTTCATATCTGTCCATTCATCGAGGGGATGTAAGAAAGATGGTGGGCCACGCGTGGAACGTACGCAAATTAACCATTAGAGAAATGAAGGAGCCTTGCAGTAGAGCAGTAATGTTTTTGTTTGTTCGCTATGCTGCAGACGAAGGCAGAAGAGGAACGACGAGCGTCAGAGAGAATCATCCGCGGCGAAGCCCAAGCAGAAGCGTTCGACGCCTCAGGAAAGTGGAAAAACGAAGGGAAGCGTCAGCGGCTCTACTCAAGATGCAAACGGCAAGCACTGCCCAAAAGGCTGCATTGTTCTTTAAGCCTTGCATGATCGGTGATCGTTTTCCCTCCCAGCTGCTGCCGCTGTTGCTGCTATCTACTACTAGTTTGAGAAAATCACTGCCAAAACATTGCGTTTGTTTGGTTGTGAATAAAAACTTCCTCCTCTTCCATTTCATGCTGTAGAAAAAGATGGTCGCTTTTGTGTGTCGACTCTTATTGTCCGCCATCGTTTGTTTTTTGTTTATTGAAAACGAGAGAGAGAGATGCATAGATGCAGAGCCGACACCCAACATTGGATGCCATGACTTTGTTGGTCGCCACCAGCCTATGCTTTCAAAATTGCCCCATCCCCACTTAAACTGATGGACAATGACGATGACGCGTTGCAGGTGGCAGGAAATGAGCGTACATGGGAGAGTAAACACAGCCTATTAAGAACTTGTTATAGCAAACCAGTTGCAAATAATTTAGGATCCCTCAACGCAAATCAGAATTTTTATACGGTTCTAGCACGAATAATATTCGATTCCTTTTTTTACACCTGCTTGCCCCCTTAAGTTTCAAACTACAGTACGAACCATGTTGAATTGGAAAAAGACTATAATATGTCAAGACCTACACGTGCAGGAAAGGAAAAAAGAAAAACCCATTTTTTGTCAAATTATTTTGCTTTCCTGTCCATTTTCTCTCTTCAATGTACTAAATGGTGTTCCACTACTGCTTAGCATTCGTTTTTGAGCCAGCAGGCCAACCTATTTCCCCATCGTCTTACATCACATCAATTGGTAATGGTCCTTATAATCTCTTCAAGCTTTTCTTCCTTGCATCCATCTTCTTCCTGTCCACCTGGACCTTTGCAGATACAGTTGCGTCTCCCTTCTTTGGTTGAACCACGGTTGTCGCCTGAACAGTTGTAGTCACCAGCGCAGCAGTGGTACTGATGGGTTGATCTTGACCACTGATCCCTCCACCAGCTCCTTTGTTGGACAAAGAGACAGGTGGCAGATGAGTATTGCTGGTTATCAAGTTCGTCTGGTCAACATTGAGTGTGGTAGTCGATTCTGAGATGGCTCCCAACTTTGTCTTGGGTTTTGGTTTAAGGGCATGAATACCAGTGTAGAGCCTAAGGAAGGAGGGGGGGAATATGAATGAAATTGAAGACAGTTTGCAGTTTAACTTTTAAAGCAGCCACCAGATTAGCAGCAGATATTGAGGAAGAAACTTGAACACAATAAACGTGGGATTGGTTCTATAGAATCAGGGTCTCACCTGGCGTGCTTTGCATATTCCTCATAGTTCTCAAGTAGCATCTTGCCTGCTTGTTCATTCAGTGCTGATTCTGGGAATGGCTCTATCAACAAACACCTCACCACCTGCCAACCTCAGCAAATAACTGGAATAAATTAGCTGCCACCCAAGAATAAGGAACCAAAGATTCCTCTGCAATGTGCATGATCTGGGGAAATCAAGCCATTTACTCCACGGTCAAGAACCAAGATCATTCCATAAGAGGAACTAGATCAAGCCATTCATTATCTTTTTGATTTTCCTTGCAAATGTGCTGCATTGAGGACCATCAAGAAATTGGGAATCAAAACCCCACGGTCACTATACAAGAGCCAGACAAACTAAGCCATTTTTATGGTCAGGAACTGGGAACATTCATAGGACTCATTAAGCACATCTGATCCAGATAATGAATTCATTTGTTATTTCTTCAATTTCCTTACAGGGGCCCACAAAAAAAAAAAACATAAATCCCTCCCCTTTTCAAATTCTTCAGAGTTGCTACAGGCAAAGGACATATATTATTAAGTTGTTCATTATTGCTTTAAGTTTCCTGAAATGGTCTATAAAAAATACTTGAATCCATGCAATTTTCAAATTCTTCATAGATGCTACAGTTTGAGTAGACATCAGCTAGCATTTTACTAGTGAGGGAAAAGCGATAAGAATAGTAATGCCTCTCTAGCCATGTATGCGTTTCTACAATGAGTAGAGATAAAAAACTAATTCCAAAATCTGAACGAAAACAACCTCATGGCAGTGGCATGATAAAGAGAGATTAGTTATTCAAAATCAAAGGATATAATGAACTTACAATCAGAACATGTCGAAGTCCCAGTGTAGGGTTCCAATCTTTCTTTAATGTGTTGACACAAATCTCACCATTTGTTGCGATGTTTGGATGAAATATTTTAGTTAGGAAGTAGCCTACACGGACAGATAACAATCATGAAATTAGCACTTAACCCTCCAAATATAATAACAGCAAGGAACAACAATTTTACTGCACCTTTGGGGGGTGAATGTGGGAAGTCATGTGATAGGAACAACTTCATCCGAAATGTACCATTCTCATATGGAGTTCCAGCTGCAAGATGTAAAACCATGCATTATTCAAACAATAGGAAATAACCTTGAAACAAAATCCAAAAGGAAAAAAACTACATACCAGGACCATCAATGTCGGCAAATATGATAGAGAAATCATCATCGTTTACACATACTTTAATTCCCTCTGGTGGGTTCTCGTCAAGATTTTTCAATTCCTTTGCAAGTTCTTTGATGACATTTGGTGGCAGGTTTTCATTCGTTGCCTGACAAAAAGATGCAAATCCAGACCAGATACATCAACACTAATTCTGTTTAATAATGTACTTGGCATTTTTCAAAGCTGACTGTTGTTTAGCAATGCTACACAATGTTGCCTAAATATAATCATGCATATTGTCCAATCTTGTAAATGCGTACAATGGCAAAGCAAGAGAATATAGACTAGAACAAGACAGCTGATGCATGCAGACATAAAAAAAGAAATGCATTAGGGAACAAAGTCAGGGGATTACCATCAGTCGGAGCAAGTGAGAAGTGGAAGAGGCAGCTGTTATAAGAATATCTTGTGCTTGCAAAGAAAATTCCAGACAGAAGATGCAGTGTGTGTGCGTGTGTCAATTCTCACACAAAGTGAGCAAATATCAAACTATCTTGCTTTATCACCTAGTAAGCCACAAGGCCACCCAGGCTCCTGCAAGAATTTCCATGAACAATCACCAGTTACAAACAACTTCTATGATCTACAAAAACTTAAGAAAGAAAAAAGCAGCACCTTCATAAATTTTGCATCAACAAAATTTACAGGATTAAAGTAATTCTACTGCATCTCCATAATTTTTTTTTGAGTCAATACAAAAGACAAAAATATTCTGTCAATAAAGGCTGAGGATTTCTTCTAAAAGGTCATCATCTGCACCCTAAACATGCATGTTGCAGTAGAAGTGTCATATACAATCCAAAAGTACATAGAAGTGCATTTTTATGCTTACAACTCACAACTTTGGTTCAAATGCAAGCCATTTCTAAAAATAGACATTATAAGATGTAATTGATAGACAACAGAAATGTAGAAATTGCAACGGGTATGAAATTTTGCAATATAACTCAAGCACCACTCTGTCTCTAGAAAAGATGCAAAGGTACTATATGTGTAGCTGAAAAAGAGATCTTCAGATGTAAATAGCCAGGTTGAGGACAAATTTTGAATTTTAGAACTAAACAAGATAAGATGCAGTTGATCAACAATGCAAAGCTAGAAACTGCAACCAACATGCTGCCCCAAATCAAATCATGCATCATGACTCAACTAAAGTCCTCTTTGGCCCTGCTTAGGTTCATCACTTTTGCATTATACAACATGATTAACCACACTGCGAAAGCCTGAATTTTCTGCTTTTGCTAAATGCCCATTTGTGTATAAAATTTTCCTTCTGTAACACAAAAAACATCAAAACAAATTGGGTGCTGGCTGAGGTGAGCTGTTCATGAATTTGCATTCGCAGCCAAAGGTTTGACACCTTTCAACACGAAGCCACATAGGCCCTAATAATGCTCAGTTTCCAGCAATAATGTAAAGATGCCCACGAGTGTAGCCGAAAAGAAGATTCTCAGACGTAGCCACATGATTCAAGTTTCAGAAATTGACAATGATAAGATGCAGCTTATAGCCCTTCCAACAAAAATATAAAGATATGAAGCGCAGCCAAACAAGAAAAAGAGGCCTTTCAGATGTAGAGAGGTTAACTTGAAATTTAGAAATTAACATGACAAGATGTCATTGACTGACGATGCAACAGTAGAAAATGCAACCAGCATACTGCTCCAAATGAAATTATGCAATATTCCTGTGAGTCTAGCCCAAAAGAGGATTTTCAGACATTAAGGCATAATTCAAATTTAGAAATTATTTCATTCTCATAACATAGAAAGCTAAGTAGATTCATGTGGTTTGAGGTGGGAAAATACAGACTAAGAACTTTGCTAGTTAAAATAACTTGGTCGGTGTCAACAGCTAAGAGGCAACATGAAGAATGGCTGAGGGAACATTAAAAAAGACTGACAACATACAATGCTACAAAGAAATGCTCCTTGAGAAAGGGAAAAAAAAAAAGAAACAAAATTAAGGTGCCCAGCACCAATTAGTGGGATAAGATTAGATACATGACCGAGTGAGGAAATATCATCAGATGACAAAAACAAAAATTGAAGAAAAGAAGCACCTAAAGGCATTGTCTGAAACGTTCCCTCATTTACCAGCCTTAACATCAATAGATAAAATTCAAAACGTAAAACGCGGTGACTGAATGCCCACCACCAATTAGTGGGATAAGATTAGATACATGACCGAGTGAGGAAATATCATCTGATGACAAAAACAAAAATTGAAGAAAAGAAGCACCTAAAGGCATTGTCTGAAACGTTCCCTCATTTACCAGCCTTAACATCAATAGATAAAATTCAAAACGTAAAACGCGGTGACTGAATCTGAGTCCACTCATCTCAGAACTAAAGCATTCGAGCAAGAAACCTAAAAGAAATCTCAGAACGCCATCCTACATCTAAGAATATGTCACCGAGCGTAGGAACTGTGACAGGTGCCACACTGCTTGAATTGACTAGATCAAACAATAATTTGAAACGGGATCAGTATAAGCTGACTTCTGCAAGAAGTCAATGCTAACTTTAATTTGTGATATCAACACCAAAGCTGTCAACCCCTAGAGAAAGAACTTAATCAACAGAATTCAGTAAAAAAGAGAGAAAGAACTATAAATTACAAGTTACTATACTATGAACAAAAAACGAAAAAGAATCCCAGCAAACCAAACCAGCATCATTCATCCGGATGCAGACGATTAAGAATAGATTCATGGAATACATTGATTAGCGTAAAGATTCAATTTTTAACAAAGCAACAGAGGCAAAGAGAAAGAAGAAAAAAAGATAACTTTCCCCACTTTCAAATAAATAAATTTTTGAGAAATGATCAAGCAACTCAGAGATCAGAATCCACAAAAGTATAAACAAACATATATAAATTGAAAGAAACAAAAATCAGGACAGAAAACAGTGGATTCCTTGCGACAATATGTAAATCAAGCAGCATTACGAAAGGAACATAAAAACGCCATCCACAGAAAACCGCGGTGAAAGCCAAAAAAAATAAAATAAAATTTGCAGAAAAATCCACCAGATCGCAGCCCGTCGAGGTCTTCGACCAAGAAGAATCCAGATAAAGTGGAAAAATCAGAAACAATAATACTAAGAAAAAAGCAAAAACACAGAGAAACCAGAACAAGAAGGAAGAAACCAAGGCAATGAATTTCGAAACTGCACATAGCAAGCAAGATCGCATTTGTTCAGAAGAAGTTTAGATTCTCGATCCACGTCGAAGAAAAGAGGAATCGCTTACCTTGGAAAAGAGAATCGATAGGCAATTTCTCCCCGAAGGAAATGAGAGAGAGAGAGAGATGTAGGTGTTCGCTCGTTTTTATCAGATGGCGAAGGTAAATGGGATGAGGGTGCGTTGCTGCAACAGCAGCATGTGGCTTGCTAGCCCACTTATCGAATCACAGGGCGCCAGAGTATTAAATATCTCCGGTCGTGCTGACCGGACTCTGATTCAGTGCACCCGGGAGCGTGCAGCACTGCACGCTCCCGGGCGCATACATATATTGTTTTTTATTTTTTTTTGAAAAAATTTGCATAAACATATTATTCCAAGTGTATTTAACATATATATTAATTTTTACAA
>JAXCLR010000063.1:35640448-35658412 GCA_035584095.1 Annona squamosa | reverse complement strand
ATGTTTAAATATATAAAATAAATATATATACATATTCAAAAGTAATAAAACTTGATTTATAGATAATATACACAATGATTAATAATTTTATTAAAAAAATTTCATAAAAATAAAAATAAAAAAGTGTTATGACCAATCCATCTCATGCATCTATAACCAGTCATAACTGATCATCGGTCAACATAGAACTCCATGCTATCTAAATGGGATGTTTTAGGAACCATTTTCTAATACTGAAAAACGATTTATTTCTATGAATAAACTCTTCCATGTCAATCATGAATTACTAAAGAGAGAAAAAAGAGACAATACCTTGTGAAATTCCAGAGTATCCCCTTTTGCTTTTCGCACCTCAACCATATGCAGGGAAGGTGCCACTTGAAAGACCTGGTCACATGAATCAACCTTGTAAATACCCTAATGAGAATTATATTCTCTCTCTGGAAAAACTATGGTATAAAAGATAGCAGTAACCACCTCTGTTGCAACATTAAGGTTTCCTTTTCTCCCTGCTTTGACATTTTCCAGTCTCATCTGCAAACCAAATATAATAATAACATTATCCTTATCTCACAAAAACTACTTTCCTCCGATGAGACTCAAAGGATGGGTGGGTGATGAATACTAGACCTACAATAGACTCACTCAAATTACTGACATCATGGACCTATGCTGTCTGCCTTGATTGATTTACAAAAAAAAAAAAAACTGCAAGGGCTAAACTCCATGCAGTGCAGCCCACAGGCTGCAACGCCATTGTTTCTTATAATACACGGGTTGAAATCCTCAAAATTAATTTTTAAAAAGAATCAGAGTGCATAAGTTCATCTAGAAATTTGGTCTCAACTGTTATTGCATGCCAGTGAAAGATTCATCAAATCAACAAAATTCAACATTAACTCAAACCAAGTCACTTGCCTTGTCAAACTACAACAAAAATAAAAAAGTCACTGGAAGTGGACATGCAACATCATCCATGAGAACAGATGCTATAAGCCAGTGAGCTGTCCTTAGGGAATTAGCATACACTTTCCTATTTTATACTCCATTTGTTGGTTGCAACTAATGTAAGCATTGTTCCTATTGCTTTCATTTCATAATTATCAAACATCGAATTAACCCGTGAGTAAAAACAACCATGCTGATCTTTAGGTTAAAGTTTCAAATATATATCCAATTTGATTCCTGTGGCACTAATGCAAGACATCCAAAATCTTGCATGACTGAACATCACATTAGCTGGGCAACTGGGTCACCTAGTTCTGGCTGGGGAATGCTCACAATCAGAAGCAGGCAGCGGAGAGAAGTCTACCCGATTGTTGATATTAAATGGGCAAACCCACTTCCAGGTTTAATAGAAGAAATTCAAAAGAATACTTTCATGGGTCTGCTGTCAGCAGGAATATACCTTACCTTATAGTTTTTCTTACGAACATCAAACCCTAGAGGTTTTGCAGCTTGTTCAATCTTACTAACAATTTCATCAGCTGCACATTTTGAAGTAAACCTTGTTTCCCTCTTGAATTCCTGCCAAATACACAAGGAGTCATTCCTAAAAGGAAGAAAAATAAAGGGAAAGGAGGGGAAAGGGAAAATGTAAGTAAATTACAACTCTCTACCACTAGAACAGAATACCATAAGCATTCTCAAGAAAGATGATATGTTTTACTGGATTTGCAGGCAAGAATCAAGTTGATTGTCAGGTAGTTCCACCACGTGCATGATGGGACAGAATGCAAGATTAGTTCACTCAGAAAAGAGAATTAATGTTCAAAGCCACTGGGCAACACGAGAAATGGCAAACGACCCTCAGCATCATAAGGCAACAATATAAGCAGACATGAGTGTAGGGCCATTGCATAAATATGGAGAAGCCAACCAGATAATGCACAATCCTGATTTTTGTATAACCGAACTACATTAGAGGGTCCAATATAACAGATGAGTTACAGCTGGCATTCCCTAGAGATTCATAACATCCCCAGAATATGAATTAATCAGAAAAGCCGAACTCCTCAAGACATATTCCTCCAATGTTCCCAAACAAACTCATCCATCATCTGTAAATCATAAACTAATTTTGAAAAGATAAAATGAAGGTCAAGCAGAAGCTTAAAAAGAAATGAAAAAAGGAATAATATGATTACAAATAGGTGTTTGATTCGCTTATGAAAAAGACTTAAGATCTCATTTGAGTAAGTGTCCCCAAATTTGACTCTAAGAGAACATTCCAAGAGTTTGCCGGCAGTATGTGCTAGAAAAACATGAGGCCCAAGGTGCATATCCTATTCAGAACTTCAGCATCAATGACAAAGTCCAAAAGCAAATTCAGATTATATCTACTGTGCAACAGCAATAAGAAGGCAAAGTTGAATTCAAGTAAAGCAAAGGCATATCAGTTTCCGGACCTTCTCTATATCGAAAAGATTTCCAAGATCCAGCCCCTTTGACATTGCAATTAACTCAAATGCATTCATAGCTGCTGGTTGTTCTTCTTCCTTCTTCTCCGTCACATGATGTTCCTAACAAATCAGTGACACATTGTCAAAACACAGTTCTGTAGGATAGTTGCTTTTTCCCTTTCTTTTTCCCCACTTCCTTTTCTTTTCTTGTGCAGCATCATTATTCTACCAATACTAAGGTGCCATTTTCACAAGAGCTCCCATCCATGGAAAGGCTCAAGCAAGGCTTTGCCTTTAGTATATTTCTCCTGGAACAAAAGCAAACTGGAAAGATTATGTCAAATGTTTCACATTTGACAGCTCCCCTTTTCATGGGGGAAATTTTTAGGATATTCCCTTTTAGTAGAACCATTCATTAATCATGAACGGAAGACTACAAACGAGTACTCTACTAGATACTTGTCCATTCACTCTCAGATTACCATCTTCAACCACAATTAGAAAGAACTTCCAGTGGACTGCAACAAGATCATAGAAACTCACCTCAGAATCCTTGAAAACAGCATCAACATCATCCACATTAGTGTCATTATTCTCCTCAAAGACAGGACGCTTAAAACCTTTCTTGAACCACTGATCCTCCAAAATTTCAGGGATGGTGATGCGCTGCCATTAGTAACCAGACATCAATTCCATCATAAACATGAAAGCAACTAGTAATGATAAAGAACGAAAACTTTAATATATATGCAAAAAAAACCAACTAATTGTTTATAAACATGATAAAAACAAATAATCAAATCTTCCATAATATATACAATCTTAAACAATAAGAAAATGATAAAACATGAAGGAAACAAATATAATTGCCAAATATTGATAATTATTCTTTTTACTCAATCTCTCGCGATATAGGCAGTTAGGCACATAGTTGTATAGGTCGGTTTTGAGTCAGTTTGGGGGTACACAATGGATGAAACCTACCCACATCCCCACCCAACTTTTTGTAATGAATAATAAAAGAGGAATCTACACTACCCAAAAGTAGGTCGATTTGCAAATACCCTATGCAAGTTGCACCTGGACACCAAAATAAATGCCTAGTCTCAACAGCACGGCCCAATCCGATGTATGTGTAACTGTAAAATGTTGAAAAAAATAATAATAATTTAAGTTGACTGGTCAAAATCCACATAGGATGCATGGGTAGACTTCTTGACCAACTGGATCAGATAAGTAATAATGGGCCTTGCCCAATTATTATTTAAATATGTCGCAGGTTATATTTATATTTCATTTTTTAAATGTTATTTCAGCAACCTGTATAGCTCGATTGACATACAGGTGGTCCAAGTGGTCTAAGAGGTCTAGGATTCATGTAGGGAGTTCTACAGAAAAAATAATTAATTTTTGCACTTGTGCCCTCCCAAGCATGTGAGCCCCATCGGATAAGATGAGATAAGAACTCTCCTAGATAATATTGGTTAAGACAGAATTTAAGTTTAAACCAAATTTTATCTTATTCCCTATCTTCCTATATCTTAGAAGCTACGAGACATTTTATAAATTGGGTTGAGGAGTTGGTGGATTGAGGTATCCGTAAGAAAAGTTTGGAAAAGCTAGAGTTTCAGGAGAAAAGATTAAGCTAAGAGAGAAGAGAAAGCTCTGGGAGGAATTCATAGGCAATTAGGATTTGGTTGAGGTAGATTTTTGGTTCAATTAATTTTATATAAATAATTATGTTGTTTTAACTATTTGTATAAGGCACTTATATCATGATATATATATATATAGATATATATTTGAAAGCTATGAGATTTTATAGGATAAGCATAATTAAATTTATAAGGATATAAAATTATGCAGATAAAATATGCCTCAAATTTATGCTTAGAACATATGGTAATTCATTTGTTCATTTTATTTTATAAAGGTATTGGTATAAGTTTAAATATATTAATTGTGGATATTGAAAAATATATACGATTGGCATGGAAATAAATTAGTAGATGTACATGCACAATTGGAATTTTCGTTAAAACCAAATTTGTTAATAGAAATTTTTTTTGTTAAAGTCAAACATGTCCAATCCATAGTTTTATTTGGATTTGGATTTCAGATCAGCGACCAAGAATTGGTTGCTATTGGTTTGGTGGCATAAGGCAAAGGAAAAACGTCCAGAGATGGACTGGCCCAAGAAAGATGCCCTTTTGTGTTTATGCAACCGGTTTTTTGGTTACATTTGATGCATTTGATGACTTTGATTACTTTAATGCTTCTAATGTTCAAATATTCTGAATTAAAAATTAATGTGCAGTCATCATGGCAGTACAAGCTAAGTGAGAGAGGCCCGGGTGGGTCCTATCTGTAGGAAAAGTATTAATGATGTGGTTTAATGTGAACTGTCTATTTAGTTTTGCTCTAATTTGTCTATTTTAACTCCGATTTGAATGATCAAATAGTCCATATCTATATTTTTTCATGCTTTTGGACTCAATGGAAGGGGTTGATTCTGCATTTGAGGCCTAATTTTTAAGATATTAAATTAAATGATTATTTTATCATTTAATTAAGTTTTATTTAGGTCATTATCCATTTTCAAATAATTTTTTACTTGCTAGTCATGTTGGGACTAACTCATTATTTTTACAGGTATACCAAATCAAGTGAGACACTACCGTTTTGGATTTACGTGAAGATTTTCAAGAATATTTATTTCTAAGGCATGTATTAAGAATGATAGGCTTGTAAAATTTCTTTTTTCGTTTGTGCCTTGATGTAATAATGAGAACTTGACTAGTAGAAGTGGAATTTTGAAATTGTTGTGAAATTATAATAATTAATTTCGCCATAAATGTGTGATTGATTTAGGGGAATTGTATTAAATACATGGCCCGGGGTCACTTTTCTAGACTAGTATGTTACAAAAACCTTCAAGCTTTCCATGGCAGAAAAGTCAAGACTGATCAAATAGATAGAACCACACAGTTTACTACATGTTTCAGACCAACAATAAATCTCCCCT
This sequence comes from Annona squamosa, assembly GCA_035584095.1. Lineage (NCBI taxonomy): Eukaryota > Viridiplantae > Streptophyta > Magnoliopsida > Magnoliales > Annonaceae > Annona > Annona squamosa. The sequence goes on along the minus strand of JAXCLR010000063.1, from coordinate 35,652,985 downwards.
AATGCTTAGAGCGGGTACTTAACATTGTGATGATAGTCCAACAAATATGATTAATAAAAATAATAGTCAACCTGAACAATCACCTAAAAAAATATAACATGAACCAGGAAATGTATAGAGGTTAGTGAAGCTCAACCAATTCTAACTTTATTTATAAAAACTTGTATGCCTATTTATATGCTAGGTCAGGTTTAGGTCAATCAAACCCTTACCCTATCTTTTAAAATGCAGGTTGAACTTTGAGTCAAGTTTGGGGTTACCAGATCAGGTTGGAAAATGCCTAAATTTTCATATGTTTGCCCATGCATGTGATTAGAAACATGATAAATGACTAAATTCCAATAAGTCCATAGTAAAGAACAAATCAGGTTGGCAAATGCCTAACTTTTTGTGTTTGTCCATGCATGTGATGAGAAACATGATAAATGACTAAATTACAGTTAAGTTCATAATAAAGAACAATTTTAATGAATGAATCATACATAGGGTGTGTTTGGCAATAAGAAAAAATTTGTCAAGCTAAAACTTTTCACTTTCCATAGCAACCTTATTTTTTTAATCAAATTTTCACATATTCCTATAAAACTATCTTACTTTCTAATCATTTCTACACGACCAACCTATCTATTTTAATTTTATTCTCTTTCCTCCTCATCATTGCTCCTACCATATCATATCATTCTCTTCAAATTCAAAAACTTTTACATCAAAAACTTTTCATCTAAAAGTTTATCACTTCCCAAACAAACCCATAATGAAAAAAAATCTACAATATGTCGACAAGTTGATTTTCCACTAAACCCTCTTGCATACCTCTTAGATCCATCCAAAAAGGTAACATATTTTATTTTATTCATTTGTTAATTATTAAAATATTTATCTATGTAATTAATCCTAATTATCATCAATCTAGTCTATTGGAAATTTTGTCCATTAATTTGCATCATTTTTTGCAAACTCAAGACTGATGAAAAGGAAAAAAGAAATAGAAATAATTCTCCACACATCCACATCATGAGAAGTAATTCATGTTAATCACGTTCAGGACACTTTGCCATGCATCCACATTCACCATTCTAAAGTCATGTAAAATAACACACGATCCTATATTTATGTTGCTATCACTTGCCATAATCATGTTTGACTTGTTTATACTATGTGAATCAGCCAAGTTTGAACTAACAATAACCCGATTTGAAAGTCACTTAATGTTTTCCAACCAAACCCATCTTGAGCAGCCAAAATCCCTGTTCCAACCCTATGCGAAATAAGGTCAGGTCAGGTAAGAATTTGGGTCATCTCACCTAATATACCCGTACACTACATGACCAATGCACGCATGTATTCAACTGCCACTCTTCTTACCTCAATCCAATGCTAGCTAAGAAATAATTAATAGTGATTAGGCTCATACAACAATCAATTATCAGCAAAGTACTCACAGTCATTGGGTTTGGGTCCAGGATCCTGCTAATCAATTTTGCAGCACCCGATGAGAACCAAGGTGGGCAAGTGAATTCTGCATCTGAAATCTGTAGGGACAAAACTATTAGCTGGTAAACAGGAGCAAGTAAGGAAATGGAAGTCAGGTAGCATTACAACGCTCACTTTTTTATACAGGTTCATAAGATTAGGATCATCAAAAGGCAAGTATCCTGCCAGCAACACGTACAAGATGACACCACATGACCACAAATCAGCAGTTGATCCATCATATCCTCGGTCATTGAGGACCTGGCCAAAGTAAGAGAATAAATAGCACGAGTCTTTAAAAAACTGTCAGACAAGAGACTAATAACAATGCTTGATCAAAACTTTGATTTGCTAGCACTGTACATGAGATCCCATCTCATGTTGATCAAAACCTCGAACACGTTAGACCAATATTACAGTTAAGATACCCCAATCAGATTATCATAACTGTATACATGGACCCCCATTGAGCATTAATGTGCTGGTTTTCCAGATTTACTTCCATGAATCTTCCATTGGATACTTACAATGGGAGACCTATTGAATAGGACCCATGCCAAAATTTTTTTACAAAATGTTCAAATTTGGTTGCCAAAGAAATTTTTGGTTGTCAATAGTTGGTAATAAAAGTCATTACTAACCATTATCAAAAAATTTTGGTTGCTAATAATTCATGGTTTTTGTGCTTAGGCAACCAAATTATGATTTAGCTGCAAAAAGTCAAATACACAAGGGAACTTCTCCGAACTTCTCCTTGCCAATGGTTATTGATAGCTAAGGCAACAATTCCTTGCTGATGATCCCTTGAGGCAACCCAAATTTTGGTTGCAAAGTCTTTTTGGTTTGTTGCCAAAGACGAATTTTCTTGTAGTGAGTACTGCTCTGCATGTTTGGAATAGGGCACTTTAGTGAGATTACCAGACTAAGGATGTGTTTGGCAATTTGTAAAAGTTGTCAAACTGAAACTTTTCACTCTCCATAATTACCCTATTTTTTAATTATTTTTCCACATCTTCCTATACGACAATCTTACTTTCAATCATTTCTGCAAAACTAACTTATCTATTTCAACTTTATTTTTTTTACTCTTCATCATTGCCCCCCACCATATCACATCATTTTCGACCAATTTAACAACTTTTACACCAAAAACTTTTTATCAAAAGTTTTACAATTTACCAAACATATGCTAAATAAAAAATTTTGGTCCCTTCTGGTCAAGTGTCACATGTTTTCTCAAAACTATTAGGAATATGATACTACACAATGGGTTGTTACTTGGTTAAGTAACAACCTCATGTAGTATATATTTTTTAATATATTTTTTTTGGCTTTTCTTCACCTTTATGTGAGCTAGGGTATCTTTAGTTCATATATCAAACTTTAACATTTTGTGATTCTTCTATATATTTTTTACAAAATTTCAAAAGTAAAAATTTCACTCAACTCACTCCGCCACACATAAGAAATAATAAAATTTTCCATTTTTGTAAAAAATATATAAAAGAATCAAAAATTGTTTAAATTAGTATTTTAACTAAATGCATTTGGGTTCATAAAAAAGTGAAGAGAAAACCAAAAAAATATATTAAAATATATAAAATATATAAAATATATCAGGTTGTTACTTAGATAAGTAAAAAACCATTGTATGGTATCATGATCTAAACTATCACTAATATAGTCATTTTCACCTCCGGAGCAACATAGTTTGGTGTTCCACATGTTGTGTGAAGTAGGCCATCATCCTGAAAGGAATAGCATTGGAAGTTAGAGCTAATTTATGACAAAAAAGAGAGCTAAAAGGTAATGAAATGAAAACATTCTCAATAAATTTTTTACTTCGGAGCAGCAGAAGATCCTTGCAATTTAACATTATGGACTCAAGACTCCTAGAAAAATAGACCAATGAAGATGAGACTTACAAAGAGAGATTATAATATTTATAACTTATGTGTAAATTGGGTTGGGATCTTTTTCAACTCTAACTAGGGGTGTCAATTGGGTTAGGATCCTTTCAACTCTAACCTTATTTACAAAAACTCAACCCAACCCTAATAGAATCCTATTTTTGAAATCCCAACCTAACCCTATAGAAACCCTCTAAAAATGAAGTTAGTTTTAGGTTAGAATTCAGGTCAATAGATAGGTAAAAAAATTGTTACATCTAAAATTTTTATCCTCTATGCATATAAAATCACAGCGTTTATTTTCTTTATCCCTAATCATTATCCTACTTTTTCGAAAAAAATTCCACAAAATTTTTCCCATTTTTTACCTCTTACCAAATAGACTAAATAATAAAGAAAAATAATGCAGAAACTTACATTTGCAAGTGTGTGTGTGTGTAGTACAAAAAGAAAGCATTAAAAGAATATTAATACATATTCAAAAAGCTAATATCTACATAAGTTATTTAACTTGTACACATTTCTGTCCAAATACATTCAATATAAATCAAGTCACATAAACAAACATCTTTCGTTGCAAAATAAAATGCATATTTTAATATACATATGATATACCTTATTATTTCATTATAATCTCGAAACTAGATTGGATTAACTAGGGTTGACCAACCCCAAACCCACACCAACCCTGTTTCCCAAATAGGGTCAAGTTGAACTCTTATCTTGAAAATACTAAAGGATGTTTGGCAAACCTAAAAACTTTTCATTTTCACGACTGCCTATTTTTTAATCGTTTTTTCACATATTCCTACACAACTACCCTACTTTTCAATCATTTCTACATAACTACCTATACGATCAATCTATCTATTTTAACTTTTCTTTTTACTCTCTATTATATCACATCATTTTCTACCAATTCAAAAACCTTTACGCAAAAGGCTTTTCATCAAAAGTTTTATTTTTTCCCAAACACACCCTAAGTTTAAAAAAGCTCTAACCTAACCCTACTTATTTTTGGGTTTGGGTCAAGTCAGGACTGACCCTATTTACACCCCTATTCATAACATCTATTTCTCTTGGTGAAGCCAAAATAACACCATGAGATTAAAAATATTTTCTCAGTTAAGTTCTACAAGGTCACACATGCCACCATACACAAGCAGTATGCACATAGTGCAAGAATCAGTACAGTAGCATTTGTCAACAATTTGGACTGTGTTACAAAGACTATATAAGGTGGAAGCAAGCCAAGTATGTAGCGCATTCAAGCCATTAGGGAAATATAAAGATTGCACAAAATCACACAACTGCAAAAATAAAGAAGTTTTGGACTGCATATGCTTTCCTCTTACAGTGTATCTACGTCATGGATACGGACACATTGGAACAATTCAAACATATGCACAAGGGGAGAACAAAAGAAAGAGAACTGAGAGAGAGAGAGAGAGAGTTTATTTGTAGCGCCTTGACAATTACCCTAACTTGTCGGGAGAGTGCACTTAATCCAAAGTCCGAAACTTTGAGAGTGCCAGATGCATCAAGAAGGAGATTCTCTGGCTGCAAGAGATGCAAGCATAACTCCTATTACACTAAGAAAACATCTCAAAACAAATCATAAATGTTGCTTTTGCATGCATAAGTCAAGATAGTTTACCTTTAAATCTCTATGGTAAACGCCTCGGCTGTGGCAGTAATCAACAGCATTGATAAGTTGTTGGAAATATCTCCGTGCTTCTTCTTCTATCATACGACCATTATTGACCTTCATGGTTGTAAAGTTGCATGCAGAAATCACAATTAAACTGGAGGTCAATATGGACAATAGCAACAGGCAAGAACACGCACTGTTAATATTGCCCTTAGCATATAAACTGGTATTAAAATGGTCACCCAGCAGAAAATCCAGGTGCAGTTGGCCGACAATGAGCATGCAGGCATGCTGGCTTAGAGTGCACCTTTTATTTAATTTGAAAATTTTGCATTGTAACTATTTATGTTTCATGGACTGTTGTAATAAATTAAATTTTGGAATTTTGTGAATGTAACAGTTATGCAAATTTATTATGTAAAGTTGATGGTTTTTTTCATAGTACGGAATGATTTCTGGGAGGCAAATACTAAGGCATAAAATTGGGGCTAAGCTTCGATTATGAGTCCGCACTGTCAATCCAGTGTTATGACAGTTGCAAGATATTTCCATTGTCATTTTCAGAGCCCCAGTCATCCAAATTTTGAGATTCTTATTAGAATTGATCTTGCATTGGCTAAGCCCGAAGGCTGCAAAATGTGTTCCTTCCCTGGTCCCCACATCCTGAGATGGCTCTTTACTCCATACCTTCATCCCTATATCTGATATTTCATACTAAATATACCAGAATGCAAATATACACAGGAAGAAATCCAAGTCCGTGTGATTTAAATGAGTCTAGCATGCTAAAGTGAAATCTGTGATAGCATGAATTCAGAAAGGAAATTCAACTTCAAGAACAAAGCAGACAGATTGATATTGAATGCTATCTTATCAATGTTAAAACAACTGGGTCAAACCATAGATAGTAGGATCAGCTCATAATTTAAGCCCCGGTTAAGCAGGTGCTAAGCATGCCAAAATCCTGAGCTCCAGCAGACAGAACATGGAAGTAATTGGTACAAGATATCTCCAGGAGATCTTGTATGTACCAATGATAACATGAAGAAAACAAGATGAAGCTTAGGCAACTCACAATTTTATCGAAGAGTTCTCCACCAGTAACAAACTCTAGAACAATGAAGATCTTTGTCTTGCTTCCCATAACCTAAAGTCAGTAAACTAATTTTCAATAAAAGAACAAACAGGTTTGGCACCAATCATCCTACTCGAAATTACATATGCTAAGATTGATCAGCCTAGTATTCACACAATAGGCCCAATAACTAAATGTTCATCTGGTGCTGGAAGGATCATGGGCCAAACTTACTCCAGGCCACTCAGCCATCTACTAAATCAAAATTTTGCTAGTGCACACAGGCTTTTCCTTAATCAGCATCCATCAACTTGAGACCCAATAATTCAGTGGCTGGGATTATCTTGTGGGTTAGTTTATGACATTCTCATTGGCGATCACCAGGTAAAAATTCTAGTACCATAAGAATAGGTCAAAAGCCTGGATTACCAGCCTGAGTGAAACCACTGATTAAAACAAGTTTAGGAAATCATTGTTTCCAATTTGTAGTGACATAAATGGCACAAGTTTTAAAAAATATACCTCATGTATGCGAACAACATTGGGATGCCTTATTAGCTTCATTATAGAAATTTCCCTCTTTATCTGCATAAGAATAAAAGCTTGGCTCAGGAAAGGGAGATGATTTTTCGTTTAAAAAAAAAAATTCAAAAACGAAATTGTTCAGGCTCACACAGGTTCTTCAAGAAATCATTTATTTTGAGAGAGAACTTTCTTATTAGAAAAAATAAAAAATGAAATTGTTCATGCTGGCAAAGCTGCATCAGAAAATCATTTCTTTTGAGAGTGAAACCATATGAACCACAGAAAATTTTGATGATGAACATAACGTTCTATAAAATTTTGTATGGTATACAGGAAATCTAGTATCTCTTTCTCAGAGTAGTTTACTTCATGCCAGGTACCAACGTTGGGGTTAATTGAATTCACTCTAGAGAGACAGTGGACCATGAATAGTACATCCACTGTATCATCTAACCTAACTAGAATTCAGCATACTCCTGATTCAATTATGTCTGCTAACACATTCAATCCAACTCAAATGCGAGAGAAGAATATGGATATAAATTGGAATGGCAGTAACGAAAAGTATCATATTTGTTAGAAAAATGTAGAAGGAGACCTGTTCAACCATCTTGTGTTTGAGAACTTTCTCCCTGTTTAGTATCTTGATTGCAACTGGGTCCCCTGTTTCATTATTCCTTGCAAATTTCACTTTTGCAAATGTTCCCTCCCCAATTGTCCGACCAATCTCATACTTGCCCACCTGACGTCTAACCTTAGGTGCATTCATCGCCACCTTATATTGTGTAGTATATTTCCTTGTAGCCAATCACCACACTGTAGAATTTTTCACCTCAAAGTTACACAATGTCCCTGATATAAGGCCCAATGGCAACAATAAATGAATTATGACTTCTACAATGAGCATAAAACAATTAGGCCGAATTTGAAATTTACAAATTGAAAACCAAAGTCCTTTCAACAAAGACAACAATCAATCAATCACCAGAATCCTATTCCATAAAGAAAGGAAAACTGAAAATGATGGGGGATAAAAAAGGCTTCAATGTTTCTTGGCACCCAGTATTCACTGAATATTGTAAACAAAATAACAGAAGAATTATCGAGCACTAGATTACCAATTCACGGCAGTCAGAGAAAATTTTAATATGTCAAATGCTAACTACCAACTATAACTTACCCACCTAATGCTCCGAACCTAAAGAGAAGATTCACAAATACAAATCTAAAGCTGCACCAAGTATCAACAGACAACTTTAGGGATTGCAAACTTGACAAAACTAAGAACCAAAGCTAACAATTGAGAGGTCAAGGATAAAATCCAGGAGGCTCCTCAAGTTTTGTCTCATCATAAATGAGTTACTGTTTAAAAGCCGCTGAAAGAGGAGGCCATCTATGGATGTTCAACTGAATATTTCAAATGCCAACAAAGTTACCGTTGTCTAGAAGATTCTAAGCGAAACAAAAATTTGGACTACATAAAATGGGGATTGGGGAACTGAGACACATATACTTGTATCCAAACAACAACAGACAAGTCACAGGATGCAACATTCCTAAGTTAAAATCCACGGAATCATCCAACCTCAAAAGTTTAGAAACAACCAAAAACCTGAAACCATAAAAGGAAAATGACAGCAATAAGAAAATTAAATGACAGCTTAAAACATATAATTTAGTATTCGGGGAAAAAAATGAGGGAAAAAAGTGAAAACAGCGACACCTGAACCCCCCAAAACCACTTTACTTCCCGTCACATTGGATTTACCTTGGGAATGCCCGCAGTAAGAATAGAAAATTTGTAGGCAGTCCAGATTCAGCAGCCAATGAAAGTCTGGCCAAATTTCAAACCAAGGAAACGCATAATACCAATTCCTTCTTTCCCCTGCAAATCCAATCTAGCTTCGCATTTTCCAACGCCCAAAACACACACACAAAATAATTAAAATAACAACAGCAAATTAGTAATGGTAATAATAAATAAACGAAATTTCCGAATGTTTCGGGATAATGATTCAGTCCCCGAATCCCAGAAACAGGTAAATTCAACAAGAGGAGCGCCAATTCATCAACGAGGCAGAGAAAAAAGCTGAGTTTCAAGCTCGGGGCAGAGCACGAAAATCTTTGATACGGTAAAAATAAAAAAATAAAGACAACAACTTTTATCTCACAGAACAGGGGAAAACAAAAACAAAGATCCAGAAACAAAACGACAAAACAAAAACATAGTAGAAAGGCAAGAACATGGATTGTAAAACTTTAGTTCTGAAAAATCCAAGGAACAAAGCTGTCAAAGTAGACAATTCCAATTCAGAATCCCTTCCCGCAAGCACCCTAATGAAATTTTTAAAAAGATACATATCAAATTGTCGGACCCAATCCAAGAAAGAGCGCAAGCAGTAAAAGAGAAAATAGGAAAGGACCTTCATCCAAGGGATCTGAGACAGAGAATCAAGGAAGCGGAGCAGAAGGCCTCCAGAGAGGTGCTAGAACTAGCAGAGGAAGAGAGGAGAACATGGCTCGGCAGGGAAGAGTTACGTAACTAGCAGTAGCCGTACAGCAGCAGTGGATAATAGCAGCTACAGCAAGAGGAAAAGAGACGATGCTGGCTGAGAGAGAGAGAGAGAGAGAGAGAGAGATGGGGGGAGGCAGAGATTTACCCGCCACCACCTCCTCTCACATCACAATTCACATGCATGCATGTGCCACTCTGCATCCGCCGTGCCAACCCCCAATGTGGCGTGTGCCGCAGTGCCTTTGGTGCGGGTTTTTTGCACAATTAATTCTCTGACGTTGTAAAATTGCATATTTACCCTAATTTAAATATTTGCAAAATAATTCTCCAAATTTCAAAGTTTCGGAAATCTATCAATACAGTAAAAATTTCCGTTCATAATTTTTGTTGGATGAAACTGCACTCACTTTTGCAGTTCTTTTATAAATAAGCCTGGCTTTATGAAATTACAAAAATAATCCTCAAGTTTAAGATTTTTGCAAATCAAACCCTTCACGAAAAAGACAGTTTATTATTTTTCGTTTAATGAAATTGTCCCCACTTAGTTTTCAAAAGGCAAAGTGAAGGGTGTTTTCCCGTGAGGGTGCAAGCCAGGTCGATCAATTGGCATAGTAGTTGACCTTACCACATCGTATTTACAAAAAGTATATCTTATCTTTTCTATAAGTCGGATCAATTTCTACTAAACCTTCCTCCACTCATATAAAGCAAGGAATGAAAATAAGATAGCAATGTAAGTTAAACTTAAGGTGTATTTGTTAATAAGGAAAAGTCGTCAAGTTAAAACTTTTCAATATAAAACTTTTCACTCTCCGTAACAGCCTTATTTTTTAATTATTTCTTCACATTTTTCTATACAACTACCCTACTTTTCAATCATTTCTATACACCTACCAACACAACTAACATATTTATTTCAACTTTATCCTATTTATTCTTCATCATTACCCCTATTATATCACATTATTTGACAGTTTCTACTCTCTACAACTTTTCATTAAGGGTATGTTTGGCAATGGTTAAAAGTTGTCACATTAAAACTTTTCAATTTAAAACTTTTCAATTTAAAACTTTTCACTTTTCACATCTACTATATTTTTTAATTATTTTTTCACATTTTTCTATACAACTATCCTACTTTTCAATTATTTCTACACAACTACCCATACAACTAACCTATTTTTTAAAATTTTATCATTTTTACTACTCATCATTACCCCTATTATATCACATCATTTGACAATTTTTACTTCTCAAAACTTTTTATCAAAAGTTTTACTCATTCCCAAACACAACCTAAAAGTTTTATCAATTTCCAAACACGCCCTTAGAGGGCTAAAGTGAAATTTGATACTAATAGAGATTAAGATAATTTTTCTTATCTTACCTTATCCTATTTTACTCTAGTCTAGTCTATAAGTAATATTTTTTTGATGGAATGTAGGTAATATATTTGAAAACCTATTGAACTATGGTTTAGTTTTGTTGGGTGTAATAAAATTAGTATCAATATTATTTGTAATGAAAATTTGCAAGATTTGAAATACAACTAATTGCAAGATTCTTAAACTTTGAGTATTACTTTCTTAGTATCATAAAGTTAGAGAGTTATCTCAAAAAAAAATGAAATGAAAAAAGAGGGCAATCTGTTCCAACAAAAAATAATAAATGGACATTTTTTACCAAGGATTAAATTTACAAAACACATAAACAAAAAGATTTTTTGCAAATATTTAAAACATGGAAGGAATACGTAATTTCTCAAAATTAAGGGTTAGCTCCGCAAAATCCCTTGCACTTTCATGTCCTTTTTTAACGTTAATTTTATATACAATTAGGAAATATTTCTACATATAAGCCTCATTTTCTCCTTTACCAATTATATAGTTATTATAGATTGACTTTGAAAGTTAGAAATTATCTTAACCAAAAGGGAAAATTTACTTTTATATTCGCAATATTTAAAAAATTATTTTTATACTCTTCACATTTCATCTTAAATTTCTAGAATATCCATATACTAAAAACAACTCATTCATGTAAACCATTAATATGAATAGAATCTATTGAAAAGACGATTTTGTTTTCTATAATTTCTTAATTTAAACAATTCGAACCTCAATATAACTCGATTAATGTAAGCTATTAATATATGACATTAAATTATTCAAATATCATGTTTGGGCTATTTCGGCTAATTCATTTTAATTAGTAAAAATTTTAATGGGCAAAATTTTCTTTTTAATAGTGTAGTTAAAAATTATTTTAACTATATAAGTATGATGAGAACTGAAGAAGAAATATTATGCGTATAAGAAACATTTTTAAAACGATGTTTGTATATTAAGAATCAGAAGCAAATATTGTTGGTATAATAGTAATTTTCACAAAATAAATCTTTCAAGCCAAGTATAACCTCTTAATATTATTTTGGGCTCTACTTACTGCTATCCAATTGGACTATACAAAAGTAGTTTTTTTATTTTTTTGATGAGTATTCATATATTACAATTTCAACTGGTATTACAATTAAATCCTGAGACATTCTTACAATTTGCTAACAATTATCTACTACTTCTAAACTTTCCTACCGGTGGACAGCTTCCACAAACTTGAGGAAACTTGCAACGCCACTACTTCAGAAATGCTGCTGGGGAGATTTGAACCCAGGACCACCTACTTGTGAGGCCATGTCCTGCACCACTGAGGCATAACCTCAGTGGCTAAACTTTTTATTTTTAAGACATCGATGATTTGTGCAAAATTCAATTTATTCACTGTATTTAACATTACTTGTTTAGTTATGAGACCAAATTTCATTAAAATCGAATATATACATGAGCTACATTTGCTTAAAAATCAATATATTTATTTGTAAATTAGAAAAAATGATTAAATTCATTCAATTATATATTAGAATATAATAATATTTTCCAAAATCAGTTATCCACATAGTAATAATATTTAAAAAAATTTAAATGCTATAAAAACTACTGTAAATTTGATATTTAACATTAAATTATTCTATTATGTTAATTTTATACATTTGTAAATGAGGCACATACACTACAATACTAAATAAATAAAAAGGTTTCCATAATTATATAAATTATGCTAAACATAATAAACTAAATAAATTTTTATTATCAAAATGGGATTTTATAGAAGCATAGGCCAATTATTTTATTATAAAAGGATCCATATTTTCTCAATTATATATTCAAACTTCTAATATATAATGTTATAATATTTTTATAGTGTTTTAATGCTTAGGCAAGCTAATCTAAGTAAATTTGAAAATTTATGCAGGTTTTATGTATATTTCTTCAAAAGTTTGTTACTGATAAGAATGAATTTCGTGCTAGCAGTAAACAAACGCAAAAAATGG
>JAXCLR010000063.1:35599649-35634230 GCA_035584095.1 Annona squamosa | reverse complement strand
CCAAAAATAGTAAAAATTGATACATATGTTAAATAAATCTAGATTAACCATTGTATACAAAAATTTTCAAAAAAAAATAAAAAAATAGGTGCAGTGCACCCGAGTGCACTGGATTGGGCTCCGTTCTAAAAGGGCTGAAAGATTAGTTTTTTATTTTCAAAATAACTTTTAATACAATTTATTTATTTTTATTAATATTTATATATCATGACAATTGCTATCATATTAAAGTCATTTATAACTCTAATGACATCGAGAGAGAAATTATAAAACTATCTCCATGTAATGACGAGAATCGAATGCTGATATGTTATAAGCAAGCCATTGCCATGAGTGTAACCTAGGGGATTTGGAATGTAAAAGTTGTGGAAAATGTTATATTTGGTGGGAATATAAAACAGAATATTTTGAAAATTGTGTGATTGATATGAAATGATAGGAGTAAAGTTGGAATAAATAGGTTTATTTGAAGGTAGTTCATTGAGAAAATTATTAAAATATATGGGTAAAAAATATGATGATTGATTGATTAATGAGGTGCCTCTAAGCCCGTGCTCCCACTATTTCCCTCACACATTTCCCACACCCGACTACCAAACGTCCCCTTAGACGATATTTGTTTCTATTTTTAATATCATTTTCACCTTTCTTAGTAAATATCATTGTATTCTTATTCTAAATATGAATTTTATTTTCAAACGTCTTATATCCTTTAAAACACCTTCTAAAATTTTTAAAAATCAAATTAAATTATCAATTAGTAATTGTTAGTTATCTAAAACAAGCGTTAACCAATGCTTGATTTATTGTTGAATGATTGATTATTAAGTCAAATCTTATCGTAATGATTGGTTGGTTAGAAAAATTAGAAGATTAAATTAGTAAATTAACAGAATAAAAAAATTTTCGCATTATATGAATATTTTAGAGGTAAACTTATGCCCATCCTCATTTTGATAATTTTTACGTTAACAGAATGTGCATGGAGATTTTAATCTAAAAACTGTATATACGATTTTAAAAAGAAAAGAATCATTAGTTAAGTTACCATTTCGTTTATTTCATATTTGAAATGAAAATATTTTTATTATGTTTAACATACTTATTTAAATTTATATATCTATTTCATCTGTCTTAATTAAATATTTAACTTAGAAGAATTTTAGTGTTAAAAGATAATATTTAAAATGCTGACGGGCTCATGTCAGTCAAATGTAAATGCGTGCTAAAAGATCACTTCAATGTCGATCTAAGTGTGGGCCCCACCTAAAATCAAGGAAAATATGCAATGATTAAAGCATGGATAAAAGACACAAAATGCACAAATCAATTGCCAGGAGAAAGTTGACTTAATAGCCAAGTGAAACAAAGGTCCTATTGGTGGTTTCCAAAAACCACCCATAAAATTACTAAAAAGTCTTTTTTTTTTAGAATTTTGCAAATAAAAGGAAAGATGAAGTGGTGCAAAAAAGTTAACAAAAATACCAATGTGTAAATTATCAAACTTAAAAAGCTATAAAAGGGAGCCCTTTCTCCTCATTTGGAACACGTTAAAAGCATCCCAAAAAGCCTAGCCATTTTTCCTTTGCTTCAAAAGCTATTTGAGACCAATTTTTCCTTTTTGCTACACCGGTGCATTTTCTTCTCTTAAAAAAAGCAACAGAGAAAGGGTGAAAGAGACCAGACCACGCATTACGTCCGCCCCTTTTGCATTATCATTTTCTTGTATATATAGAAGAGGAGCCAGCACGTTCTCACATAATCCTCCTTTTCATTTTTCATTTTTTTGTAAAAAAAAAAAACACTCCACATAACCTAAAAACCCTAAAATCTCTTGCCAATACTCCTATCTAGGCTCCCCTTTCTCATTGGATGTTGTTTTATTTTTTTTTCAGCACATTCCAGATCTCCCCCCTGATTTACGTTAGAAAAAGAGAGAGCGCAACAAACCCACGCCCCCTGCATCAATCCTCCTTTTCACTTTACATTTAAAAAAAAAAAAAATCAAAAGAAAGCAAAAACCCACTAGCACGTTATCATTCGCCTTCTTAATTTTTTTGTTTTCTTATATATATATATATATATATCAGCACTCATTTCCCATTGCATCATCCCATTCCTCGTTTATTTTCATTTTCATATTTAAAAAAAAAAATCAAAAGAAAACAATAGCTCCAGCACATTATCATTCTTCTTTTTCATTTTTTCATTTTTTTTTTTTAAAAAAACTCCATCAAGTCCCTTTCTCTTACATCACCGCTTAGCATGTTCCTTTTCATTTTTCTGTTTTTTTTTTAAAAAAGGGAAAAGTGGAAATCCAGAAGCTTTCATCTGTTCCTTGCATGATATTGCATTTACCATTTTTTTTTAAAAAAAAAGAAAAAATCAAATACTTATGCGACACATATGTATTGTTTTATTTACAAAATAAATATATAAAAAATATATAAAATCAAATCATCATAAGAATTTTATTTTGCACAATGGGAACAACTACCCGCATCTAACTTCCAAATTGAGTTAAGGCCTCCAAAAAAGCCTATGGATTAAATTTTCGCCTCCACCTCCTAAGCTTTTATATTAAAATATATATATGTGTTAATTTTTTGTACTCCTAGGACCAATGTACTAGAAACATAAAGTTGTATTTTTTTTCTAGTTGTAAGTTCACCCAGAAAATCTCTATATTTCAGTGTCTTATTGTATACGGATTAACCACCATTATATGGTTAGTGGCGACTCCAAAAAAAATTAATATATTAAATTTTATCAATATTTGTACACATGTTACCAACTGCTAATTGCGTCTAATTGAGATAAATGCTTGTGTCTGACTAACTCGCATCATTTAAAAATCTCTAAAAACTTACATCATCTAAAAGTCTTAACGTTTGCATCTCCCTTCTTTAACCCTCATGTCTATACCTTTTATATTTTTTTTCTATTTTTGATCTTGAATCTCTTTTCTACACCATTTACATTTTTATTTTTGCATGTTTAATCTCTACATCTAACTTGCATCATGTCTAACCCGGTAACTCGCTAATTTACATCTCATATTTATTTTCTTCTCTGGTGTATGCACATTTATTTTCTTGTTTGATTCATAGTTATATATTTTTTTAATTGAGCTTATCCTACACTTTTAGGCCCATTTGCTGGCCCATCGTACTGCACTAAAAACCACACGCTGCAGCTGTATGAGCGGTTTGATAGATATGATTAAAAAATATAGTAGTTGTATAAGAACATCTTATAAAATAATTTAAAAATAAAAATTTTGGAGTAAAAATTTTTTATTGGAAAACTTTTATCTGTAGCAAAACATGCACTATATCTTTTGAAATTAGTAATTTTGCACTTAAAAGATAATTTATAAATAAATTTGGTTAATTTTTATACTTTTATTTATTCACACGTAATATGACATTCTCAAGAACCAATTTAACTAACCAAAGTTACCAAACTAGTAAAATGGACATTTTTAACCATAAAGGTGTGAATATGAAACTTTTTTTTATAGAAAATCTTTTTTGATCGAACAAGTATTTCTACGTTCCTTTTTTTTACAGCCAAACTGAAGACAAAATTAATAAATTTTCAAATTTACATAACTATCGCAGAGCTAAAGTTTGACATAGTCGTTTCAATGATTTTTAAATCATCTATACGTTAAGACTATACATATTTTTTAGTTTGAAAATAAACTATACGTTAGAAATAAATCATGGACAAGATATATTTCAAATCTCCCTCGTTTTTGCAATAATATTGGTGTGACCCATCCCTTCTCTATTTTCATGTCAAAGATGGATTGTACGATTCAAAATGTGAAAAATAAAATTAAAATTGAAGGTAATACGAGTAAATGGGAAAAAAAATTTCTTTTGCTAAAATTGCAAGTAATATTATCACACTTCTATCTGATCATATGCATCCTTTTTCATTTTTTTTCTCTTTTAACAACATAAAACATGACTTTTAAACTTTGTCTTTTTTTTTTTTAAAGATGCATGATTTAACTATTAAGAACTCTTAGAAATTTTGTATGCGTGAGTTCATGAAACCATACATATCCTTGTGAAACCCAAGCAACCGGATCATATCCGCTGCAATTTCTGAGAAAGTGGGTTCAAATGTTGGACAGTAATTGATTGGCATCTCTCAAACTTCAAAGAATGTGATACTTGAGTGTGACAACTTAGTTTGTCGCGGCTAGGCATTGAATAGACTCTTGGGACACATGCTTTTGCCTGAAAATTAACAGGTCCATGCAATATTCGGCACTTGATACAAAGATATATTGCTGATTAGGTCTGCGCGTCTAATGGGCGACATCCCACCTTAGTTTGTCCGTAAGATCTCATGATGCACAAAAGAGATTACGCTTATATATTGTCTTGTAAACAAATATATATGGATTGGTATCCTGGCTGAAAAAATATTTCTTAGTTTTTAAATTTCGTCTAAGCGTGTAAGTTCCATCTAGATCTTCTTTCTATAAATTTTTTTAATTGTTTAAATCTACTAATATTTTATTTTGATTTTTGAAGATCATGAAATAAAATTGGCATGGAGATATTTAATTTTAAAAAATTAAAAAAATTAGAGAAAAAATTTAAAAATTGTAAATTTTCACACAGACGTATGTTTTTTTAAAAAAAGTTAAACAATTTTTTGGCTGCCGTTATTGAGAGCAAGGAAACAATGCTTTTGAAGTTTGAGAGATTCACATTAATGACAACGGAATTCTGAATCTATTCAAAAATGACAGACTAAAGGGACGTCATTTAGAAATTGAATTCATTGGATGTAACTAGCTAGTGCACGATGTGCCATGCATTTTTTTCAAAGTATAAAAATTGAAATAATAAGACATGTACATATTCGGAATACTTAAGTCTGCATTGTGACTCTAATTTTTTTTTTGCAAATTAAAATAGGGCACCACTTACAATAAAAAATATTGTCAGTGAAAAAATCATCTCATATAAATCTCATTCAAGAATCTTAAAAACTTTGGAATATCCTCAATTCAACTTACATGAAACCCTTCTTTCAGGGGACGTTTGTGAATTAGCATGAAAACGTGGGATGGTGAATGATGGGCACATGATTCCCAAGCTCATTAGTCATTAATGCATCAATTAATACTCATATTTTTATCCTTTTATTCTTACATTTTAATCATTTTCCTTTTCTACTATATTTCTACTACCTTATTTATTCTGTCTTTACTCTTATTATTTTATATTAATCACCGAATTCTCAAAATATTTCATTTCGCACCTCACCCTACCCTTCCCACTAAATACATCATACCAAACGTTCCCTTATATAACCTTGTATATTTTTTATGTTGATGGTTGATAAAAAAAAAATTATTTCATTTATTATATTTAGTATCATTTATATCATCCTGACAACATTATCATTTGCCTAATATTTGCATGGCCATATTTTAAAATGTGTAAAATTAATGTAATAAAATAATTTAATGTTAAATATCAATATTAAAGTTGCATTTTTGACATTAAATATTATGATTATGCAAATAAATTATCAATAATAGTACAAATATGCAATAAAATAATAAATAATACATAACATACGCTAGTGAAGTTTACAAACAAATTCAAATAAACGATCAATAAATATAAAATAAATATTTATGAAAAATTAAATTCATTATAAAAAAGATATTTGAAGACATATCTATTTGTATATATTTGCGTAGGGTAAATTTCAAATATACCCATTACTTTTAACCTTAATTACAAATATACTTATTAACTTTGAAAACTTTCATATATACCCACTAAGTATGGGTGAAATTTCATTCATACTCATTCCATCAAGCATGATTAAAAATTAATTTTATTTATCATAGGAAATGTCTAAAATATCCCTTATTATTTAATAATAATAGTCAATTTTTTCGAAAAATATAATAATAGTCATTCAGCTATGACAAAAGTTAAACAGAATGATAAAAATTCAACTAATTTGAGAGAGAAGCAAAATATAATGAGTTCTAATAGTTCGAATATGGTACCGATGATAATGAATGCTAAATCAATTAGGGGTATTATGATATTTTAAAAATATTAAATGTTTCTAACTGTCATATTTGGTATATTTAAAATTAATAAAATACTTAGTGGGTATGAGCGAATGTTTTCAAACTTAGTTGGTATAGTTGAAACTAAAGGTAAAGGTAGTGAGTATATTTGAAATTAACGTAAAAGATATTATAAAAATACCTATGGTCTTATGAAAAATATTTTTGAAAAAGGTACTAATCTAATGAAAACCAGGTGCAATGAGTGTCCATGCACCCCTTTACTTTTTTATTCTTTAAAATTTTAAAAAAATCTAATATTTGTTTTTATAAAATTCAAAATATTTAAAAAATTAAAAATTATAAAATTCCATATATAAAAGTTCATAATTAGGTCCACATATGTATACCAAAATTTTTTAAAAATTAAAAGAATTCATACAAGCGTGTGCGTTATCATGACGGTATATGTAATATATAGAAGTTCACAAGTCATTAATTTTTGAAGGGCTCTGATTTTGTTACCTCGGGCTAACTGGAGCTTGCTAGCGTAAGCTGATTCATATGTTTTTGTTGAGAATGTTAGTCTGAAGTTACTGTGGGGGAGAGAAAAAAAAGAAAAAAATGATGAAAAACCTTTTGAATAATAGAATAATGATGTCACATGATAAGGATAATGATTAAAACTAAGAAAAAATTGAACTATTATATGAAAAGATGTGAAAAGTATGTTCTTTTCCCCTTTCCCAAACGGATCCTATGTATATTTAATCATTTTTAAAAATTATAATTTTATATTGATATATTTTTTAATTTGAAAATGAACAGTTTTGAGGGTATTTATTTTTTTAACTGTGGCATTTTAAGTTTAAAAATAAACATAATTAAAAATGATAAAATTTAGTACTTACATAAATACACTTAAATTAATGTTTTGATGAGAAAATAAAAATATACTTATTAGTCCAACCTAGTGAGAGCTTTGATTAGCCTAGGCTAACAAAATCATAACTCTTTTTGAAATTATAAATAAAAACGACGGGTGGATAAATTAGGTTTAGAATTGTTTTTAGAAAAATTAAAAAACCTACGCTCCATGCTTACATCAAGTACTAAATCATTACCCATATATTATCGTAGGCGCCTAAATATGCACCAAAAAAACACATCTTAACAAAATGGTAATCACAGATAATGAAAAATAAAGGTTGAAAGATATGGAAAATAAATAAATAAAGAAAAAGAAAAATAACAATGTAAGGCGATGTGATTGAGGCTAGATAATTATTAAGAATAAGGTTAGTAAAGATAAAATATCATTACTTCTATTATCCTTTTTATGAAAAGAATAAAGACTAATGATCAAAATTTTCGATAAAAATAAAAATTTTAGACGATTAAAATTTAGAATAGCAGATCACATTAGTATGGCATACATATACCTGGATTACGTCCCTATGGTTCAGCCTTCCCAATGAGGTCCATAAGTCCATTTGCTTATTGCTACCAAATGAAAGAAGACAGTGAACTGCAGTGGTCTGCATCCACAAGTCGAGTTCTTGGAATGGCATGTCATTGTGTGGTTTGTAATTTGTTTGGATATCGCCCTTTCCTATTCATGGATTTCAATGAATACCAACTTTGATCTTGAATTGAAAGGTGGCCTTCATGAAGATCACTGATGGTTTAGTGAATTGAATGCAACTGATACGATCCAACGCATGCAGAAACTCATTAGGGGACTCACGGGGAATTGATTCTCTGAATTTCCAAGCTAGTGTTAGACCAGTTTTGAATATTTGCAAAACTATCCCTCTCGGTCTAGAGATTTTGCAAGATTCTTAATAATTTTTGCCTCAACTTACTTTTACAAATAATAAAAAAGTTTTAAAAAATAGATTATAGTTTTTTACTGGATATCCAAAAGGAGAGTGGAGGTAATTTCATGAAAAAAAATTATTTCCAAAAGTAGATAGGAGAAATTTTGTCCAAAGAAAAATTACTAATGTTTGTTTTTGGTTGAAAGGTTCCATTTTGCGAACTCCTAAACTTAAGGGGTCAGTTTGCAAATATATTATTTCAAAAAGACCCATTATATTTTTCTAGGATTTTATGCAAACATAGTAGATATATCTTATATTAGTGTAAAACATAATTATATATTTAGGATGTGTTTGGGAAATGATAAAACTTTTAAGAAATTTTTTTTATATAAAAGTATTTGAAATGAGAGAAAAATGAAGCGACACAATAAGGGTAATGACGATGACTAAAAATAACAAAGTTAAAATAGATATATTATATGTATAAACAGTTGCGTAGAAATGATTGAAAAGTAAGATAGTTTGTATATGAATAAGTAAAAAATAATTAAAAATAGAGTAATTGTGAAAACTGAAAAGTTTTTGTAGTAAAAACAAACACTCCTTAAGTGGTCAGAGACAACATCTCTGTTCCGTCCCTGGTCTATATCCCAAATTTAGCAGTTTAAGACCTTTGTCTGCCAACTGATATTTAAGAGTTGCAGTCTCCCCCATTGTTAATGTTAGGGAGCTTGTAATTTCCTTCTGGCAACTTGTAAAAATTATCTTAAAGCTTCATTATAATATCGGTTGAGATGTAGTATAAAAATACATAAATCAGATTAAAAAAAATCGCATGTGTTAACAATGCATGCGTGACAAAAAAGGGGAAACTGCGTTTAAAATCTTGGATGCATCCCTTCGCAGCGGCAGTATTTTATTTTAGGACTTCCACAACCAGACGAAATTAATATTGCATGGTGATCACTTGGGCTGTTTGCATCTGTCGTTTAAAGAGGCCCCTCCTACCCGACAATCATATTTAATAATCAATTATTGCATCCGTAATTGCTTTGGACTTCTCTCCATACTTAACAATCAATCATTCAATCAAACTGTCCTCCACCATAAAATTTAAATGAATTATTGCAATTTGAAATTGCTAAAGCATATACCTAACAATCACCAATTCAAACGATTCCTATTTTGGGCAAGCACAAAAATAAAGGATGGCGTTGGGTTCCTATGCAAATCCAATAACTGAAGTGAGTTACTTAAATTGAGCTTGATAGAACTAATATATAAATCTTTGCAATCCTTGTCAGGGCCCTTTAGTTCTGTATATCTCAATCGTTTCATCTCCCCACCCACCCACCCATCCAATTTTGTCGACCACATGAGCTCCCAATCAGTTGCTGCTTTGATTGGGCAATTGGACACTAACTAGCTACAAAGCGACTGGACATGTTTATAAAGAAACAGAACATGCACGTAGGCCCCAACTGCAAGCCTGGATCAATATTCATCAGGCCTTTCGATTCCCGGTGGGGGCAGAAATTCTGAGGAACTTAGTGATCTTGTCAACAAGAGATAGGTGTGACAAGAGTTAAATTACGAAAATGCTATTGATTCAAAAAAATTTTACATACATCCTTTTCGAATAAGCAGGGTCAAACAGTATCAAAGTGTAATAGTTGATTAGTGAAATAGCTTTATATGGAATATTGAGGAACTAATGATGACAAAGGGTTATTGGAAGTCATAAAATTAGAGAAAAAGTTACTATTGGCATGCAGTGCAAGGAAAAAAAATTTCACCACTTATGGCTAATTTTTTATATGATTTGACAACTAACAATTATTCTTTTTTATTATTGTCTCTACATTTTAATCATTTTTTTAAAAATTCTCATACACCAGCTATTTTTTTTATGGTTTATATTTCCATACATCTCAACACAGATTACATTGTAGTTCTGAGACATTCTTACAAACAAGGAGATACATAACTCCTCCAAAGAAATCTGGAGATACAGCTCCACTAACGAATTAGGAAGAACAACTTCCATCCAGCCTAAGGGAGACAACAGCTCCCACCCCACCTCAAAGGAAGACCACAGCTCCCACACCATTTTTTTTCGGACCGAAATCCCAACGTGGGATTCGAACCCACGAACTACGCTAAAGGAGCCAACGCCCCTGCCACCTGCGCTAGCCTCAGGTGACCATACACCAGCTATATTTTATTTGACATCTTTGTACCATTCTCTAACATCCGACTTGGGATGTTTGGTATTGTGTTTTTTGTGGGAATAGAGAGAAATAGAATATTTTAAGAATTATATAGCCGATATAAAATAATAAAAGTAAATATGAAATAAACAGGGTAGTTGGAGCAGTGTTTTGAAAACCGGACCGAACCGGGCGGTCGGACCGTGAACCGGTCACAGCCCGGTTTGGTATTGTTACTGGTCCAACCGCGGTTCGACCACCGGTTCAGTTCGGTTGAACCGGAAAAACCGGGAACCGGTCACAAAACCGGTTCAGTGACTGGTCCGGTTTTCAAAACATACTGTTGAAGTATAATAAAAGACAAAAATAATGAACTTGGGAATTAGTGCCCCACCTTTCTCCACGCCACGTTTCCCATAGAGATTATCAAATTAGGCCTTGGCATGAGATGGATGTGCACAAGGAATTTCCAGAGGAATACGGGGTCGGAACAGTCGCAAGGAAGTGTGAGATAAAGGACATGGGTAACGAGGAAAATGATTTCCTTCGTTCTGCTCCACAAGACGGATGTAGTGGTGTGGCTCTGGCACAAGTTCAGCTGCCGCGGGCTCTCCATCATCTATTCATCTCTGACCAGGATCGTTTCCGCGGAGTCCGCGGAGATAGATCGTACGGTAGAGATGAAATTAAACTTTTCAGAATTGAATGTAACAGGATCGGAATCGTACGTAAATTTGGGATGCAATTTACGTGGAGTACACGTTGTGTATGGTTTTTATTTTTTTATATTCATTGGATATGATTGATTTCAAGGAAAAAAATGTAATTTGATTAAGATAAGATAAGTTTCAAGCATAACTGTAGCCGAATTATTAATATATGTTTAATATATATTTTATAAAATATCTTTTATAGTAAAAGATAAAAATTATTCTTTAAGAGCATATTTAGTTATATGAAAAACTTTTCAATCATCATATCTATCTTATTTTTTTAATTATTTGTACACATTTTCTTATACAACTGTCATATTTTTCTATCATTTATAAGCAACTATTTATGCAACTAACTTATTTATTTTAATTTTTTTTTACTCTTCATCGTTATCTCTATCATATTATATTATTTTCTTTTATTCTAAAAATTTTTATACAAAAAACTATTCATTCGAAAGTTTTATTACTTCCCAAATACACTTTAAATATATAAAAACTTGTTTAACTTATTTGTTATTTAGTAAATTTAATAAATATATTTTAAAAATTATATTATTATCATCTTGATCATAGGATTTTAAGTAAGACTTGTTATAAAATTATAATTTTCAAATACAATACAAAAACTATTTTAAAGAACTAATTTGGAAAAAAAATCAAAATTAACCCAACCTTAAAAAAAATATGTAAACTTAAAACTAACTTGACCTAAAATAACATAGGGTAGAAGTTGTTTAAAAATAAGACAACAATAGAATCAACTTTAAACGAAACATAAGTTGAACTAAAATACGTAGACTTAAAACTAACTTAGACCTAAAATAACATAAGTTGCACGGCTAATGGAAACATGATTAGGAAAATGGGATAGAAAGGTATTATTGTGTATTAAAATTTGAAAAAGTATATTGAAAATGAAAAAAAATTGTTTAGACAATGCGGACAGTAGGTTGTTATGGCCTGGAAATGAGAAAATTAGTTTTTAAAATTGAAAATTTTCATCTTGTTCTTTTCCAATCCCCGTTATATTAGATTAGACAGGCAGCATACGTCCAAAGTATCCTTACAATCATGGAACTTGCCATACACGTCCAAAGTAGCCTTATCACCAGTTGCTTTGCAGTCATTTATCATTATGTCTCTCCTGCAAGGATAGATTTTTTAAAAAAAACCAAATGGATTACAGGTAATGAAATCCCTTCATCAGCAGTCATGTACGCAGTGGACAATTCGCTTCACAACGTCGCTGCCCGTTTTATATATAGAACTAACATGCTTAGTCACCACCCCCAACCCCTCTCTGCAATTTTTTTTTTTTTACACAGCCTATGCTGATTTCTGCTTCCAATTTGGGAGAAAAAAACGCCATCAAATTGCTGAATCTTGAAGAGTAGTAACTTAATGCTTAATGAAGACTCCATCATCATCATCATAAGCCACTTCCCACCTAGGTGGGGTAGTCAATCACACATTTATGACAAAATTAATTATTATAATTTCATAAAAAATTCAAAATTCAATTTCCACTAGTCATGTTCCTATTATTACATCAAGGCAAAAAGATAAGAAAATTTACAAGTCTATCATTTTCCATACATGCCTTTTAAATAAATAAATAGAAATAAATATTCTCCAAAATCTTCACGTAAATCTAAAACGCTAGTGTCCTACTTGATTTGATACATCTGTAAAAATAATAGGTTAGTCTCAACACAACTAGTAAGTAGAAAATTATTCGAAAATATACAATGGCCCAAATAAAACTTAATTAAATAATAAAATAAACATTTAATTTAATTCCTTAAGAATTAGGCCTCAAATGCAAAATCAAACCTTCCATTGAATCCAGAAGCATTGAAAATATAGAAATTGACTATTTAATCATTCAAATCAGAGTTCAAATGAATAAATCATAACAAAATAGAATGAACGACCCACATTAAGCCACATCGTCATAGCCTTTACTGTGGTGGATCTCACCAGACTTAATAAGCCCTGTTGTAGCAATGGGCTACTAGTCAATTTTTAAAAATAAGTGGACATCATAACCATCAAAATTGTTGAATGTATTAAAAATGTCAAAAGCAACAAAAAAAATTTATTTGCAAAAGGAGGATTCACATGCTTTGGATGAGATTCCTCTCTCTGACCGAATTTCTTCG
Source organism: Annona squamosa (assembly GCA_035584095.1). Taxonomy (NCBI): domain Eukaryota; kingdom Viridiplantae; phylum Streptophyta; class Magnoliopsida; order Magnoliales; family Annonaceae; genus Annona; species Annona squamosa. Next base: position 35,621,258 of record JAXCLR010000063.1, on the reverse strand, counting down.
GTTCCAAAAATCCTCCCTCGTCAGAATTCTTTTCTTGGACGAAGTTCCTTCACTCAAAATCCGACGAAAATGGAAATTTGCAGATTATATTATCATTATATATACTGTAATTAACCCACGTCATTAATATATAATTCTAATGTCCATATATATTTATTGCATATTAATTTACATAAATGCATTTATAAAAAAAAACATAATAAAACATAACAATATAAGAGATGTATTTTAGGCATAGTCTAAGGTATAATTTATCTACGTAATTTTATATCCTTGAAAATCTATAAGAATATAAAATTAAATTATACCAAATATATAAAATCTATAGCCTAAAATCAAAATATGTATTATAAATATCATGAACAATTAATTGAAATAATCTAATTAATTGCTCAAAAATAATCACAACGATAATAATTTATTCAGAAACCATTTTACAATTTCAAATAAGATGCTACTTGCCTTTCGTAGCTTTCACTCCTTTTGCAATCCCAGTTTCCCCAAATCTTTCTTACGAATGCCTCTATCCACCAACTCCCGCAACCATTTTATAAAAGCTACCATATCTAAGATAGGAAATAAAAGATGAAACTCTTTTAAACTTAAATTTCGATCTTATCTCTTCCTATCTTATCCTATAGGGCCCACATGCTTAAGGAGGAAAAAGTACAAAAATTAATTATTTTTTCTGAGGAACCTCCTACTTGAACCTTAGACCTCTCAGACCACTTGGACCACCTATATGCCAATCGAACTACACAGATTGTTGAAATAACATTTAAAAATGAAAATATAAATATAACCTGTGGTATATTTACATAAAAATTTGGCAAGACCCATTATTACTTATTTGACCCAATTAGTCAAAAAGTCTACCATTGCCAAGTATGATACCCTACATGGATTTTGACCAGTCAACTTAAATTATTATTTTTTTCAACATTTCACATTCTCCCCACCTTGTAAAGTTTCATCCTCGAAACTTGTAATCATCATAATAGATTTTGGAATAATTCGAGGCAAATTCTAAGAATATCATCCTCTAACTTCCATGTAGCTTTCCGCTCACTATAGTTGCTCAATTGTACTAAAACATGCCAAATTATCCTTCGCTTTAACTACTTCTTACGACTATCCAAGATTTGAACAGAACATTCCGGATAAATTAAATCTTACTCGATCTCATATTATTCGGCTAACAAAATACGAGTCGAATCAGCCACGTATTTCTTAACTGTGAGATATGGAAGACATTATAAACCCTTGTTAGCGAAGGAAGCAATGCTAGCCGATAGGTAACACCGCCAACAATTTCTAATATCTCAAGAGGTCCCATTTATCGAGGAAATAATTTGTCTTTCACCCCAAAACGAGTCACACCTTTGGTGGGAGAGACTTTTAAGAAAACTAATTTGCATACTGTAAATTATAGGTCTCTTCATTTGTCATCAACATACTTTTTTCTGATGATCTTGTGCTACTTCTAGCCATCGCTTAATAACTTGAACCACATCAGCAGCTTGCTGAACTAGGGTTGGAGCTAAAAGTTGTCGTGTACTGATTTCTTCCTAATAGACAAGAGTTCGACACCTTTTTCCATACTGAGCTTCAAACGGAGCCATATCGATACTAGCCTAGTAACTATTGTTATTGGCAAATTCAACCAAGGACAAGTGTTCATCCCATGAACTAGGAAAATCCAAGGCACAAGTTCTCAATAAATCTTCTAAAATTTGCATTATTCTTTCAGACTGACCAACCATCTGTGGGCTATACACGATGCTCAACCACAACTCTGTTCACATACATTTTTTGTAATTTTTGCCAGAAATTGAAAATAAACCGTCGATCTCTGTCTGACACAATGGAAACAGGGACACCATGTAAAAGAACAATCTCCCGCAAGTATAAGTCTGTCATCTGATCCATTCTAAATGTCATGCAATAGAGTAAAAAGTGAGCGAATTTAGTAAGTCTATCCACCACTATCCATACAACATCATAACGAGTTTGCGTCCTAGAGAGAGCAATCACAAAGTCCATGGTAATGTACTCCCATTTTTACTCTGGTATTTCTAAAGGTTGCAACAATCCGGCTTGTCTTTTTCGTTCAGCTTTGATCTGCTGACATACTAATCACTGAGACACAAATTTGGCATAATCGACACGGAACCTTTTCCACCAAAAATTTTATCTCAGATCTTTGTACATCTTTTTTTTTTATTGGTACATATTTTACATACATCTCAACACATATTATACTTGAAGATCTGATATATTCTTACAAATCTGGGGATACCCACAACTCCCACAAAGAAATTTGGAGACACAGCTCCACCGAAGAAATAAAAAGACACAGCTTCTAACAACCTACGGGGAGACAACTGCTCCCGCTACACCTCATCATTTGTGGTCGAAATCCCGAAACGGGATTCGAATCCGCACCAGCGCCTGCCAACGCCTCTGACGGCCAGCCGGTGACCAACTGAGCACGGCTCGGTTGGTGATCATCTTAGTACAACCACAATGCATAGAAAATTTAGATTAATGAGCTTCCTCTAAAATTTCTTGTCGCAACATGTTATCTCTGGGCACAATTAACCTTTATTGAAAAAGTAGTATACCATCAGAACTGCAATTGAAATCTGAGAAATCTCCATTTTTCAACTTTTCTAAAATACGAAGAACAAGTGTTTCTTGCTTTATCCGATCAACCAGGGTTAATTGAATTTGCAAAGCACTTTTTCTTTGAATTTCTCCTGGAGTTACTACTTCTAACTGCAATGATTGAATTTCTCTTATCCGAGGCAATTGTTAAGTAATCTAAACTGCAGCGCAAAATTTATAACTTAAAGCATTAACTACCACGTTTGCTTTACTGGGGTGATCCTGAATACTAATATCATAGTCCTTTCGTAACTTTAACCATCTTTTCTGCCGAAGGTTTAACTCTTTTTTAGAGAAAATTTACTTCAGGCTCTTATGGTTTGTAAAAATTTCTATTTTCTCATCATACAAGTAGTGTCGTCATATTTTTAAAGTAAACATCACTACAACTAACTCCAAGTCATTGGTATGATAATTTTGTTTATTGGGTCTTAACTGTCTAGATATATAGGCAATTATCTTACCTTACTGCATGAGTACACAGCCGAGGCCTTTTCTAGATGCATCATTGTACACCACATAACTTTCGCTGATGATCGGTAAGACTAAAATCAGCGTTGAAGTTAAGTGACTTTTCAATTCTTGGAAACTTCTTTCACGAGCATCTGACCAGATAAATTTAGCATTCTTATGGGTTAACCTGTTAAGTGGTACTACTATATTTGAAAAAAATTTCACAAATTTTTGATAATACCCTATCATTCCTAGGTTATAGCTTCCCCAACTGGTTATAGTTTCTATCTTCTTTGGGTATATTGATACATCATCCTTGCTGACTACATGACCTAAGAAGGTCACACTATCTATCTAAAATTCACATTGCTTGAATTTGGCATACAACTTATGTTCTCTTAGGGCTTGTAGTACTTTCCTTAGATGACCAACATGTTCTACCTCTCCTTTACAATACACTAGTATATCATCAATAAATACCACAATACGCTTGTCTAAAAACTGTTGAAATACCTTATTCATAAGATCCATAAATGCAGCTGGGGACATAAGTTACTCTGAATGATATTATTAAAAATTCGTAATGACTATATCAGGTTCTAAAAGCTGTCTTAAGTATATTTTCATCTCAAACTTTTAACTAATGATAGCTTGATCGTAGATCTATTTTGGAGAAGACCGATACACGTTGTAGTTGATCAAAGAGATCATCAACTCAGGGAAGTGGATATTTGTTCTTGATTATTACCTTGTATAGCTCTTTGTAATCGATGCATAGTCTCATACTGTCATCTTTCTTCTTTGCAAAAAGCACAGGTGCTCTCCAAGATGACTTACTAGGATTAATAAACCCTAAATCAAGAAACTCTTACAATTGTATCTTTAATTCTTTCAACTCTCCAGTAGTCATTCGATAAGAAGCTTTTGAAATTGGAGTAGTATCGTACATGAATTCTATGATGAAATTAATTCCTCTTTTTTGGGTACTCCCATCAACTCTTTTAGAAATACATCAAGAAATTCATGAACAGTCAGAATGTCTTTCAACTTAACCTCTTTATCTTTTATTGCTAGAACTGAATTAAGACATCCTTGTCAACTCTTTCTAAGAAGTTTTCTAGCTTGAAAAGTTGATATGAGGTGAGATACTACCAATTGACTTCCCTTGAAATCAATACCTCACTCATCGGATCCTCGTAAGCTAACACGACGCTCACGAGAGTAAATTCCATGTACCCACTTCGCTAACCAATTCATTTCCAAAATAACATGTAGATCTTTCATAAGTATGATTAAAACATCTACTGGGATGGTTAAACTTTCAATTTCTAGGGTACAAGTCATACAAGCATGTTTGACCAATAAACTACTCTCAACAGGTGATGTAACTCGGACATCTTAAGTCAACTCAATGACTTCCAACCTATGCCTTCGCACGAGCTCTTCAGATATAAAAGAGTTATTTGCACTTGTGTCAAATAATACTCAAGCAAAAATACCACAGAGACGAATAATGTCTGCTACTGTCTCCGCCGATGCTTGGGTTTACTCGGGTATTAGGGCACGGACTTGTGCTTGAGCTGGTAAAACTAGTTATCATCCACCACCACCTTAGTATTGTTATCCTATTGGTTTGCCAACTTGACAATTTTGCCCCTGCTATTGCAGTTGTCCGATATTTTTGGCTGTTGAACAGTCCCTAATGATGTGACCAGGTTGGCTACAGTTATAACATACGAAGCCCGAGACATAGTTTGACGGTCGATGACCAGTCTTCCAGCACTTGAAGCATTTGCAAAGTCCGATATAAAACTTTCCGCATCTGTCGCACTTGAAAACTCTTTTCTTCTTTTGAAATCTTTCCTTCTTTACATTTCCCTCAACTCTAGTTTGCCCATTCACAAATATCCCCTAAGTTTGTATCATTTTTGGTACTCTACCATTTTTTTAAAAAATTGTTTATTTTTTATAACTTTTTTAACATTCTCATTCCATCACTAAGTTTTCCTATGTAAATATCTATAATTTTTATATATTCATACAATACTTTAGCCAATTTCTTTTATATTGGTTGCTATTTTATCCAACGTTGATTCTATTTTATCTTCTTGTATGTCTTATTTTTCTTTTTTTATCATTCTTTTACTAAAAAGTTCAGTGCTATTTTCCTTTAAATTCTACTATTTAATTTTTGAAATTATATTGCCCTTAATTTTTTTTGACTCTTTTGTATGTATGTGTATGTGTATATATATCCATCACTAGTAATCTATATTACGTAATTAAACTCTCACCTAGGATAACCTTACAATTAATATAGAGGGATCTATTTAATTTTCTTATAGAGAAGAAATCTATTTAACTTGAATTGGTCCCACGCTTGAAAGTTATCAAGTGTTCATCTCTTTTTTAAAATAAGGTATTTATTATAACCAAATTATATACTACAGCAAAATCTAAAATGACACTTCCCATTTTATTCCTTATTCTAAAGCGAAAACCTTCATGAATTCTCTCATATCCTACATTCTCCCTTCTTACATATCCATTTAAATTTCCACTTTGCGCAACCTTTTCTTTATTAGTTATCCTTTATATTGTATTATCTAAGTCATTCTAAAATTGTTTTTTAATTTTATCATCTAATTCTACTTGTGGTACATAAGCATTAATCATATTTATGACCTTTATATCTAATATAAGTTTTATTTGAATAATTCTATCATTTACTCTACTAACAATTACAGTTTTATTTATGAATTTATTTTTCACTGTTATCCCTACACCATTTATATTATCATCATTTCCTATATATCATAATTTGAATTTATTAACATCTCTAACCTTCTTTCCTTTTCACTTAGTTTCTTGAATGCCCACTACATTGATTCTTTTTTCTTATGACATCTGCTACTTTTATACTTTTTTCTGAAAAAATCTTAACATTCCAGGAGACAAAACAAACTTTGTATTTTAGTACCACCTTTCCTAAGCCATATTCATAAAAATATCAGAACCTTTGTCTACTTCTCACCTTAGCCAAACGTTGTTATGGCGCGTCACTTCCGAGGAGATGCCTTGGCAACTCTTGCTCATTTCTCATTGTATCTAAGCTCCGGTGTAGTATGTCACTTCCAGGAAAGCGCTATAGCATCCATTGCTCATTTCTCACTACAGTTGAGCTTCGCCGCAACAGGTCACTTACAAGAAACACCCTAGCAGTAACGATTTTTAATATATTTTCAATCCATAACAAGCGATAATGATTTTTAGAAGATTAGTTACCAAACTGACATGTCAACCCTCGCTTTTTATTTGAATTTAGAACCAATAGTAAGATAGCAACTCCTACTAACGATGTTAACGAAGGCTGAAAACTTTATAATTTAATTTTGAGTTTTTCCCACATACACCTATTACGCTTAGCATTAATCTCAAATATACCTATAACATTTTCAAAATCTCAAATATATATACTATGCTTATACTTAATCCTAAAAATATTCATTCTATGAAAAACTATTAGTTAAATTTTTATAAATATCCAAAATACCTTTGCTATAAAATAATAAACAATGAAATGGAATTAAGGCTCTCAAACTTTAGAACTTACATATAATTAGGGCATCAACAAATTATAACATTCCATTTTTTCAATTTCATCATAAATTTGAAGAATATATTAGTAATTTTACATATTCATTAACAACATTAACTTATGGAATAGACGGTTTTGAAAATAAATTAATTAAATACAAATATAGTAAATATATATAGAATTTTGAAAACATTTTGAGTAATTTAAAAATATAGTTAAACATAATAAGAATATTTGGAAAAAGTTTCTAATTTTATATATTTAGCTTACACATTTTTAAATTATGTAAACAATATCCACACACATCATCACATTAAAAAAAAAAAAAAGCATTCCACTTTTATATAACAAGGCTATTTTGACTTAGCTTAATGACGATGTAAAATTCACCACATCCATTGTATTAATCATTTGTTTGACAAGAAGAACAAGTTTCATCCTTAATCCCCAGAATCATTAGTTTAACCACAAGAACAAGTTTCATCCTCATTCCCTAGAATCATTTGTTTAACCACAAGAACAAGCTTCTTCCATACCAAAGATGTACTTGGCCTCATTAGAAAAATGTATAAAATGAATATAATAAATTTATTTAATACACGCCTATTTGAAAGCTATATTTTCAACGACTAAACCATCTAAGGACACTTCTATGTGAATAAATAATTCTATAAAGTAACATTATATCTTAATACATTTGTAAATGAACCTTAGCCATTTTTTCATGAACCTTGGCAATTTTTTCATACTTTACATAGAATATATATATATATATGGGAAATAATCCAGTGCATGCGACTGCACCGTGCAGCCCATGCACTGTAGGCCCCACCTGATCATAAATGTAAAATCCACCCCACCCATTGTATTTAGAATTGTTCACTTTATTAGCATACCAATTTTCATTCAAATCCAACATGTGTGCAGTCCCCATCTTAAAATGGTGCAAAATCAACGTAATAAAATAATTTAATGTAAATATCAAGTTTAAAGTGTTTTTTTCAACATCTAAACCGTCTAAAGTATGATTTATATATGGATAAATGAGTATATAAAGTTTCATTACAACTTAATATGTGTAGGGTCCATTTTACAGCGGACTGCACAGGATCAGATTTTACAGCAAGACTGCACAGGATCAGGTGTCTCTCTCTCTCTCTCTCTCTCTCTCTCTCTCTCTCTCTCTCTCTCTCTATATATATATATATATATATAAGCAAACAGCCGACAGATACCTATAATGAAAATGATTTTGTCTTTAGAACTAATGATATAGAACATGAGCGATGAACTCAAATATATAACAAGAACCCACCATTGTGAAATGAAACCACCGGAGAAAGAAGAACATGACCAGATGAAAGTATGTTTTCCCATACACTAGTCCATAACCATGTTATCTAGGCCACGATGCAGAGATGAATAGTTTCTATCAGCATGCAAGGTCAGCATTCCAATAAGCACAACAAGGCCAGGTCAGGAAACCTAAGCTGCATAAAAACTACAAACAAACAAAAGGAAAGAACTTGATAAAATGGCTTCTTTTTTTCACGGGCAACTGCCCAAGTAAAGATTCATGTGACCGGAGGGGAAAACCATTCTTAGAAAAAATACCAGTAACACTGCCCCAACAACAGAGAGCCCTCTCAAGGACAATCCTCAAAATGCACATCAACGGTTGTACAAATTCTGCGACGATAAAAATCCCTTGTTATTCACAGCTTCTCACAACTCTGCAATAATTGCAATATAAATGGGAACTTGGGAATATGTAAGAAAGCTTCCTGTGTCCCCAATTCAACGACAGCTGCTACAGTAAAAATGGTGCCCCATGGATTTGATGTAATCTTAAACCTTCTTCATCCACCGACTCTGTTGGAGATGGTCTGGTAAAGTGACCTAAGCTGAGTGTTCCATTTGTCTATGGCTGTGTATTTTTTCATCCCCTTCGACCTGCAAAGATGGGACACTCATTAGAATGTCATATGTTGCCACCCAGCGATGGGCATGATGGTAAGGTAAAGGAATGTGGCCCATGTATAACACACATGCTTTGCAGATCCTTTCGAAAATCAAAGAATCAAATAAATACAGTTGAGAATAAGTGAAAAGATTAGAGGTTGGATAGCTAGGAGTTAAGATTGGAAGACATCAAGGCAGCAGACAGATGAAAAAAGTGGCAATATTCCTTGACTACCAGCACAGACCTATCAGAACTATCATCGTACTATTTCATAATCCCAGTAAATCAGGAAGTACATTAAGTTGATGACAGCCTTTACCTATTGCTGCGCTCCAGCAACCGATTAACCTGATCAATATGTCCTTGTATACGGTTATCTAGAATCAGGGAGACCAGAAGTGACTCGACATCTTTTTCAGGTACATTGAGTTCCTGAAATACAAAACCAACTCAGTAGCCGAAATATAGTAACCCAAATGGAGGTGTTTATAACCAACTATTTTCTAAACATCAGTGAGAAATCAATTAACTAAAACTTTTAACAAGATTTTAATAAAATCTCTTAAATCTAAATTTTTTTTTTTAAAAAAAAGCCAACATTATTTATAGTCACCTTTGATATGAAGGGGATCCGAATCCTTGTGTATGGCTTAATGAGCTTTAGTAATACTTGAGTCCTGATATTCTTCAATAAATCTTCAATATAGTTTCGGATGAATGGATCATCCATAATTGTTCTCCTGTTACTCTGGATACACCAGATACCAAAAGCATACAATTAAGAAGAGAATAAAGAATGGTAACAGGTGACAGAATCTATGCTAGAATCCATGAGTAGCAGGGGGAACCTTCAAGATTTTCTCAAATTCCAATATCTCATTTCTCTGATATGCTGCGATCAGATTTGTCATTGCCAATATTTCTGGATCGTTTTTGTAACTGCACAATCACTCAAACAAGTTGGCTAAAGTGGCAAGTCAAATTCAGGATAAGACTGACCATCAACGGAAACGATTTAACTCACGGCTTTGCCTCTTGCCCGTCAAACGGGTTCACTTCAGATTCCATTAGCATGTTTGCCAGCACCAAATATCTGATAAAAGGCAATAAATAGATTTTTAAGAATAATATGATATGCAGGTAAGATTTTGGCAAAAATAAATCAAAAAAAAAAAAAAAAAGCTTTTCTGAAGCATACTTCAAGCATTGAATACGCCTTTGATTCCCAGCTTCATCATAGTTCTTGAAAGCTTCAAAAAAATCAGTGGCAGCCTCTGCCCATTGGCGCTCTGCCATGTGCATTTTCCCACCACACTCATGAATTATTCCCATGATCCGCGGGTGGGGTATTGCTGATTTTATCGAGAGTGCTTTTTGATACAGTTGCTGCCATTAGCAAACCCATCAGAACAAGTTCATGCCCATGCAAACTAGAGGCATATAAATGGAATCTTAAAAAGTAACATACAAGCATAAGAACATAAAAAAAGGAAAGAAAAGATCAGATGAAAAATCGGAACGGCTTGTCTTTACAATTCACCACGCATCTTCCGATATATATCAGAAGGGAGGGAGGAAGCAATTGGCGATATGCAAATAAAACTAATGTTCTTCTCACACTATTTGACACAACACAACCTGAATAAAATTCATCCAAAGAACTTTGCTTTCTTCTTCAACCATACAATTTTTCTGTCTGCTGAACTTGGTCATCAGCCATTTTTAGAAGGCATTGAAAGATCATAATTGGCAGGTAACCATGCAACAGAGATATCTTGAAAGGTGAAATGAAGATATTCATTCCAGTCATTCTTCATTCCTCTGCTCATTTTTGTAGTAAAAATATGGGACTATTAATTTTTGGCCAAAAAGAACTCCATTAAATCAAATTCCTGAGATGCACAGCGGCATAATAATTTGCCAAACTTCTTACCATGGCAGAAATATTAAAACTGCATTAGCAGATTATGAATTGGTTACCCACACAGAACTAATAGAAATATCAACTGCCTTTCAAGTGGACAAAAGATAACTGATAAATAACAGCTTACAAGTCATCAGCATCTTCAACCTAAAGCATCTTGAGACTCATATTTTGATATTCAGTAATTTACAAATATGGGCATACCATAGGCACATTTGATATAAACGAAAAAAATCAATTCGGCTTTTTATACTTATTTGCAAGGAACAAGATGATACATCAATTTTAGTATTCACGTACGAAAGAAATGAGCACCTTGTAAGGAATGAGGATGATACATCTATTTTAGTAAGGATCATTCACATACGAAAGGAATGTGCACCTTGGTGTCACCTTTTCAAATCAATATAAATTTGTAAGGCTAGAGCTAGTACTCGAGAAATGAGCAGTAATCAACAAAAGAAATCAAATTTGACTAACAAAAAAAAAAAAAACACCACAAGCTAGCACCTGGGGACCACAAACATATGGAAGGAAGAAGTTACTCCAGCCAGATCCAACCAACTAGCATATAATGTGCAATGTAGGGAAGCAGTCAAATTAGTCATATCAGAAAGCAAGCATTCAGATGACATACTTTGAGTTTCTTGTTATTCTTTGTCTCTGTGTACATTTGGATCTCAATTGCATAAACCTCCAAAAGTTGTGTTCCTTTCTTCTGGTCATCTGTGCCATCTTCTCTTCGACAAGATTTGTGGAGTTCCTTTAATATCTGGACACATTCAAAGAATCATTATAAACTTTGCACTACTTTGATGCACCACTATAGGACTTTCAAGAAACTTTTCCTAATGTCAGAAGATACCTTATTCATCCGCCCATACTCCCCCATGTCAAACCAGATCTTGCAGAGCTTAAGATTCGTCTTAAACCAGAGTCTCTATGAGAAGAAGTGGAATAAATCAATCCATGCAACGAAAAAATTGGCATAGCTCAAATGAATTTAAAGCTCCTAACCTCATTTTTCGCTTCTTCAAGGGCTTTCAATGTTGTCTGATAGAACTCTTGTAGCAGACCAAAATTTTGACTTGCAGATCCAGAAACAAAATCCATTATGTTATTTATACACTTTTCACTGTAATTTCTTGTAACGGCCGACTTTATGTATGTTAACATCTCCCTGTAAAACTCCATCATCTCTTTATACCTCCCTAGACGGTAATAAAGCTTGACAGTCTGTTTTAGAGCTTTGAAACCCCTGATACAAAATATGAAACAGAGACCTGTTTAGTAAGGAATAAGCAATACCCAAACAAGGCTCTAAACTTTCTAGGTGGAGGCCGCTCATATGATGCACAAAACCAAACTGGCATATGGACAAAAGTACACTGCCTCTATCAACTGATAATTAACAAATTTTCAAAACGAAATTAATTCTACCGGGTTCTTCTGCCATCAGGATTTGGAATGGACTTTCTGTAATTGTTCCATCTTTTCATTAAAGCAGATGGAAGGATTGAAGATTTCGCTTGTCCAACACAATGGAATTTTCTTGTTTCAAATTGCACATGAGAGGTGATAGGTAGAACTCAACCGATGAGGATGTGAAAATCATAATGGAAGAGAAACCCGAAGTCATGGTATCAAACTCATTCTAATGATGTAGATTCTGGCCTCATGACAATCAACTTGCATCCAGATAGAAATGGTGATGGCTTCCTCCTCCATATGACTATGTTCACAAACCATTCCATAAGACTCACCATTCTGCCTTCTCAGGTTCCATACGAACTACTTCAGCAAAACCAGCAAGTGCTCCCTCTGGATCAGTTTCCACTAAACCTGCAAAAAATGTCTGTGACATCAATAAAAGAACCCTGAGTTCTGTAAGCATAGAGTCAATTTTAGGGATGGGATTATCATAACTGAAAACTGCGAGTGAGACAACTAAAGATGGATGTGTAAAAGACATATTCAAACAAAAGCGTAATGAAAATAAGCATGCACACCTAAATCTTAAAGATCACAATAGAGAGCACTGATATTGGTTCCAAATGCAATGAATCCCATGATTTGCACTAGATAATTCATCTGCAGAGACTTTGATGTTTTCATTTTTCATTTCAGAAGATCAGATGCAGCACAGCAACAGCAGACGAGAGAATTTTTCAGGTTACGCAGCTTTAAATGAGTTCATCTATCTTCCTGCTCAAGAGGGAAACGTTTCATGGGCACTTATCATGATAAGGATTTCAGGTCAAGGATAGATTCTTCATTTCGGAGGAATGAGGAAAATCACTTTCCCATTCTCTTCCCAAAGATTTTGTCAAGCCAACATCTTTGCAGACAAAATAATGGCTCAGCACCTTTCTGCTTGAGAATATGTGGGATCCAAGAGGACAATTATGCGCAATTAATTAAAGAGGCATAGGAAGGCAAAGTGGACAGTAAAAAATCTTCAAAACTTGAAAGATAAAACGATGGATCAAAAAAATTCTAAACATGTACAGGGAATATGTTGGCATTTTTAGCACAGTGTAAGAGGAAATGGAGCCTCAACTATTCAAGAAATATATGCAAAGGATAATCAGAAAAATGAGTATCAAATGAGTGAAGAAAGCATTCATAAGTGCTTTTGGATGAAAAAGATATACAAAGGGTGTGTTTGGCAGTGTGTAAAAAATGTCAACAAAAATTTTTCAATTTAAAACTTTTCAATCAAAAACTTGTCACTCTCCATAACTACCATATTTTAAAATTATTTCTTCACATCTTCCTATACAACTATCCTATTTTTAATCATTTCTACACAACTACTCATACAACTAATTTATCTATTTTAACCTTATTCTCTTTACAGTTTACACCTCATCATTACCTCTATTATATCATACCACTTTCTCTCAATTTAACAATTTTTAAACAAAAAACTTTTCATCCAAAAGTTTTATAACTTCCCAAACACACCCAAAATAATAAACAAACAAATTTACAAAATCTCAGAATTATAAATTAGAATCTGAAAGAATAACTGAAAGAAATGGCACTTGTACTTGGTATGCCAATACTGAAGTAGTTAGGTACTTAGGTTTCCAATTTAATCATATAGAATAGAAATGCAGTTTTTTGTAAACAAAATTTTTTTTAAAAAAAAAAAAAAAAGGAAGAGGTTGGGCAAGAAGTCAACGATCTGGGCAGTTTTCCATCAAAACACTTGACATTACCTTTCTGAAGTAAACCAACCAAAAGGATTTCAGAATGTAGTGATTGCATGCATTTACAAGAAGCTGCTCATTTCAGGAATGGAAAATTTTACTTTGAAGTAGAAGAGTAATTCCAATAAAGGCAGCATCATCAAACCTCCCAATGTATTTAATTCCAATAAAGGCAGCATCATCAAACCTACCAATGCATTTAATGTACTTTCTCAGATGGTACTATCAATGAAATTTAAAGGATTCAGAAGAAATTTCCAGGAAAAAGGGAAACAAAGAAGAAAATAATTTTTTTGTTTTGTGTGAAAAGAAATTTTTTTTATCGGAAAGAGTTTTCTTAAGATAGATATATGCCTTGAAATGGTAAAAGAAGATCCAACTATGTACCAGTAGGGATTTATCAATGATGATGATGTTGATGATGACGCTCTACTGAAAAGGTATGACAGACATACATACACAGGAAAGTGGATTATGGATGCCTGGATGGTCAGCAAAGGAAACTTCTCTGTATATAGAGCTTCATGTGTTCAGAAAGATATTATTATTTATGAGTAGTAGAACAGATGTCAGTTTACTCTTTGCACTTGAGGTCACAGGAATAGAATAAAGTTTTGGGTATATGGGTCCTCCCATCATAAGGTTGGCAGATGTCATGGAGATGAAGCTGCATTAAATTAACACGTAAAGGTAGAGAATGTTTTCGAAAAGCCATAGGGGAATGGATATAGACATAGAACACTTAAGAGGGAACTTGGGAGATCCAATCAAGGAAGTCATGGTCCTTATGGACATCCAAAAAAGAAACAGAAACAAAAATGAGCTTATGTTCTACAAGAAGCTAATTCCCAACCATGGGAACCAATGCTAAACAGGCCCTTAGTGTTTATATATTCATTGATGGATTCACAGTGAGTTTATATGCAACTCTATGCTAAGGTGCTTTTCATATTCATCAAAATAAAACTGAGCAAACATTTGAAAACTTCCATTAATGAGGCTGACCATACTACTTAGTTTAGAAAAGAATTGAGACACTTATTCCTTTTACAATTAAAATTATGTCTGAAGAGTGACAATACATCCTATGCTATCCACCATTAACTTCATCAATATTATCTCCAAAGTACTTTTTTCAGAGCGGGCCAATAAGTTTTCTTATAGGAAAACCATAGATGCATCTATTCCAGATATTTTAATAATTTTGAGATATTATTAACAATAATATCTCCAACATTGTCGATATTATCTCTAACTCATCAATATTATCTCTAATTCAACAAGATTATCTTCAATTTATCAATCTTTTTATAACAGATTCTTGCCCAAAGCCTCTTCGGAGGGGACCAATAAAATTCCTTATAGGGAATCAATACATTCATCTATTCCGGATTTTATTGATAAATTACAATTACAATCAATAATATATCCAATATTATCAATACTATCTTCAATTTTTTGATCATTTTAATTACAAATAATTGCTCAAGGCCTTTTTAAAAGCTCGTCTTTGAAATATTTTTTTATATATGATATTATTAATATATACCTGAATTTTGTAGATTATAGCAGGACAAATTTATTGGGGTTGTATGTATAGGACACCAATGTAATCCCTATTGGTCATTAAATATTAGCATTTGAAGCAAAAAGTTTACCTTAAATGCTTATCTGTACTATGCTATCTTAATTTTTCATGGAGTTTTATTGTCGTTTAAAAATATGTATTTTTTATGTTTTCTATAAGGTTCCCGGTGAAAATAATTTTATCTACGATGGACGTGATAATATCCATTCTGGGGACCGCTGACCCATCCTCAAATAATGATTATAAAGAAACCACTCATTGTTGCCTAATTACATCTCCCTACCCCTCTTGTCCATCATGTTACCCTCGCTGCAAATATTGTTCAAGAATCCTGACAGTTCAATGCTAACAAATATTAATAAACCTCTCCACGATGCACCAGCCAAATTATCAAATGTTGTTGGAGACATCACCAGCATAAATTGTAACAAATATTAACAGTTTCAACCAATTATTTGCATGATAAGAGATTCAACAACCTTTTGAATTGTAGTACTGATTCTCAATATCAACATCCTGCTCCTCTGGTTCTTCCTCAGAGTATTCAAACCCATAATCTTCCATGTCCGCATCTGCCAAAATCAAAAAAAAAAAAAAAAAAAGTCAAAATCAAAGAGGTTTTACAAAATAAAGGTCCCAACAGGGTACCACAAGTACTGCAAATGCTGGCATCCATTAGTTATGGTCAGGCATGAAGAAAATCAAATAAAACTCTTAAGCAAAGATTGTCAACAGTGACTTTGCTGCAGCTAAGGATGTGGACAACCCAGTTATACTAATAATTGATGGGCAATGCAGCAAGCATGCTCATAATATGCCATAATTCTACAATAATTAGCATTGCACATGCATAACGCATCAGCAGTATCCAAATCTTTGAATTAATTATATCTGGATTATCAGTGCAGAAAAATTTAAAATATACATGTTTTATCTTTAAACATCTCAAGTCATCCTTGGGCTTCTGCACATCCCATGAGAAAAAAGGAGAATGTTAGTTTCATTTTGGTCATTGCAAAATATAAGCTGTTTCCATAGTCAAACTCAACGGACAATATAAGGATTATATCATGCTAGGGGCATTAACACCACAAGAAGTAACAAACCATGAGCCCATGCGAATATAAAAATGCTGATAAAAGATTCCAAGCTATCGAATAAGAAAATTCGAAGATAAAAAAGTAGCAATATCCCAGCGGCAGTAATAGCATTAATAGTGCAATCCTCATTAAACACTTTGCTGTTTCTTGAGAGCATTCTAGAAGCAGAACAGTTGCAGAATTAGCAGATAAAGCAAATGAAAAGAGAGACATCAAAAAAAAAAAAAAAAAAAAAACTCAGCAACTTATATAGCACTCCCAACATCCATTTCCGCATCGGCAAACAGTTGCTAAGAAAAGTAACGATAGACCTAAACAAACCCTAGACATCATCGAACAAGAGGGTAGAACGAGATTGAATGAATATAGTAATTACCGGAACCCATGATTCCAAAGCGGCCGCACCGCTGCAAGGGTTTGGGGGATGCACGCTTGGGAGGAAGAGAAAAAGTAGATAGATGAAGTAGTTACAGCGATTCCTGCAGGGGAAAGAAAACTCAAGAAATCTTCGAAATAGGCTCTAGGATTATTGAGGGAAATGGAGGAGGTGGAGAGGAAGCAGCAGCAGCAGCAGCAGCAGCAGCAGCGCACTGTTTTCAGGGAGGTAAATATAGAGGAGGAGGGACGGATTAAAGCAGGAGGCCTTCAGGCAACTTCCATTGGAGGAAATGTATGGTGCTCGAGGGACCAGTGAAGTCTGTGCTCAACCTTTAGGACATCGCGTGATCTCAACCGTTCAATCTACGCATCGTTTCATGCGATGATAAATCGGCGACGTTGATGTTTCCTATGCTCTTTTGCCGTATTGGGCCCGGCCTGTGCTTTCTTAATGGACAGATGCTTCTACCGATTATCTAAAGCATGGATCATGGACCAATCACCTCCCACTCCCAGGTCCGGCCCACTCAATTATGAAGCTTGCATTTAAATTATGGCTCATCCGATGTGCATCTATCACAATTGACTTTAATTTCATACAAGATACCACTTAGCTTTAGTATATTTGAGTTCAAAATTTTATTTTTAATTTTTAATTTTTTTATGCAGTTATTAATTTAAGTGTATTTAATATGCATATCAAATTTTACTAATTTTATGAGATTTATAGATATCTTTTTTGATATTTTAACAAATAATGTCATTTTAGTCATTTGAAAATGAACTCAAAAATGAGTTAAATTTTCATATATGCTCAGATGTTTCAAAACATTTTTAAATACACACGATGTATGCTAAAATACCAAACGTGCTCAATTGATTAGCTTAAAATGGTAATATTTTAGATGGATTAAAACTTTATAAATGTCAAAGTTACCCCTATATAGTTGGGCAAGTTAGATTGTCATCTTGCTAAAGTTGAGGATAGTTAATGAAAAAGATATAGAGGCAATTTTGACATTGCTAATTTGGAAGGAGATAATTACGACTTTCATTGTTATTGTCAACTAAGTTCTTAAAATGAATTGTGAAAGATAATTAATGCTAGAGAAAATAAGGACACCACACAAGATAAGAATGGAAAAGGGGAACAGATTGACAACTTAATTTCACTAGTGAATTTTTTATGACTAATGGCCAGGCTAATTCGAGATGAAAGCTTAATGCTTGGTTGCACATGTTACTAAATTTAGTAAGGGGTGACTATGTCACTAATCGGGTCTATTCTTACTGTCCACTGCCGATAACAAAGGAGATGCAATGGATGAGGTTCCTAATTTTTGGTGATAACAATAATGAATAAATCTACTTTAAGAAGTTGTTTAGTAAACCAAGAATGAGAATGGGGAATGTTAACAGTCAATAATAGTAATCAACAAAGTAACTACTTTTTCTATTGTTATCCTATATTTCAATCATATTTTCATATAACTACTTGTAGCACCCGCCGCGAGTGCTACGATGGGCTCGGAATGGTTTTTTCTCGCCTTAAAAAAATGGATCCTACCGGATGTGTTTTCAACGCCTCCGGACAGCAGCATGGGCTCAATTTTCCTGCATTCATATGGAGCAAAATGTGTTAGGATTAACGGTTTTTAGGTAGTTTGACATATTGGCGTTTTCTCGTAGATTCAGTAGCATAATGGCTAAGATGGGATTTTTCGTATAAGGATCGAGTCACAAATATAGCAGCATATTATGCAGGAATTCGTGGACCCGTGTGCACCCGCCTTACCTGGGCGTTAACTCAAACACGCACTCAAAAATAAAGAAAATGGAGTAGCCACTAATCTTTAAAGGGAGATCAGCCTATATTTTTAATAAAATAAGACACTAATTGTACAGAGTCCGGATTCCAATCTTTGAATTGAAGCAAATATAGCAAAATCTACCAACCCGAGGCAGTTTACATGGCTTGAAAGGGGTGAAACGAAAGATTTGAGAGAATGAGAGAGAATAAAAAGGGAAAAATGGGAGAGAAGCTTAGAGCTTGTAGAGCAGGAACATTGGGATGCCTCTCCAAGTGTGTCTTGAGGGGGGTGCACCTCCTTTTATAGGTGTTGGAGCGGTTTTTGGGCCACTTGAGCTATTGAACTTGGTCTATGAGCTTGA
The DNA here is from genome assembly GCA_035584095.1 of Annona squamosa. Classification (NCBI taxonomy): domain Eukaryota; kingdom Viridiplantae; phylum Streptophyta; class Magnoliopsida; order Magnoliales; family Annonaceae; genus Annona; species Annona squamosa. The sequence continues at coordinate 35,602,200 of JAXCLR010000063.1, read as the reverse complement.
GCTTGAGGTAAGAGTATGGGCCTTGGGCTACTTGAGGTGTTGGACTTGGTCCATGGGCTTGAGCTTGGTGGGCTAAAGCTTGTCTAAGCCAGTTGTTTTGGGTGGGCCGTTGGTGAGACCTGAAGTTATAGAGAAGCCTGCTTTTGAGGCTTGGTGGGCTGGATTTAGTGGATTGCATTGTGGAACCTGTTAAGGTGACCTGTAGGAGCTTTGCTCTTATGGGCCGGATCTGATTTGTTGAAAAGTCTGCTTTGAGGCTTGGTGGAGCTTTGCTCCCATGGGCTGAGTTTGTAAGGGCCTACTTAGCTTGTTTGAATTTCTTTTTTTTTTTTAATTTACTTGGGCTTAGATCTTGTTTTATTTTATCCATCTTTGGGCCCAATGGTGGGGTGTCAATAACTGTCATCCTTTGGCAGAGGCGTCTTTGACAGTGAATGGCAAAGTGTCAGACACACTGCTGACCTAAATAGTTTTTAGGTCGTTGAACTATTTGCCATTTTTTTCAGATTCGCAGCGGCTTTTCTACAAATGTGGCTTAAAGGTGGCCCTTTTGCAAAAGTTCTAATAGTCTTATTTTGTAAAACGGAAATCTTACTAGACTATCTGGCATCTTTTCTTAAGCGAGGGCAATTTTGTGATTTTCGAAAATTGGAGGGAGGCGTTTGCACTTTCTCCCCTTTTAGGGCACGGTCGCGGGCCCCATCTCTTGCTCTCCCTTTTTGTTGGTCGTCACCGCTGCTGTCTTTTAGTTCGCATTCTCCATTTGCCGGTGAGGTCGCAACTACCGCTGCTGTTATCTTCATCTTCGTCTCCGACCGCTGCCGGTGCTGCTCGCTCGAGCCACATTGTTGTCGCCTTCGTCGGCTGTTCTTTTTTCACCACTGGTTCTGTTGAAAATCGTCGTCGCCACCCTTTCTGTTGCTGTTTTTCTTCTCCGACAACGACTGGCGTTATCGTTGTCGGTATCGATGGCTATTGTCGTTGCCGCCCTTGGCATTTCCTTCTCTTCCCCTGGCGACGATTGGCATCACCACCGGCTTTGTCTGGTCTATAATTGCCGCTGCTGTCTGTTCGTCTTCTCCCTCAGCATCAGTCATCACTATTGGGGCTTCTCCTCCACTTCGACTGTGTCGTTCGTTGCTCGCCATCCTCCAAGCTTTGGTTGTTGTGGCTGCCTGTTGGGGTTGCATCATCTCTGTCATTGCCAGTTTCCGCTGTTATTGAGACCACCGCGATTGGGGTCTTCTTCTTCGTCCCCGTCTGCCATGGCTCCCTGCTTTGGGACATGCACATCTTCGACTGTCACTATTGCTGCTTCTTCCCCATCGTTAGTGGGTGCTGTCGTCGCTACCTACTGCGGAAGTTGCTAATGTAGGGGCTTCTCCACTGCTTTTGGCTGTCGCGGTGCCTGCTTGAGACGCGCTGCTGTTGCTGTCGGTTAAGGTCGTCGTCGCCTCCAGCCCCTACCGCTGGCGAAGCTATCTCTGTCCCTTGGGTTTCCCCTTTCCCGGTTGCAACAAGGGTTGTTGCCTTTGGCTCCGGTAAATTTTTTTTTTGAATTGCTTACTTGCTTCTTGCATCTTGTTCCTATTTAAGGATTTGGCATCTATTGCAATTGTCGTGATTTCTAAGGGTGCTTGCCTGCGGGTTTACTTTAGCTAGGTACCTCCTTTTCTTTTTTACTTTATTGATTGCTTTCCTTTCTATCAGTACCTGTATTATTTGAAAAGGAATGCTTTGGGTCGCTCTAAATTTAGGAGAGGCTGTTAGGTGACATTTTCCCGTTATAGTTGTGTTGACACTTTAAAGCGGTGATCCCCACTTCTCCTTTGTCGGAGTTTGATGTGGGTAGCCCTTTTCTTTCCTTGTGGTGGGCTCCATTGCCCGAAATAGAAGAGGGTGGCTCCTTTTTATATGCCTGCCTTTTATCCTGTGTACAGATATCCATTGACTATCACCTTGTTGCCTTTTGGGGTTGAAATATTTTTGTGGACTTGTTTTTTGCTCACTGCAGTTACCATGATGTCTTTTCTCCTTTCTTGAATTGCTTGCACTTGCCTACATGGTTTCTTCTTATATGGTTGTGTGTTGACTTTCCCTTCTTTCATATTGCATATGCTTGACTAGGTTTTCTCTCCTCTTTTTTTATTTTGCTTTTTTTTTTATAAAAAAAAAAAAGCTTGAAAGGTGGTGTAAACTGACCTTTGTCTCATTACTTGTCGGCTTGTGTTGATCTATTATCTTTTCCATTGCAGTTATCAAGATGTCTTCTAGAAAGGAGTATGGCTTACGTCTACGTGATAGAGTGGTACGGCTCAAACCCAATGAGCCAGGTGGATCAGCGAACATGTGGCGCCCCGACCCAGGGTGCATAGAAGCCTTACTCCAGGATCTTTATCGATTGGTAAATGTGACTCAGGATTGTTGTCCTGATCATATAGCGGAATTTTTATTTGGATCTCATCCAAAAAAAATTCATTCATTTTCTTTCATCATATAACAAACACTCGTCATCAATTTTACACATGATACTCGTAATATCTCATCACAT
>JAXCLR010000063.1:35538758-35599549 GCA_035584095.1 Annona squamosa | reverse complement strand
AGATCACTTGATAAGTGTCTACTATTGAACGGGAGAAATGCATTTAAATGAAAAAAAAACGCTTGCTTACTGAGTTTTGATTCACGTTTTGCTTTTCAAACCATAGATAGGTACAACACAGGCCAAGAAGAAAAGAAAAAAGAAGGTATGAAGAAAATTTTATGATACGCTGATCCATATATGGTATGACATGAACATATGATAAGGGGTTTTCAAATTATGTATAAAATGTTCAGGTTAAAATAACCTGTATTGTACAAAAATAAGTATTATGTTATCAATGTAATTGAGATTTGATGATAAGTATGTGTCTTTATGTGATGAAAGAAAAAGAAAAAAAAATGGACGAGATCGAATTAAGTACCCGCTGCGTGATAAGGGCAACAATCCTGATTCACACTTACCAATCGACAAGATCTTGGAGTAAGGACAAATGTGACGCCTCGGTTTGAGGTGCCACAGGTTTAGAGGTGTCTTTTTCAAAGTCCTTTCCCTTAGAAGAGTTATGAAAATTCTGGGATCAGATGAGGGTAGATGAGGCTAGTACTGAAGCCATTCAGCAAGAGGTTCGCAGCTTCCTCCTTGATCTTATCAGGGCATTCTTTCGGGACGACTCTTTTAAGAATGTGGATTTGAGGTGACTCTAGGTTTTAAGGAACTTGACTTTCCCTCATCTGATTGGGTGGGGACACATACTTTTGAACCATCTCTTTGTTTAGATGCAATTAACCAAGGTTGTAGGAGTTGCTTGGGTCTTTCGCATCTCATCGGTATATGATTTACCCTTTCCCTTTTTGCCTTGGTCTGTATTGCTTCTCACATCCTTTCTTTTCTTCACAGTTGTACTTTTATGAATATTTTTCAGTTAGACAGCCCTAGAATGACTCTCTTGATGCCCTCCCTCGAGCTGCTCAATGGGCGGAGTCTCGCAAGACTCACATTCCTCCTTTGATATGGCGATCCTTGATTAGCAACTTGTCTGAATAACAGGTTTGTTTACTTCGCCACCCTTCTTTTAGTCTTTTGGCTTGGGTTGTAACCCATCTTGTTCATTTCTTTTTGTGACAGCTACATGTTGCCCCTTATGCCTGGTGGATGTACGATCCAGCTGTTAATGTTGTGGCAGGAGAGTCTACTAGTTGCTTCCTACTTTTTGATGGGGTTCGTGTCACTTGGTATTTTGGGGATAGATTATTATGGCAGTTGACGGGTGATAAGCGAATCCCGTCTCCTCTTGTTTGTCATTCTTTTGTGGAGCAAGCTTCGGTTTCCATAAAGGAGCTTCACCAATGTCAGGATGGATGAGGGTTGGAGAATTTTGAGCTACTAGAGGGAGGATATGATTTGTGGTATTTGGTGTATAGGTGCAATGTCCCAGCTCCTGATCTTATCTCAAATGGTCGTTATGAGGCTTCAGGTGGCAACGTTCTTGCTTGGGGCTAGGGCTGCCGATGGGATGCATTGAAAACTTTTTTTCATCTTTTCCCCTTTTTGGCCAACTTGTATTTTTATAAATCTGAATGCTTGGATGCCAATTTTTTTGTTGTAAAGCCGTGTAAATACCGGCTTAATTTTTTAAATGACCTTCTTGTCTTGTGGTTTAAATGGTCTATGTGATATGTTGCTTTTGTAGGGCATTGATCTTATAAAGTTCTTATTCTTAACGTCCCTTGTAATGCTTTGATCACTTGTAAGTCATAGGCCATTAAGAATTCTGCATAAGGCGTTGTAAAAATTTATATATATAGACCTAAAAAATTTTCAGGTTGATCGACATCCTTCTTCATTTTCGTGATTCCGCCTACTGAAATACTCATTCCGCACGAGGGTTCGTATTCCTCCTAATTTTTCGTGATTTTCTTGTCCATACGAGCTAAAATCTCATTTCCGTACTTCTTCTGCACTTGTTCTGGACTACTGCAGCTCGTTGCCCGCGATTTTTCTCTTTTTTGCTCATTGACTTCTTCCCAGGTCATCTTTTCTCTCATGGTACTGGCTGCATTTTAGCTTGCTTGGACACATAGGTAATTCTCTAATCCAGATTGTCCGGTTTAAAATCTCAATGTCTCTACTCCTTTTGATAGGTTGCTGTCAGTGCATTGCCCATGATTTCTCCTTTTTGCTTATTTATCTTTTTCCGGATTGTCTTCTCTCCTATTGGACTGGTTAAATGTTCTCTAGCTTGAACATGGAAGCAACCCTCAGATCCGAGTTCTGTTGTTGCAAAGGTATGAATTTTTCATTAATGGCTTTGGTCTTCTCATTCTCTCACGTCCGCTTCCCTCTTCCTTTCAATTGGATTTTTCCTTTGCATATCATTTCGCGAAAAGGCTTTCCATTACTATTTCTTGAATCTGTTTCAGCAAATAGGTGGTTATTTCACTTCTTATTTAAACCCTTTTAATGGTGTTTCATGGCTACCTTTACCGATCTACTTCTACTGCGTTGTTTGCTCCGTGTTTGTCATTGATCTCCCTCTCTGTGGAGCTCCTGTTTCTGCATTTGCTCTCTTCCCGTTTCATGGCTGGTAATGGGGCAATTTATCCTTTGCTAATTGGAGTACAGGTTTGCCAAATCAAGGCCTCAAGTCGTATGGCTTCGGATTTGGGAGCTATACCCACTGTGATAACCAAGGTGACTAGTTGGATGAGCTAGCTCGTTGTGGGTGTATGTCCTCGGGATCTTGCCGCGAATTGTGTTTTTTATACTGCGGGTCTTTCATGGGATCACGACGAATTAACCAGGATATGCAAGCCTTGTGTATATAGTTGGGAGTTTTGGCTTCTTTGTACTCACACCAATTTGACACCTTGGCCGCCATGAGAAGAATGATTGTTCATCAAGAAGTCATCTTGAAGTATCTTAGTCATCTTTTGAATGCTAGGCACTGCGCCTATGCTATGTATAGTTTTTTTTGTTCCTTTTCTTTTATGGATGTTGGATGGAGTGGCTAATGGATTGTATAACCATTTTTTATTATTTTCATATGTATTGCTTTCTCCTTCTTTAGGATTCTTTTTAGGAAATCATGTACTTGAGAGGCCTTTTTCTTTGGCTAAAGATGTATCTTTGGGTGTCTTTGAATGAAATGGAATGCTTTTACTTGGCCATATCTTGATGCTTCTTTTCTTTGCTTTGATTTCGAGCTTTATGTGCTTCAAGGGGCCTACTGCCTTCTGTAATTAGCGCTGTTGCCCTCTTCGGTGAATCCGGATTTTGAATGTCAAGCCATTGGATTGCAATCCTCATTTTATGCTTTAGGAATCTCTTGACAAATTTTGCATTTCTGCTTTGAATGGATCAAAAGGCGGTTCAGGGTCAATTGCAACTGAGTCTTCTGTCTGTTTGCCCCCAGTTTCTGAGTTCCCGACCCTTTTGGTCATGTGTAGGAAGTTTGCTTTGTGACTGGAAGTTTGCTTTGTGAGTAGTGATGTGAAACCCTGAAACTTTTTAGATCGACGAGCTTGTCTCCAGTAGTAGCAATTCAGCAGTTGAGAACTGCCTTTGATTTCATAAAGGATGCAGAAAAGTGATTTCTAGATATCTTTTTTGTTTGCTGCGGGATTTTGCATCTATTATATCATCATTTTGATGGCAAACCTTTTTATCGGTAGAACCTCTTGACATTGTTGAAACTTATGATTTCGGCCTTTTCGTCATCTCCGGATCTTGAAATAGCTAAAGCTTTGTTTGACAATACTTTGGCGATAATCCACGGTCCTTCCCAATTTGGCCTAAACCTGCCTCTCCTATGTGAAGGGTGAACAAGTAGGATTCTCTTCATGACGAGATTACATTATTGGAAGTTCTTAGATCTTACTGTTCGGTTATAAGCCTGTGTCATTCGTCGTTGATATACTTGGTGTGGTGAAGAGCTTAAATTCTCTTTTCGTCAAGTAGATCAAGCTGGGATTGACGTATTTGCATCCATTTTTTCATTTTCATTTCACTTTCTTTTAATATCCTCCAAGTTGGAATCTTCACTTCAATGGGTAGGACCACTTTCATGTTGTAAGTTAGAGTATAGGGTAAGAACTCCGTAGCACTCCGGATAGAGGTTTGATATGCCCATAAGGCGTATGACAACTTTTTTGCCCAATCTCGGTAGTTTTCTACCATTTTGCCAAAAATTTTAATCAAGGTCTTGTTTATGGCCTCTACGGCTCCATGACTTGAGGACGGTAATGACTTGAGTTATGATGTTGTATTTTGTATTGGGCTAGAAAGTCTTGAACTTTTTTACTGATGAAGACCATTTTGTTATCACTAATTATAGCTTGCGGGAGTCCGAACTTTGATAGTATGTTTCTTTTGATGAAGCGTATGAGTTGTGCCGCATTGATAGTCGGGAAGGATGTTGCTTCAACCCATTTAGTGAAATATTTTATGGCCACAAATTTGTACACATATTCGCCAATGGATTTAGGAGCTATTTTTCCGATTATGTCTATTCTCCATGTCGAGAAAGGCCATGGAGTAGATAGGTAATGCAAGTCCGATGTGGGTGAGTGTATCAAATTTCCATGCTCTTGACATTTGAAACATCTCCACACATACTCTGAGCAATCTTTTTTCATTAAGATCCAATAGTAACCTTGGCGCATTATCTTTTTTGCCATTATGTGTGCTCTGCAGTCCCAGTCATGGATTTGAGTCATGACCTCTTTTGCCTCTTACCGGTCAACACAACATAGTAACATTTGGTTGTGAGACTGCCTGTACAATGTTACCCCCTGTATTAAGTAGAGGCTAATCTTTTAATGGTTCTTCTTTCCGCGACAGTGATGTGATCATCAAATGATTAGTGCTCCAAGAACCGATCATGATACCACGACCTTTTTCCTTCTTGAATTTCTTCGTCTTTAGCCATCACTTGTAGGCAATATGCGTGTTGTTGGGATGTTTGCACTATGACTTCTTGAGTTTCTTTCCCATATGATATTTCAACTAGGGGTGCAATTTGGTACCAGGTTGATCCGAACCCGCCCAACCTGGTACCAAAACCAAAAATGAGTTTTATTTTTTAAATTTTTTTAAAATAGACCCGGTTTCAAGTCAACCTGTAGAAATCCGAAACCAAAACTGGGTTCACACCAATCCGGTACCAAAACCCGACTCGGTCCGAACTCGGTGTAATTTATATAATTTTTCACAAATTATACATGTTTTTTGTAGTATTAATATATAAGTGGCCAGTGTATCAGTAGATTGGATTGTTGAACCATTATAATTAGTGTATTTAGATTTAGTTACTTTGAATAACTGTTATGTGGATTATGTTTGAATTTAAGTTGGCATGATAAATCTATTTTATATCATACTTTCTGTTAGTACAAGAAATCTGTTAGTTTGAATTTCAGAATGTAGTATAAATTTGATTCATATTTTAAGTTTATTGGTATAACAAGTAGTCAATTTCTATTTTAGCAATTTGTATGATAAATATTCAGTTCGAATTCAATTTTAACAATTTATATGATAATGTTTAGTTTCAACTATAATAGTTGGTATGATATATTCATTTTTTATTTGCTAAATTTGAGTCATTCCATTAGCTATTAAATAGAAATAACTAATTAGTCATAAAACTAACTAATTTGTGATTTATTTGTGTCCATAGGGTACTGAAAAATTGCTTCCAAAGTTCATTAAAAGAATATTGCAAAATTTAGCATAATGTTCAGAATTCAGCATGATGTTGTAGAATTTAGCATGAGGCTTGACTTCATAAACACAGGTATATATATTCCAAAAATTTTCTTTTAGATTATGATTAAAATTTGGAAAAAAAATAGTTTATTGCTAACCCGAATTCTAACCCGAAACCAAACCAAAACCAATGCGAACCTAATCCTAATCTCGTCCGAACCCAGATTAAATTCTTAGGGTTTGAGTTTGAATTTACTCTAATCCGATATAACCCGACCCGAGTTGCACTCCTAATTTCAACCATAGATACCAAGGTTGCTAATGCGTCCGCCCATTGATTTTGAGCCATTGGTGCGTAGGTGGAAATGACTTCTTCGAATGAGTAAACCAAGTGGGACAATGCCGTATGGTAAGGCTTTAGCTTTTCGTCTCGGGTTGCTCATTCTCCATTGACTTGGTTGATTACCAACTGCAAATCTTCATAAATTTGAAATTTCCTTACCTCCAGTTTATAGGTTTCTTGTACTCCGGCTATGCATGCTTCATATTTGACGATATTGTTTGTATACGGAAAAATCAACCTTCTTTATATCATGATCAAGGCTTGGTCAGAAGAGCAAAGTACTACTCCTATTCCATTGCTCGAAGCATTTCATGCGCAATCAAAGTATAAGGTCCAAGAATCATTTTCTTCACTTTGCTCCACAAATAGTATTTCCGCAGCCAGAAAGTCTTCTTATAGTAGTTGGTAGTCCAGAAGCACTTGTGTCGCTAGATAGTCCGCTACAACTTGTCCCTTGACAGCTTTTCTTGTGACATATATTATATCAAACTCCGTGAGGAGCAATTGCCACCGAGCTAATTTTTCCGTCAACACGATCTTTTGGTAAAGATACTTCAAAGGATCCATCTTGGAGATGAGCAATATGATTCAAGACATTATATATTACCTTAATTTCTGCACAACCCATACAAGGGACAAACATGCCTTTTCAATTTTTTGAATATTTGACTTCCGTCGTGGTGTATTTTTTGCTCAAATAATATATGGTTTGTTCCTTCCGTACCGATTCATCTGGTTATTCTAGTACAACTTCCAATGTCATTGAAGTAACCAAGATGTACAACAAGAGGGGACCTTCTGCTTTAGGCGGCATCAAGATTAGATGATTAACCAAGCTTTGATTTTGTCGAAGGTGATTTGACAATCTTCATTCTATTCTTTGGGAGAGTTTTTCCTTTACAACTTAAAAATTGGTTCACAAGTGAATACTAGAAAGGATATGAATTGACTAATGTATTATAGTTTGTCCAAGAATCCTTTTATCTTCTTTTCAGTTGCGGGAGGCGGCATGTTTAGTATTGCCTTGACTTTTCCCGGGTCCTCATTGATTCCATTTTTACTGATGATGAAACCCAACAAGCACCCATTTTAAGCACCAAAGATGCATTTTTATGGGTTGAGCCTTAGTTGAAATTTTTTCATCCTATTGAATAATTTCTCCAAGTCTCTTAGATGCTCTTCAAAGGTGTATGATCGGTATCATATTGTCCACATAGACCTTCATTTCATTACTTATTATGTCATGGAAGATGGCCGTCATGGTGCGTTGATATGTAGCTTCGACATTCTTATAACCGAATAACATCATTTTATAGCAAAACGTCCCCCAAGGAGTAATGAAAGAGGTCTTTTCCCTATCTTTTTCAGTTATTTTGATTTGATTATACCCAGAGAATCCGTCAATAAAAGAGAACCATGTATGGCCCATCGTGTTGTCGATTAGAGCATCGATATGAGGTAATGAGAAATTATCTTTCGGGCTAGCCTTGTTGAGATTTCTATAGTTGATGCACATTCAAACTTTTTCATCCTTCTTAGGTACAAAAACGATATTAGCTAGTCATTGTGGATAGTATGATACGACTAAGAACCCGACATTGTATTACTTGATGAGTTCATCTCTTATCTTAGGTATCCATTCCGGTTTGAATCTCCTTAGTTTTTGCTTCACCAGTTTGACACCGGCCTTTATTGGGAGTTGATAAGTAATTAGATTTTCGTCGAATTCGGGCATATCTTCGTAAGAAAAGGCGAAATTGATTAGCCGAGACTTGAAAAAAGTGAGTATTTGGTTTCTTTCTTCAATTGATAAGTTCTTTCCAATACGAAGATATTTAGGTGACTTGGAAATTCCCAAGTTGACGATCTTGTAGTCCAAAGTTGCGTCTTTGCTTTCATGCCTTTCTATGTTGTTGCGCAGTTCCTCATCAACTCCACTCCCTTTGGAGACTTCTAGCAATTTGTGGGACCAGCGAATGCTGGTCCACATTTTCAGCTTTGTTTGCTTCTTTTTCTTTTAAACAGGCGCCGTATGGGTGGTGTGATTGTTAGAACCGGGTTTGAAGCAAGTTGGTATAGCATATCGATTTTTGGCTTGTCTTTGCATAATGATGTTTTTTTCATGCGGCCCATTATGAGCTATCATTAAGATTTCTAGAGCCTTCAATGACTTGGGTAGTATGTACTCTGTGCTTATGAACCGAGTCGTTTTGTTGGATTTCTTGAACTTGTCTTCCTTGGGCTTATATCTAAGACCTCATTTGTTGTCTTTTTGTTGAGGATTGATTAGTGTCGTCTTTCCTCTGTATTTGATGTTGAATCTTGTTATTTGCCTCTCGACCGGAGGTATAACGTAATAGAGCCATAGCTTTTGCTTTGCAGGGATATTATGGACTTCATGTATGTTGTCTAGCTTGAAAGGGATAGGATCTGAAAATTCATAGACTTCAATAAAAGGAATTTCATGGCAGTTTTCAATTTCCGCCTGAATGACGATCTCGAGATTGGCTTCTATGACCACCCGCTTTTCTGCAATATATACTTCAGCTTTTGATGCAGAGAGGACAGGATGACTCATGTTCAGTGCAACCAAGGTCTTCCCAATAACATGTTGAAAGATGGCGGGATATCCAAGACTTGAAAAAGAACAATCATGGTGTCGGGTCCCACTTGAATTTCTATGTCTAGCTTGCCTAATACCGTCTTTTGAAAATTATCAAAGGCTCTTACGTAGAAGTCGCAGGGTCTCATTTTGTTTATGGGGATCCCGAGCCTCTCGATTGTTCGCAGTTGGCAAACATTAAGGCTCACGCCATTGTCGATGGTTACCAAAGGGATCTTCAAATCTTTATATCCGACCGTGATGCTGAGAGAGTATCCATGATTGTGCCTTTTCGTGGGAATCTCCTCGTCAGTGAATGTGATGACATTAAGGGTCATTATTTGCCCAATCATGTGAGCCACCGCATTGGGAATTATCTCCGTAGTTATGTGAGCCTCGCTTAGCACATTGGTAAAAGCCTCCTTGTGCTTTGTTGAGGTACATAATAGCTCTCATATGGATATTTGAGCCAACAAGGATTTAAGTTGCGAAGCGATGTCATATGATGGTTCTTTTTCCATGTTGATGATTATGTTGCGAGCCGATTCTCGTCGGTAGACTCGACCATTAGGATAAATATTGTCTATCTCCGAGCATTAAAAATATTCTCACAGGATCCTATGCGAGTCATATGTTGACTTTGGTTTGGCCGCCAACACCACAGGATCTTGATAAGCAGGAGCAATCCTCAAGTTGTTCACGGCTGGCAATATGAAGTGGTCTTAGCCATACTCTTCTTGAGGCTTATGAACGTTTCATAGAGCTGCTCCTTGTAGTGTGATTATTTCTTGCTTAGCCCATTGTAGAGTGATCATGTAGGCTTCATGATTCGGCCTTGCGACCCTCTTGCAACTTCAATGAAGTTTATGGTTGTTGCATTGGGATTCATTGCTTCATACGTAGGTAGAGGATTTTGGATCACATCCTCATGAGAGTTTGGTGAAATTTTGATTTTTTCCTTATCTATTAAGTTTTGAATAACATGCTTGAGGGTATAACATCTCTCGGTTGAGTGGCATTTTCCTTGGTGATAGACACAGAATTCATTTTTCCTGTAGTTTTTTGGAAGGGGATTGGGTGGAGGTTTTGGAGCTAGAGCATGTTGAGGACATCGGTTTAGGATTGGGAAAGAGGTATAAAATCTTTGGGTGTTTTTCTTTGAAAATGCTTAAGAGTGGTATCTATGGCATTTACATCCAGGGTCTTCGAAGAATTACCATTTTTAGGTTCTTGTTTTCTTCAAGCTATGTTCCCTTGTTAAGGCCACGGAGAAATGGTGTCATGTGTGATTCCTGCATCCACTTGGTCCCTAGCTTGGAGGAGTTGATTGAAGTTGACGTAAGGGTGAAAAATGAGATAACCCGAGATGTTTGGGTGTGTTGAGTTGATGATGATGAAGATTTACTCATCCAAAGGCAACATGCTCTTCATTTTTGCCGCAAATGCCCGCCATCTAGCAACGTACTTAGAGAATGTTTTGTCTCCTTTTTGTTTTAGTGCTTTGAGATTGGCCTTTTTGGGAGCCATATTTAGCTTATATGAGAAGCGGTCTATGAAGGCTAGAAAAAGTTGTTCCCATATTTTAATCAACCGACAATCGAGTGACGTATACAACTTCAAGGCGTATTTCTTTAAGCAATATTGAAATAACCTTATCAAGACCTCTTTGCGCTTCACCAAGGGGTATAAGATGTGAAAAAGCCTTGAGATGAGCCATTGGGCACCAGTCTCCTTCATATGCAGGTAAAATTGGTATCTCGAACTTTTCGGGTAACTTGGTGTCAGAGAACCGGCATAGGTCTTTGACTTTAGCCATGGGTAGGCCTCCCCTTGATGTTGTCGGATTCGCTACTCTATTTTTTTGAGTTGGTTCTGGAGTTGGTTCTAGAGTTGGTTCTTAAGGTCTCGGATTTCATTACGACCTTATTCTAAGACCAACTCTTCTTTTTTATAGTGATCGTTCTGTGATTTGTGAGAAGATTGTTGAGGTACTCCGTCTTGTTCCATGTTCAGATTTTGAGAACAGAATGGTGATGTAGCTGTGTTCTGGCCGCCTATTAGAGGCGACCCCATATTTGACAGGACTTCCTCTAGCTTTTACATCCTTTTGTCCATTGTCGTCATGTAGGCTTCAATAGACTGCTTGAACTGGTGATCCCGATCTTCATGGTGTGAGGATTGCTCGGACCCCATCCTAGCTACTCTCGATCTGGTAACCATGGAGCTTCAATGCATGGTCAACTTGTTTTGCCTTCGAGCTATGGTGAAAAACCTGAACAATTAATAAAAATGATTAGTACTTGTAAACAGATAATAAGAAGATTAACCCCTGGATGGATGCTTGCAAATCCAGGTCCTTTTGTTTTCTTCATAGATTTTGTTTATTTTAAGTTCTAGAATGTTCGGGATTCGTGAGTTCTGTTTGCCTGAGGCGCTCTGGAAAAGTGACTAGTTCGCTTAAAGCATTTCTGAAAAAGTTGTCAGTTCTCTTAAAGCGTTTCTTGAAGAGTGACCATTTCGCTTGAAGAGTTTCTGGATGAGTGATCAGTTCGCTTGAAGAGTTTCTGGAAGTGTGATTGGAAAGATCCCCGGTGATGGGAAAGGCGTGATTTTTATGCCAGGTTTTTCTTAGTGTAAATTGATTTTATGTTTGCCGGAGGTCCTTCCTTTAGGCTCATTTTATGTGCTTGGACAGTTATGAGACGATGTTCAATAGTTCTCCCCTTTTATGAGCTCTTTCTAGTTTATAAGCTAAACGCCTTTGGACCTGAAAACCTGTCAGGTTTTTGCGTATTTTGGGCAGAAACGCCAGAAACTCACTGCCGAAAGTCAGAAAAGCTTCTGGAACTCGCTATTCAGCGAGGAAGAAGCTCTAATCTTCAGGTTTTTGTTCCTCTTTCTCATGATATAGACCAGCAACACCATCCCCAGTGGAGTCGCCAAGCTATAGCACCCACCGCGAGTGCTACGATGGGCTTGGAATGGTTTCTCCTTGCCTTAAAAATCTAGGCCGTGCTGGAAGGGTTTTCAATGCCTTCAGACAACAACATGGGCTCGATTTTCCTGCATTCACATGGAGTAAAATGTGTTAGGATTAGCGGTTTTAGGTAGTTTGACATATTGGGGTTTTCTCATAGATTCGGTAGCATAACGTATAAGATAGAGCTTTTTGTACACGGATCAAGTTACAAATTCGGCAGCATAACGGCAGCGTATTATGCTGGAATCTGTAGACCCACGTGCACTCGCCTTGCCGGGGCGTTAACTCAAACACACATAGACAAATAAAGAAAATGAAGTCGCTGCTAATATTTAAAGGGAGATCAATTTTTATTTTTAATGAAATAAAGTACTAATCGTACAGAATTTGAGTTCCAGCTTTTGGATTGAAGCAAATATAGCAAAATCTGTCAACCCGAGGAGGTTTACATGACATGAAAGGGGTGAAACGAAAGATTTGAGAGAATGAGAGAGAATGAAAAGAGGAAAGTGGGAGAGAAGCTTAGAGCTCGTAGAGCGGAAAAATCGGGACACCGGGACTATGCTGCAAACTCCCGTCCTCCCCTTTGGAATGCCTCTCCAAGTGTATCTTGAGGGGGGTGCACCTCCTTTTTATAGGTGTTGGAGCAGGCTTTTGGGCCACTTGAGCTATTGGACTTGTCCATAGGCTTGAATTTGAGGTGAGAGTATGAGCCTTGGGCAACTTGAGGTGTTGCACTTGGTTCATGGGCTTGAGCTTGGCTAAGCCCGTTGTTTTGGGTGGGCCGTTGCAGAGGCCCGAAGTTGTAGAGAAGCCTGCTTTTGAGGCTTGGTGGGCTGCATTATGGAGCCCATTAAGGTGGCCCGTAGGAGCTTTGCTCTTGTAGGCCGAATCTGGTTTATTGAAAAGCCTGCTTTGAGGCTTTGTGAAGCTTTGCTCTCGTGAGCTGAGTTCAAAAGGGCCTACTTGCTTGAACTTCCTTTTTTCCCGAATTTTCTTGGGCTTAAATCTTACTTTATTTTATCCATCTTTGAGCCCAATGGTGAGGTGTCAACACTACTATATCTTTGGTTAGTCAAAGTCATAAATTTACGTTGCTTGTCCTATTATTAATGTAATAATCAAATATATTTTGATGATGGGCTAAAATATAAGTGATAACATAAGCTACTAACTCTTGCGAACAAGTTATTTTATATAATAAAATGATAAGAATTTGTATTCAAGTTAACGGAAAGAAACTCCAATTAACAAAGTAAAGAATAGAGACTATTTACTTAAGAAAAATTAAGATGTGCTTAGGAAGGGATAAAATTTTTAAATAAAAAATTTTTTATGTAAAAATTTTGAATTTAAAGTGATGTAATATAATAGGTGTAGTGATAAAAAGTAAAAAAATAAAGTTAAAATAAATTAGTTTTATAAATAATTGTATGTAAATAATTAGACAGTAGGATAATTGTATATAAAGATGTGAAAAATAATTAAAAATATGATAGTACGGAAAGTGAAAAATTTTATATTAGAAAGTTTTTGCTTGATAGTTTTTTCTTATTACCAAACATATCTTTTATATATTATATTTTATTTGAACAACATAATGCAAGTTATAGAATTCAACTTTTAATATGGAAAATATAATTTTGGAAATAACAAAAGAAAAACTATCATATTTGACAAATGATAGAGCAATAGTTTGAAATGCATTAAATGCATTTTTAGCTATTCACCAACCCCTGATAGTTGTACCTGAACATCTATAAAATTTATTTAAACTTGGAGTAATTGTAAAAATAAGGGAGAGAGAAATCAAACTAAGTATTCATTATATACAAAGACATCTCAACAAATATTAAAGTGCTTAGCACAAACCAAATATTTTTCATTATGAAGAACATCATGTTCGCTAATTTAATTTAATTTAATTTAATTTATCGATTTGCATTAAACCCTAATAACCATTCAAATGAAAATATAAGATAATAAAAAGTCAAATTGAATCCATTAAAAAAGCAAAATAAAAATTTGAATTATATAAAAGGTGTTGTAATTAAAAGTCAAATTAAGCTTTAACTAAAAATAAATCTAAGCTATAAATTATTTGAATGTTGTAAAGTACTAAAATTATCCTTCTCTAAAACCAATCCAAGAAGAGAAAGAGAAGACTCCCCAAAAAAAGAAGAGAGAGAAGAATAATAGAAAAAGCTAGAGAGAGAAAGTAGGAGGAGAGAGTCATAGGTTTTGAAGATTAGAAAAAATTAAAGAATTTTATTAACATGGTGAGAATATCGCACTATCGTCTTGTAAGGACCAGGTATTTTAATTTATTTTCATTTTCCTTATTACCCTTCTCTGTTTATTAGGTAATTTATGAACATGCTACTAAAAATTTATGATGTTAATGAATGCATGACATATATGGACGTGACATCTAGAGGACGTATAACGCATATATGCATGTACTATGATCTTAACACATTTGATATAAATTTAAAAGTATATGATTAGCATGCCATTGTTGAGCGTTATGACTATTTTTCACCTTGTAGAATAGGTACAGGGTTTGACCTGCCTGATCAGATCGCGAGGGTCAAGAGGGCAGCGCCCCTTGTGGGGGTGAAGGGGGCAACGCGCCCGGAGAAATTTTTATTATTAAGTCGTATGAGTGGAAAAATAAATTATTAATTGCGATCAGACCCGACCCATGCTCCGGCCCGACCCGATGGTGGTTAAGTTAAAAGGAGAGCCCGCGAGAGTTAGAGCTTCATCCTTTTGCACCCGACTATCTTCCCCTATTCTTCTCTTTCTGTTCTTTATTTCTTCTTTCTTTTCCCCTTCTGGTCAGCTCGATCTAGCCCTAGATTTCTTGAAAAACTCTACCAACTGCCTTGAAGATCATCGATTCACATTAAAGAAGCTCGAAATCTCGGCAATTTAAGTCTGAAGTTGCTATTTTTGAGAGAAAACATGATCAAGGTAAGTAGATGTCGTTCCTTCTTGATTTAGTGAAGAAATCTCGTGTTAGACATGATATAAGACTGGTGAAAATGTGTAGTGTTTAACAATTTCATGGTATGGGGCATAAGGTTTGTAACAATTAGGGTAAGCAGAGTTTATGAGAAATTTGCTATGAATGCGTAATTTTCTATGAAGAAAAGAACTCGTTAGCAGTTTTTATATCTTTAAAATGTGATGATAGTCGATTCGGCTCAAACGAGAGTATGAATTAGAGATTCTATTTTTGCACCTATCACGTGTCTGGCAAAATGATCGTGTGATAGTTTTATATATTGAATTTAAAGTAAACCTTGTTAATGTTGTATGTATGGATTGTGATATTTATCCTTGTCTGTTATGTATAATGTGTTATTTAAAATTGTTGGTTGTAAAAGAGTCGTTCATGACCCCTGATCGACATGAAGAGAGGGTCGTTCATGACCCTTGATTGACATGAGTAGAGGATTGTTCGTGTCCTTCTATTTATATGTGGTTTATGCGTATGATCTTGGGAGTGAGTATTGGACCCATACGTCTTATATTGATCATGACTTGCATATCTAGAATTTTATTTATTTCCACATTATGATAACCACTATCTACTTACTGAGTCTATTTAAACTCATATTGTTTATTATTTTATCTTTAACTTACATGTCAATTGGAAGACCTCAAGATGAGACAAGTGAAAGGCCAAATCTTAGAGACCATTAGAACAACATCTTTGATAACAGTTATTTTGGAATTTATGGTCTTTGATATTAATATATGTAGATGATTACTAAGTCAGATTCAACTTTGACAGACATATTTTATTTAGTATTTTGAATTGGAATATAATCTATGTGGATGCTTATATATATGATCATTGGTTTGCTTGTTATGTAAGAATAAATTTCAATGATTTTCTTTTTATATGAATTTCACATTTTGAAATGAAATTAAAATGCTTATGAATAACAGATCGTGTATTCCATTCTATCCCTTATATATTATAGGCAGATACCGTTAAATTTTTCTTAGGTTGTATGGTACCCATTGACTAGTTATTGAGAATATCTAGAAATGGGGTGTCACACATATAACAAAAAAGGAAAGCTTACAAATAAAAACAAGGACTTAAAACTAACTTCAATCACCCCAATGATATTCTCTCATGAGCTCTTTTATAGACACAGTCACTAATTGTTTCACCTCTTGTTGCCCACTAAATCATCACATGGCAACATCTTATTAGTCTAAGGATATACCTAGGTGTATATAGACTACTAGCTTAGCCAAATCTTATCAACACCTCCTCTCTCAAAACCACGTTGCCCTCAAGGTGGTAATGGATTTCAAATGATCAAAGGCTAAGTACATAAAATTTGTTACCATGGGTCGAGGAATAGTAGTTGCTCCTGGTTTCCCTTTATTAGATCCAAATGAGTCCAAGGAGAATGCTCACGAACAAACTAACAAGTATAGTTCTTAATATAATTACGCCAAGCATAAGATGTTATTTAACTTTGTAAGCTTAGCTACACAACATAAATGATAAATCACAAATTTTTATATGTTTTTATATTAATATCATAGTTTTAATTATGGAAAGACCTTAAACATAAATTTTAAGTGAAATTTCATGAAATTTATTATATTTTCTACAAAATGAGCCAATTTGCATTTTTTGAAATATAAAATATAAGGATCGAATATATTTTGTGCTAAAACCATATGACTATATGAAATTAAAAAAGCTCAAAAATAATGAAAAACATTCACTAACCTTTCTAATAATTTGAGGAAAAATTACAAATGAATTAATATAGTCTTTCATTATAAAACATAATGAAAATTAAAAACCAAACATGCTTGAATTACCTTATAGGCATATGTAGATTATTAAAATAATTAAATAAATTTTTTTTAAGCATAATCAACGATCTTCACATATTTCTAGGTATTCATGCACCAGAATACCAGTTTTACGTGACGTTTGGGAATGGGTAAGAGTGGAAAACAAAGGCAAAGGGTGGGATCTTATTTCTCAAGGTCAGTAATTGCTCCATTAGTCACGTTAGTTTTCTACTTTTACCCTTTATTCCAATTATTTTCGCTACCAACTACCTCTAACAAATTCATTTATTTCAACTATACCCCTATCATTTCTTATCAATCACACATTCATCAAACGATTTTCTTTTTCATTTCCCACCATTTTCACTATCTCACAAAATTACACCTTCCTAAATGTCCTCTTAGTGCTCCATCTCCCCCAAATTAAAAGGTTGTGGTTACAAAGACTTGCTCTTCTTAGATTATAGTAGTTTGCTTCTAACTGATCCATCATACCCATCTTGTTATTGTTCTCATAATGTAGCAATCTCTCCAAAGTCACCACCTTCACCTCTATTACACAAATGCTTTATCGGTTGAAAAAATCAACATGATAAACAAATCATCTTCCCCATCATATCTTGAATGGCGGTCATTGCTGCCATTGGTTCTTGCATATCCATTGTCGATCAGCAGCTCCAACTATCATTAGCAAACCTCTAAATCTCAACAAGCCAATTGATGATCATTAAATTCAACACACTCCTTCCCCAATTAATAGCTAAGAAATCAAACAACATGCTCCAATTGTAGTAGCATACTCCGATCTCCATTAGCAAAGATGTAACACCTAATTATTGTTGATTTTCATTGAAATTTGAAGCACATACAAAATCAATCTAGTTGACAGCAACCCACCATGTCTCTACATCAATACAATCAATAATAGAAATCAACCCAACATAAAATAGCCAAAAAATTTTGGCATGTTCTAATTACAGCCAATGCAATTGTGAAAATACTCACAACAGCCACATGCTAGCAGTGACCATCCTTCATTTGCAACAGCCAAAGTCGACTAGCAGACTAGCAGCAATAGCTCTTTTCATGTCTAACTTTGAGCAACGATTATTATTATCAAGCTCACCTTAGTACCTTCGTTAATCTCAAGAGCAAAATGCCAACGACCATAAATTTTTTGCAGCTCCATTAAATTTGGCCAAGTAGCTCCCAATTGGCTAACACCCAAACATCACTCATCCCAAATGGGGAATAAAGAAGCAAAAATTTTGGTATCAGAGCATTTATCAACCCTAAATTGCAACCACTAGCAGCAAGTCATTCTTAATCATCCAGTTATGATATTTGATCACATACCCTTGCTTTTCTTCGGCAATAAAAAATTCTATAATACGACATAATTTGCTAATTAAGTTTGCTAAATATAGAGTTCTTCCCAAGTTTTCCCACTCCAGCAAAAAGTTTCATGTGCAGTGAAAGGTGAAGATTGCATCTTTGATCGATTATTGAACTCCTTCTCCAGCACCAAGTGAAATCGGCCATTCGATAGATCTCTAGGAAATATTATCGAAGAAATGGACTTGAGGTTGCCACCAGAAGACCCAAATGTGGAGTTGCCGATTAGAGAAATCCAAACCTTAGCTTTCCTTTATAGAAATATATGAAAACCTATATAAGGTGGTATTTGATGGCGAGGAGGACAAGATGCTCGTGCTAGAAGGAAGCCTTTAGATATTCGATCAACAGCTTCTCCCTACTAAAGATATGACTGAGTCGATTATAGGAGATGAGATAGATATATACAACTTGAAGTTATGATGTGTGATAAGAGAAATTTCCTTTTTAGTTGATCGACTAATGTTAGGAGAACTCAATTAAGGATCCTTCAAATATGTTGGGGGGAATGCTGTTGAGGCGAATGGGGTGAAACTAATAGTGGGGGTGGACATTAAAGAAACTCTCCAAAGGGATTTTTCTAAAATGTGGTTTGTCAAGTAAAATGTGGGTTCCTTTCCAATAGGAAAGACTCCAACTTTACTGCTTCCTTTATTGGAAAATGGGGCATGGATATAGAGAATGCTAGAGAAATGATAGCAAAATTGAGTTAGTGGAAGCCAACATGCTTTAACAATTTTTTCTAAGAACTAGATTAAAACTTATTATTCTTAGGGGGAAAAAATGCTGAAGGCAATAGAGTCTTTCCAAAGATGCACATGGGAAGGACTCCTCCTATGGTGGAAAGCTTGTACATGTTGGAAGATAGAGTTCAAATTAGGGGTATCAATTACCCCCCAAAACAATGGCAAATCGATTCTTGGAATTGGTGGAACAATGATGGATAAGGAAAGCACTGAAAGAGTTAATAGAGACTGGAAAAAATAGTGTAGCTAACTACTTTGATGTTGCAACAAAAAAAGAAGCTGTGTCAAGACATGCTCAGTTCAGGAGGCAGGAAAGGAGAACGTATGGCAAGGATTGGAGAAACAATCTAACAGAGAAAGAACTCCACTGGTGGACAATCTAATGAGGCAGTTTAGTTACGAATTCATAGGAGAGAGACAAAATCGAATGAAAGTATTGTAGAGATGAAAGATAGGGACATCTAGGGTTGGAATACAAGAGGCACTGTAGTGGGTAGCCAATTAGAAGATATCAGGATGAGAATTCGGGTGGTAGAAAAAGAGAATCGAACAAGAGGACATGAGGGGAAGGAATAAAGGGTAGAGTGTAATGAGAGGGAGATATACAAAACAATTTTAGGGGAGGTGAAGGAGAAGCAAGGAGGGGTGGGGAAGTACTTCATGTTGGGGCTGGTATGTGAGATGGGGAGAATATGAGATAAGGGAAATTATGGGTAGTGGATAATATGGGATAAGGGAGATTATGGGTAATGCTAAAATCCTACATCTTTGCAAATAAGGGCGAGAAAATTAGACAGGAGATAGAAAGAGGGAAGTAGAATCACTCAAGAAATGAGGAGGGAACGATTATAGGGGGATTGAAGGGAAAAGGAGAACCTTTACCAAAATAGGAGGAACTAGATGAATTAGAGGAGAATGATAGAACATGGTAGAGAGGAGGCCTAGTAAGATAGATGGGATCAGATCAGGAGAAAAGAGAAAGCAGGATCTTAGTTATGAGGGAGGAGAGATTATGGGGGATGGGAAGAGGAAAAATAATAAAAAGAAGTTAGGGGAGGATGGGAAGAGGAAAAACAATAAAAGGAAGTTAGGGGATCGACAGAGCAAAGGAGAATGAATGTGGAGGTTGAGGGAGCCCCTCAACCCCATAAGGATTTAAATGTCACTTATTGCATGGTGGGCCTAAGAACTCAATGTCAATTTCTAACTTGCTTGATTTAATCAAAAGGAATTATCCCACTTTGGTTTTCTTGAGTGAAACTAAGAAGACAAGTCTTGAAATGTAACAAGTTAGGAGAGAGTTGAAATTTGAGGAGTGTCTAGTAGTGGATAGCGCTGCTGATGATCCCATTGCTGCTTTCTTCTCCTTAGTACTTGTGAGTTATGGATGAATGTTCTACACATAACTGCTACTTTTTATTACTGCTCTTCATCATAAATGCAGGCTAATAGTGATTTGCAGTTGTCGAAACTAGCAAAATAACGCCTTGTTGATCCATTGAAAAATGCACATTGTTGTTCCCTAGAAAATGCGAATGAATCCATAATTTCATACCATGTAATTTTTTTAATGTAATTATATAATATAATTGAGTCAACTCAACCCATGGCAGTATGGGTAATTGTATAAAAATTATTAAAAATTAAGGTAGTTTTACAAAAAAAAGTGAAGAAATAATTACAAATAAGATAGTTTGAATTTTTTTTTTGTCAGCAAACACCCTCAAATATTCAAAAGTTTTACGCTTTCCAAATATACGTTATACCATACCTTATCTAAGAGTGCGCATGATTTTTTTCTTCTAATTTTTATCTTATTCAAAGGGCAAGTCAATGGATATTTTATAGGTGCTCCATACCAAATTGCAACTTTGTGTCCATTTGCAACTCCAAAGTTTTGGGATCTGATACAGTGCACCCTGGCCCACTTAGTCTTAGTGCACCTAGGATACTTTAACCCATTTTTTAATTTTTTTTGATTTTTATACAATTGTTAATTTAAATGTATTTAACATGTGTATTAATTTTTACTATTTTTAAAGTATTTTAAATATTTATTTTTAATTTTTGAAAATTAATAATATTTTAGGTAATTTAAAGGGCAATTTGCATATATACCCACATAGTTTCACCGATATTGCAGATATACCTATGTGGTTTCATGAATTACATATTACCTCCACATAGTTTTACCAAAATTGCGTATTATCCCTACGCCGTCAACTACTGTTAATATCTGCTGTTATATTTTTGAAAATGTCGAAAATGCCCTCATCTTCATGAGGTTAATATGCAATTTTGGTGAAACTATATGAAGATGATAAACAATTCGTGAAACTATGGATGATGACATTTGCATCATTTTTGAAAATATAACGGCAGATATTAACGGTAGGTAACGACATGAGGGTAATAAACAATTTTGGTGAAATTATGTAAGAGTAATAGGAAATTTGTAAAAACTATGTGGGTATATCTGCAATTAGCGTCAAACTATATGGGTATAAATGCAAATTATCCTAATTTAAAATTACTAAAATGCTACTGTTTTCAAAAAAAAAAAATCTAAAATATTCTAAAAATGGTAAATATATATATATATATATATTAAATATTTTAGATTAACAATTATATAAAAAATTTCAAAAAAAATAAAAAATGCTAACCTAAGTCAGTAACGCCATTGAGATCCATGACGCAACATGGGCTATGCTATGGAATTGACTGAGGGTATTAACGGATCGGGTTGAACGAGTTGAAGCCTAATCCTAATCCTAACCCATTTAATATATCTCAACCCTAATCCGTTTATTAATCCATTTAAAAAACTTCAAACTTGACCCATTTACAACCCATTTAATAAACAAGTTAACGAGTTATGTTTATTACTAATTTTATTGCTAAAAACCTTCAATAAAATCTATAAAATTAAATAACTTAAATAACTCGAAGTTAAAATACCTGGGGGACGATAGTCAAGTCGACAGGCGTAGCGATGGGAAGAGACGTGCGCCTGTGCCAGTGCCACTATGTGGGAAAGGAAATGAGAGATTGAGGCTTAAGTGTTGTGCGTAGTATGCTTGTGCGAGATTTGAGGGGGTGGCATCGAGGATTGATTGAAAAAACAACGCTCTGAACGACGGAGAGAGATGAAGGCAACGCCACTGGCTGCAAAGGCGAAAGGCCTTTGATCCTTGTTCTTTTGTAATTTTCTTCACCTCCAAATCTCTCCAGGCTCCACATTCTCCTTCCTTGAGTTATCTCTCTAATCACTTGCGAGTTGCGAAGACATAACAGAAGTGCAGAACGCGTGCTGCGTGCTGCTCCAAGCCTCTTGTTTCACGATATCTGAAAATGTTTGGGTACTCGGTTGTAGAACACCATGCACGCTCGGGCCTAGGTGGGATAGGAGAGCTGACTAAAAATTAAAAGTTGTTTTCTTCAGCCACGAAAAGTGGTGCGTTACTAAGATGAAAATTCAAATGGAGTTTTTTCGGTGATAAAAAATGACACATTAATTGCATAAGAAACTAAAATCAGCACTCGAAATGACCTTTTTTTTCAAATGGTACTCGGGTTGAAAAGTTTTACTACAAGCAGCTAGTTTTATATATTCCCAAACAGATCCTAATTTACAGCCGAAAAAATTTCACAGAAATATAATTATATATAATATATCATATCTTATAATAAATGAGTTATATGAGTTGGACGGGTTGCGAAGCCTCAACTCTAATCCGTTTATTTAATTAAATAATTAAATGAGTTAGTGAATTATAAACCATTTATTTAAACATTCTAACCCACACTCATTTATAAATGGGTTGGACGAGCCAACCGTGTGATAACACCCCAGTAACTGACGGCCTGGATTTTCTCCGGTTACTGTAGTGGGGCGAGTCTTCGTATGCTTGCGAAAGGGGCTTTCCACTTTTGGCCCTCTGCCTTCCTCTTCCACATCCCTTTAAAACCTCTTTCTGCTCTCTTATTCCTGCTGCATTCTTGAGATCCAAGGCACTTAGCCAGCAGCGGAGAAAAGATTTCCATAGGAGGAAGAGGAACACTCCCGAGAGAATGTCTAGCATAGGAACGGGCTACGATCTTTCCGTCACAACTTTCTCGCCGGATGGTAGAGTATTTCAGATCGAATACGCAGCCAAGGCTGTCGATAACAGCGGGTACCATCCTATGCTCCTTTTTTATCTCGTCTCACCATGGTTTCAGCCGTTTCCTTTCCATGTTTCTAATTCTCGGGCCTCCTACAAATTCTGTTGTTTTTTTGCGTTTTTTCTCATCCATTTTTCATGTTTCACTCGAATTTGTGCGTGGGTTTGGTGTTCATGTACAGAACCTTGGAGTTCTTGCTTAAACCCTCTTTATAATGGTCTTTCATTGTTTTTTGTCCTTCTGGTTTTTTGTTGACCGAGAGATGATATGAAGGGAAGGTTTGGGGGATTAAATGCTCAGACCGTTGTCAGTGTCAATTTTTCTTCTTTTTTTTTTCGATTTATTTTTATTTATTTGCGACGCTGGTTTTTGTCGCGAATTTCCTGTTCTACTGCTTTTTACCAGGACTTGAGAATAATGCTGTTTGTTTGAGCTACCAATATTCTTGTAACTTCTATTTTTATTTTTTCTGGGTTAATTACCCTCGGAATTCGAAGGGAATTTAATTGCTTTTTTCTTTTATTGGGCAGCACTGTTATTGGCATCAAGTGCAAGGACGGGATTGTTATGGTATGGATTCTCTCCATTATGTTTATCTGCTGCTTTTGAAGATTTTACTTAAGCGTGTTTCCCCCCCTCTATATGGCCATTTGCTCTTTTAGTCCTAATGCTTGTTTTGATCGATGCCAGGGTGTGGAAAAGCTCATTGCTTCAAAGATGATGTTACCAGGATCAAACAGGAGAATCCACTCTGTGCATCGTCATTCTGGGATGGTAGGCCTATTGAAACATCCAGTGCTTCTTCTTCGTTGGATCAGTTTTGTTGTTTACACCGACCATTAGAGAATGATATTTTACTGCAATTTGTAGGAATAAATCATTAAATTAAGGTCCGGCTAGTAGTCCAATGGAGTAAAGAACTAACCAATTCATTGAAGTGTTACTTTTACCTTGTGTTCATTGTAGTAGTACGACCAAAGAGCTGTTATTACATTTAGTTTTGGTGAAGCTTAACCAGGATTCACAGGCTACTCCTATCAAATGGATGCTTGGAAAGTAGCTTGCCTTGACATGCCTTTTTCATTCATTGGATTAATGTTGAATGAAGCTGTTAACTTCAATTTAATGGATCATCCTCATAAGCAAAGTATGCTACAAATCCACGAGGATCGAGATAAAGATCTGCGTTTCAATCACTTAATCAATTTTCTTTCCTACTAGTTGCAGTGGAAAATGGAACAAATATATGGAGATCCAGATAAAGATTTGTGGTTGGGTTGCCCGGTCTTCTTCCTTTCCTCATTGTAACCAAACCTTACAACTTGCCTCGTGGAACTAGTTTTGGTCACCGTCATTGCCTACAGTTGATTGCAGGGTTTTGGAGGGTAGTTTTGGTTACTTCTTCATAAATTATGTTTCCAAGCAGCCACCGTGGCTTGGTTTACATGGTCTAAAGGGTTTAGGACTTCTCCAGGTTCCTTACATTTTCTAACAAAGAGTTTGAGGCAAGTTTTCAGGGTTTCATTGCTTAGGTTCTTGATTCTCTACCTGTGATGCAAGAAGATCTCATTATGCCCTTCTAATTTGAAGTTCTAATTTTCTGTGTGACATCTTATTGTATACAGTTCTTTTGATGTTTAGGAAGAACCTAATTGCTTTGTGGCCATTAGGAAAACAGTATGTGATTTGTAAATGAATTAAGTTTGCTGTGGAGGTGTAAGAATCTACTTGGCATCCATTGTGACTAGGCCACAGTTGTGCTGAAGCAGAGGGATTTGCCTATGGATGAATGCGCAGTCTTGAATATTCATTTTCTATTGCCTGATATATTGGCAATATCTGATCCATGTCTGCTAATACTGATTCTAGGGATATTATCTACATGTTCAACTAGGGGACAAAGGAACCTTTCAAAATAAACAACTATCATTTAGAATTATGGTGCTTATATTCACTTCTGCCTGATTTAAATTAAATGTGGCTCAGTTTGCTGGGGAACAGCAAATGGTTGTGATGGTGGTGATGTACATCTTGAGCATAGCTTAGGTTATATAGCAAGGGCTCACTGTTTATCATTGAAAGTTAAGGCTTAGCTCAATCCAATGGATAGCATTGAGTATTCATAAAAAGAATGGTCTGACAGAGTTTAGAGGTTTTCCCCATTAAAATTTTTTTTTTTCTTGTAACACAAAGTTAAGATTGGCTAGGTGGAAATACAGTTTTGTTTGAACTAATTGATTCCCAAGTAGATCAATACAGAAGATGAAAGCAAGTTGAAATAATGAACGCCCAGGGCATGCGACACCACTACAGTACTACATTTAGGTTACTGGGGATATCTCTTCTCTGCTGATAATATAATTGCATAATTTTGGTGCTGTTTCCCTTTAAGTTGTCAGATAACACTGAAAAGCCTGATTCGAGAGATGTTGCGAGCATTCTTCCTGTGCGCTGACTTGACGTTAACAACTGCAGAGTACTAAGTAAAATGCATTCTTATGCCCATTGGAAGTTCACAAACAACTGTTGTTCATTCAGCAGCTATAGTTTCAAATAAAATTGATAAAACATCTTCCCGAAAGATAACATGTGAGGGTCAGCCAGAGACTGTTTTTTCCCACAATCTAATGGAGGGAAACACTTTCAAATCATCTTGATCAATTTTCAAGGCACAGAATAAGGGTCCATATGAAATTCCCATAACTGCATTAAAATGCTTATATTTGTCTGAATTTTAATAATTCTTCATTGCCCAAGTTAGTATCTGGAATAACAGAATCATTTACAATGCTGTCTGCGCTGGTGATCTGCCTGAGCTTCTTTGCTCATTAGAATGAATTTTGTAGTTCCCACAATAGGCATGTTCTGTGGTGCGTGGTCCCAAATAAAAAATAATTTTTTTGGCCTTGAATTCCCATTTGCTTATTTGGTATCATTGAAACAACACCCTACGAAAAATAAGAACAAGAGGATTTATAGAAAAATTATGTTGCTTGCTGCTATAGACTGTCTTTTGTCAGTATCATAGTGTACTGGGGCTAAAATCTATTCCTTGAAGTACGTTTTGATCATTATGTAAGTGCATATTGTGTCTATTTATTATATTCTTTTCTCTTTTCTGCATATGGTTGTGATTGTCTAATACACTTTGCTGTGTAGTGCAGGCTGTGGCCGGGTTAGCAGCTGATGGCAGGCAGATTGTTGCACGTGCCAAGTCTGAAGCAACTAGCTATGAGAGGTCTGTCGCTGGTTCTTAACTTGATTTGAAGGTGCTTCTACTTAATTTACTGGAACAGTTTCATCTTCTGAGAACAACATCTCAGATTGGATATTCCTATGAATATAAGAAAATATAAGCTTTGAGATCTCATCATTGTGCCATTTTTATGTAAATGTAGGTTGAGGAATCTTATTCTTGTTTCATTTACCTGGTGGTGTATGGACTTGCTTACATTTTTCATCTGATTTTGTCTCTATACATGCTTTCCTATGCACTGTGGGATGGAGTTCGATGGCACTTCTCTCTGTGGCCACATGCCTGTCGCATAGTCTTGCCAAAATTTAGTCTCAGTGCATTGTGCTGATTCCCTTGTTTGGTTCACTTTGCTGAACTCCGACATGAACCATAGTGCAATCATCTGAGCACCTGAGTTCGCAGTTGTTTCCTTTGTATGCTCTGGTATCTCTAAGTCTGCAGATGTCATGGGTTGAAACATCATAATACCATGTGATTGGTACTTCATTCCATTCATTTTATGCCAGGCTGTATCTTTTCTTTCTATACCACGTGTTATGAATCAATCTATTGCTTAAGATGATAAGCAGTTTCACTGCAGCAGTCTGATAAACCAATCTCATAACTTGCCTTGTTGGCAGCCAGTTTTCTTTGGTGGAATTCTGTTTCTCATTGATGGTGGCTGTGAGCTTGTGCACATAATGCATGCATTTTTTTTTTTTTTTTTTTTTTTTTATGTTTTTGCCAGTTATCTATGTTAAAATGTTTTTTTTTTCCCCTTGACGTGCAGTGTCTATGGCGAACCCATACCTGTAAAAGAACTTGCTGACCGTGTCGCTAGCTACGTGCATTTGTGCACTCTTTATTGGTGGCTAAGGTTAAGATTTTATTTTTATGCTGTTTATGGTTACTTATGTGTTGTTGTACACAGTACTGGAAAGAAAATATGGGAAAAGAAGAACAAAAGTAAAATATGGGCTCTAAAGTCTGAGAATGGATGTTGGTGCAGACCTTTCGGGTGTGGAGTGATTCTTGGTGGATATGACAGAGACGGCCCTCAGCTATACATGGTCGAGCCTTCCGGTGTTTCTTATGTAAGTTGATTCCTTTATGAACAGTTTCTACAGTAAAGGATTTTCGGATGGATGTTGTACTCGGAACATCTGCAAGACTAGCTGCCACTTGGAGTTTTGTTTTTACAGATGCCTGACTCGGTATTAAAATAGTAGCACACATCTCTTGAACTCATTTATGACATCATACATATCTTTTAGCCATTCTTGATATGTTCCTATCTCATGACCAAACTGGCCTATTTTAGGGCCAGGGTAGCTACATGCCATTACCTGTTTGAGTTTGCTTGTGTTGAGTACATGATGGAATTCCTGGAAGGTGTTTTTACTGAATCTGTAGCTGTACTGACCTGCGTGGTGTAAGTATTGGGTAGTTGCCAGATTTTCATCACATATTTCTGTTTATAACAAGGTTTTTGCTTTGGCATTTAGTAATCTTTGACATTGGAACACTTGTTTTGGGTTCAGAGGTATTTTGGTGCTGCAATTGGAAAGGGTAGACAGGGTGCAAAAACGTAAGTTTGTTGGATCTCCCTTGCTTATTTTTCTTGAGAAGTTGGATTTACTTGTTGAATGAAAAAAAATCATATTACTTTTTTGTGGCTTTGCATGGATTACAATTTATCTGTTCTCAAATTTCTTTTGACCTATCCTATCATTTCTGTGTTTGAGTCCTGAGGTGTATATTTGGAGGATTTTACCCTTTCCCTTCATATGCTGCTTTAAGTCTTCAACGCCCGGGCAAGGATGCATGAAACTGAGTGCACAACACTGATATATATATTTGATTTAGAGTGCAGGACACTGAATTTATGAACTGAAGATTCTGTTCATTACTTGGATCATTGTCGAATCATGCCTTTGACTGTGTTGTATTGCCCAGTGTAACATGGTTGAATGTGTTATTGTACAGGGATATTGAAAAGCTAAAACTTTCAGAGATGACCTGCAGGGAGGGTGTTATTGAAGTTGCAAAGATGTGAGTAAAGTTCTTCCTGTCGTTTTAGTAACTGTGAGTGTACGCCATTTCATCTTTTGTTCTTTCTATAAGATTATAATCTGCAATATTTCATGTTTAAATGATTGCTGGAGGAATGTGAGAACAGGTATCTGCAGATGCAAGAAATCTGATGGTTACTCATGGCAACAGGAGATATATAATGCCTGACATTCTCAAACATACAAAGACAGCATTTAAAGTGGTTGTGTTGGATGTCAAAAGGTCTGGCAAGGAGGGAAGCAATTGTAACAGTTAATGCAAGAAAGCACAGGATATCTAATACCTGCCCTTCTCAAACATGCAAAGGCAGCATATAATGTGGTTTCATTGCATTATTGAAAGTTCATTGAGGGAGGAAGGCGGTATTCACTGTCAATGCAGGAAAGGAATGATACTTGTGGCAATTGAATATCTGATACCCTCCCTCCTTAAATTTGCATAGTCATTATATTTGGTGGTTCACATTGAAGTGCCGAAAGCAGAGAGAGGGAATGTTATTTGGTAACTGTGGATACAAATAATACAGTCGTTACCTGGAGAATCAGGATATCCAAATTGCAATGCTGCCTTCTGACACTTGGAAAGGCAGCATATGACATGGTCCATATTCAACAGATGAATGGTTGGGGAGGGAGAGGTCACTGTGGATTCAATAAATGCATGGTTACTTGTGGCAATAGGATATCTAATACTTTCCGTTCTCATAGATGCAGAGGCAGCATATAATGTGGTTCACATTGAAGCGCTGAAGGGTTAATTTACTCAACATGTCAAAATAACTTTGATTGCTTGCGAAAGTAAGAAGAAATAAGACAATTTATGGCTATCTGTAACTTGAATGAATAATAGCTAGTATTAGAAAGAAGAAATAGGACAATTTCTGGCTATCTGGGACTCAGAGGAACATTCCTTCAGAATTTTCGATTTTAGCCAGTCACTGAGAAGATCATAGTTTATTTTGCTGTCCTCTTTATACATTTCTTCATTTTCGGACAAATATTTGTTCCTTTTTTCTTTTTAAAGAAGACTTTAACACTTGCACACTTGCTTCCTGTTGGATGCAGCATTTACAAACTACATGATGAGGCGAAGGACAAAGCTTTTGAATTGGAAATGAGTTGGGTCTGTGATGAATCAAATCGTCAACACCAGAAGGTAATTGCTTACTATAAATGGCAGCTTGGTTGGTTTAAAAATGCAACAGTCTTGTGGCTTGAAATGGGAAGCGGATCTCAAGATGTTTAGGTAGTTGATGAGTATAGAGGCCATGTACCTAGTTGGAAAATTATGTGTCACGTTCGTGCTGGGAACACGAAGAGACCATGAACCTTACATCTGACCTCATCCAGGACAGTTCAATTCTTGAAAGAAAAAAATTTAGGAAAACTTGTTCATTGCAGATGTAGGAATTCCATTTCTCTGCACAAACTATATATGTGGCAATTTATGCTCAAGTGCCCAGATTCATTTGGCACATGCAGAACACCATTCTTCACGAGCATTGCATGTGCCACAAGTTGCATACAAATATGGGTGGGTGTGTTTACGCATAAAACTTTTTATAATAGTAAGTTTCACTAGTCCCTGTGCCTGCTGTTGGGGAAATATGGAGAAGCACTTTTTGTCCAAGTTCAATGACATGGTGAAGTTTAAACCTATTGGCCATGATGAAGTTTAATTCCTTGTTGCATTCCTTATTTGTGTTGTTTTAAATGTTGGATTAGTAAGATGAAATAAGAGAGCTTTATCTTCAAATTATACTCCCCAGACCAACAGAAATCCAATGGAATCCTGCCGAAATATCAGTTCATTGAATGTTAGAGTGGTTAGCCCAGGATTTAATGTTGTCAAACAGGCATCTTTGGGCTAATTTTTGCGGCATAAACAGGAGATTTTGTGAAAACCAACATAATTTATATTCAAGGGCGTATTGCATTATCATTATGGCATCCTTATTCTAAAAAAAGAGAGAGCACCTTGATGGCAGAAAATTATCCTCTTACTGGGTGGAAATGCTAAAGGAGTTAACTTTTTTGGCAAGACGATCTGATTCTAGCTTGTAAGTCCCTGCCCGTGTCTTTAACAGGTTCCTGATGATCTCTTGGAGGAAGCCAAGGCAGCAGCTAAAGCAGCATTGGAGGAAATGGATGCAGATTAAGCTCCAACCCATTTACTTCATAGTGGTGGTATTCAAGGATCCATGTCCTCCTGTTTGCAAATTTCATACAACATTGAACTGGTGCCGGAAACTAAAACAAAAAAAGGAGGGGTGGAAAAATGGAGAGAGTCGGTCCCACTGTACTTGGTCGTGGATTGGACAACAGAATTAATCAAAAAAAAAAAAGAAAAAGAAAAGAAAGGACAGCAAAACTTTTCATTTGTTGGCATTTTATTTTATTAAGTATTCTTGGCAATGCCCTGTATACTTGTATCACTGCTTGGTGACAAGCAGTCTTGTTTGCTTGGACCCCACCGGTTGAAGAATAGTTTAATTTCTACTAATCGTCTAAAGGTTTTACATTCCCTTTATGGCTTAGCTATGCGCAATATTCCTTCAGTATACATATGACTGAAGGTCATGGGGGAGCATGAGCTTTTGCGCGCCACTGGTTTGCTCGCTTCCCTGCCTACATGTTCCTCAACATGATCAATGCTAATTTTTGTATTTTGTATCTGCTGCTCGGGATCATTTGCTCAGATGATAAAATGTGAAAGCCTCATGAATCATCATTATCATATGAGAGAACTACTTGGAGGAGGGAAGTTCACGGCATTGTCCTGCAGCGAATGGTTGCCATTGGTGGGCCTTGACACTGTGCACCCGGGTGCGCAGTGTTTTGGTGCACATGGATGTGAAAATTTATTTTTAAAATTATTTCGAAATTTATTTGATAAAACTGTTGATCCAAGTATATTCAACATATGTATCCAGTTTTATCATTTGTAGAGATTTGTAGATTTTTTTGAATTTTTTAAGAACAAGGGCATTGTAAAGTAAAAAAATAGGTTAAATGTATCCGAGTGTACTTGGGTGCATTAAATAAAAAACCTTTTTACTACCCACTTTCTAATATCTTTATATTACTGTCTTTATATTTCAATTAATCGTCGCATCTTCTTATACAATTAGCTTATCAATTGAAACTTTTTTGTTCCCCCTTTATGTTTAATCATTATCTGTCTCACGGACTTCTCTGGATAAATTTGTATCAACTATGACGCCCACGTCTGTATGCGTGGTTAGGAGCTAAAACGAAGACGCCTATCTAGGTTTCCTCAAGCAATTTTTCATAACATAGAGGTAAGCGAGTAGCCCCAGTGGGACAGCTTCCTAATCGCATTGCATGATTTTGGCGGTGGGGAGGTGGTTGGAATAAGCCCTGTTGTATGAATGATTGCAGCAGAGCCTCTTCTTTGTTGGATCCCATACCAATTCCCAGATGATGCGTGGTTTGAGTTTGGAAGCCCGTTATAGAAAACATTTCGGGTGGATTGTGATGCCTTAGGTATTTCATCCGATTTTCTCAGTTTCTTTCCCAGCTTGAGGGGTACTTTAGTGTGCCAGGAAGATATCGACGAAGCTGTAAGAGCTTATGGAGATAACACTTTCTCATGGGTGTGTAATGCTAGAGCAGTCCTGTGATGCGAATTGGTCACAACTGTATAATTTGGAGATGCAGATCACCATCTTTTTTATGCTATGTTTTAATCGCAACAGGGACAATTATTATTGGGGTATGTATCTATATATTAGAAGTAAAACTCAAGGCTCTCTAGCCTTCAAAGTGGAATTAATAACACTGAATTTACAAAGTAGATGGATGGCTAACCCTGAATTTACAAGATCTCCCACAGATAAGGGAAAGAGCATATCAACCGGACAAAGCAAATAGATAGACATTTTATCAGGCAACTGTCAAAAGCTTTGTCTTGTACAAAAATCAGCTTCTGAGTTTGTCATGTCTCATTAGATCCATTTCTCGTGGAGATTTGCACGAATGCAGAGGAAATGAACTTCGTGCAGTGAGAAAAATTCTCCTCTCTGATTTGAGACTCTTCTACTCAGCCTTCTCTCCTTTCCTCTGTTTCTGTGGCTTTTGAGGCGGAACAAGGAGCTGGAATGTCCACACACCCAACAGTGTTGCCTCGAGAGGTGCAAGCCAGTAGACCAGCAGATGCTCCTTTGTGATGGGGTCCCCTTGAGCATATGCCCAAGCCATTGCCTGTGTGAGTAAACAGTAAGTTTATGATACAGAGAGCAGACAAGTAGGCTTGTAGTGAAAAGCATGATGAGCACGAGAGAGATCATAAGGAATAAAACATGAAATCCTTGTGGCGAATGTTGGGAGTCTTGGGTTGCGTCCTGCATGGTTTTGATGCCAATGACCTCTCTGGAGTTTGAGACTTTTTGATTATTCCTTCCACAGTAATGGTCCTATGGTTGAACCACGGGTCTCATATACCCTCAAGTTACACAATTAATAGAATGAACGTGAAATCTGAAGCATTCAGTCCAAGACTACCATCCATCGTCCAAGCAAATCAAACACAATTTTTAAAATTGCATAACAATTCATGGCATTCTTTGTGATGTGTTAGTGATTTTCTCTCTAGGAAAAGATTGTCTTCATAGCATCTCTGAAAAGGAATGTATGGTATATTATTCTGTTCCTTGTCATAATTGGACATGCTAGAACTCTACTCAATACGAGTGGGTTTTGGGACTTAAGTCGTATTTGTAGCCAGTATTATTATGAGATATTGGTGTTTTTTTTTCCAAATTGTTATGCTATGAATGTGTGTCATATTTCTTCAGGAAATACTGGGCGTTTGTACAGGAAAGCAAAATGATAAGAACAAGAAGGTACTTACAGTAGCAGGATTCATGCATCCGCCCGTTAAATCAGATCCCAGAATATGTAGTGCGAGATTAGAAACGCTCGAAATCCATGTTTTCATGAAGAAACTGTGGGGGTCAGTTTTTGCAGCCCCAAGATAGACCATTACCATTGTAAATGTGAGTATTCCTTCAGTTAGTGCACCACGATGAATATCGACTTTAAGATGATAATGACCATGGCCCATTTCAGGATGTCTTTCAATTATCGTCAGAACCCCAATTATAGATCCAATGACCTGAAAAATAAAGAAAAGGGATGTGTTTATAAGAGAAAAAGAAAGACAGAAAACATTAGGAGAGGCTGATTTTAAGAGAATTTGTCAGTAATGCAGTCAAAATTGAAGGGTTGCTGGCAGGCCACAGAAGGCAGAATTCTAGTATTGAAGAAGATCTACTACGCCCACGCCCCATTTCCAATGATAGCCCAATGCACATGCCACCGAAGAACAAAAATGAAAATCTTTGTATACTCCTTGAAAACGCAATTCAAAAGTCAATCAAGGAGCCGAACCACAACACAATGTCATAATGCCCATCATCAATATCGCAGCCTTTCCTGGCTATTATCCATGATTTTGGGAGTCTGTTTTCATCCTTTTTATTTGTGTCGTTCTTCTCTTATCTATGCTTTGCTATCATGTGGGCCCTCATCCTTTAAATAGACTGTCTGTATCATACCCACTTTTCCAACCATTCTTTCAGCTCTTCCCTGCATTCCATTTTCAGGCCTTATAACAATGCTAGAAGCTCATCCACGCTTCTTCAGCAAGATCTGATGCCCTGAAAAAAGTTTCTCAAAACCTCTTCAAACATTTGGAATATTAACCAACAAAATGGCAAATTCATATGCCATTGATTTAATAATTTTCTTTTTTTTTTTTTTTGAAAAGAAAAAAGCCTGAGATATCTTGAGCCCCAAAAGCAGAAAGGGAAAAATAACAAACCTCCAAGATGTCAAAGTAAACTAAATGTAGATAATCATGAAATGTTATCCAACAGAACAAACCCCAAAACGAATTTCTTTCAAACAAGCTAAAGCTAAACTCCATTTTCTTTCAACTTTCAAACAAGCAAATCACACGAACAACAAGTACTTGTAAAAACCTCACCCAACCGGAAAACAGAATTTTGCATCTCACTCGATAAAACCAAACTAAAGCCAGTTGAAATTTTAATTGCAACAACAAACACAACCAAATTCAGACCTTTAAAAGCAAGAAATCGCTTCCGATTCAAGGAAGCTCACCTGGGCAGGAATCCTAACAGCCATTGCGAAGAGGAAACCAGTGAAACTCCCAGAAATTGCGCCTGGCAACACTGTGAGAGGGCTGTAGGACCCACCTTTGGTGATCTTCCCCAGCCATGCCAAAACGAACATTGATACAACTGCAAGGGCACCCTCCAAGATCTCTGCTCTGGGCTCCGTTTCTATCCTCAATTTCTGATGCACCAAGACCTCGATGAAAGCCGTAGACCAGACCCACATGAACGAGATGATGACGTCTGACAGAACCAGGAGGAATTTGCCCATTGCGTGTTGCCGGAAGTCTGGAACAGGGCGGTCGGATTGTTTGTTATGTTTGGGATCTGGCGTGGTGGTATTCAAGGAAAGTAGAGCTTTCTAACGTTTGTACGGAGGAAGGAAGGAAGGAAGGAAGGAAGAGGGAAATATTATTATTATTTTAAATTTTTTTTATATTATTATTTTCCTGATGTCGTGGGAATTTTAATAAATGAACTGGTCTAACGTCCTTTCCCTGGTTTTGAGCTCTGTTCTTTATGAAAGACGGCGGAGGTTGCTGTTAAAAGAGATGGAATCGCTGATGGAAGTTATTTACTGCTCTGGCTCCAGTCAGATAAGATGATATATCAGTCATTTTTTATTTGTAGGTATTGATATAATGTCACATCTCATATTACAATCAACTACCTTCGTGATATATATTTTTTATATAAATACATCAATTCAGAGGGAATCTACAAAACCCCCACTACCTTAGGGGTACGTTGCAATTATTCTCTTCACACCTGATGGATTTCGAAACCGCACCAGGGCTCCGGTGGTCTTTATCTCTTATCAGTGAGTTTTAAAAAGGAATATGTGGATTACAAAATAGATACCCATCAACCCAAATGCAAATATAGACAATTTAGAAGGTCTACTTCACGGAAAAAATTTGGAAATAAACCTTATAATTTTACAAGATTTATCATGATCTCTTTTCTCTAGATGGAGGACAATGCTTTGGTCTCAATCAATCATCCGGCATTTGGACATACCCGTGTACACTCTATTACATGCTTATATATACTCACGTTAACCGCTTACTCATCCAAATGTTGACTTATTAGAACATTTATATTATGAAAATAGTAGGTTCTGATTTTCATCGCTATCAAAAAAAAAAAAAGTCATAGAGTTATTTCGTACAAAACAATTATACATATATTTTTACTATTATTTAATGGCACTAATTTCATTCAACCAATTTATTTTTATTTTAACTAAATCCAAATTGATAATGGCATTCATATTATACGTACACGGTTATTTAAGATTAGAAATACTATATTTGCTTTTTCAAAAGTTAATAGTTGCCTATTGCTTCTCAAGTTATTTGGACGTTTATTTTAGTGGTTGACTTTTCTATTTTTTTTTTCATGTTTTCTTTCAAGTGGCTGTGGACCGGCTACCGCATACGCTCCGACTAATGGTTGGCATACGCGAAAATGATGAAATGCTGATGATGGGGGGTTGATGGTGGAGAGTAACAAATACGACAAACTAATAAAAAAATGTCATTTATTTTCAATATTTATTATTATTATTATTGTTATCTTTATTGTTTTAATTTACCACCCATATTCCAAAGGTGAAGTTCGGGTTGGAGTAGAAGCGTGTATTAGTAAAGGGTCAATTGCTGCTGCTGCTGCTACATTATTTTGATGGGATAGGACATATATTCTTTTTTTATTTTTTTATGACCGGATACAACCCTATCCCGATCCCTTTTCGATGTGGAAGGGTAATGGGATTGAGAGATCCATGATTTTATTTTAAAAAAAATTGTCTGTATAAATTTTCTCCAAAATAGCTTGAGGGGAGTTTTCCCACCAAGTTTGGTGTTCCAAAATCGAAATAAACATGAAATTAGCTAAGGCGTGGGCAATAGCATTTTCTTGCCTTAATACATGATGGACTGAGATGATGGGAGCCATGGATAGTAAAACCTTAATTTCGTCAATGAGAACCCATGCCTGTGCACAAATCGGTCCATCGTTTACCAAGAAGTTACACAGAAGGAGAGAGTCGGTCTCCATCAGTAAGTTCCCCAACATAAGGTTGACAGCTCACCTAGCCCCCAATAGAAAGTCATTTGCTTCCATGAGCAGGGGCTCCATGTTGCCCTCCCACTTCCATCCCCGAGCAGCAAAAAAGAATCCCTATAGTCCCTAATGACCGCAGCAAAGCCTATCGATTCCCTATCCTTGCATTTCCTTGTATCAACATTGATCTTGAAGGCCCCGTATGGCGGTTTGGTGCACCAACATATATTCTAAGTTGCGCATGGATGGATGATTGAGTAAACCCAAAAACAAGAGCAAATAATTCTATGCATAGAGAGCTAAACCCGGATAATATATAATTAGTCTAATAGCACGCTTTTGATTTTACAGCGTGCCTAATAAAAGAAATGTTGACTATATTATTAGTTTATTATACAGATACGTTGGACATCTTGCATTTGCCTCCTAACCTTTTGTTGTTTTGCAAGTTTTTATTCCACCATTATTCATTTTCAAGGATGCTACTTATGAACTTTGTTTAAAGAACGTCTCCGCCGTCATCTCTTTTTGGGGTTCCTAGCACAAGCAAAAGATTTTTTTGTTTTTTTGTTTTTTGTGTTTTTGTTTTTTTAAGCAAGCACAAGCAAAAGTTTAATGGCATTATCAATCAAAATTTGAGCTCTTCACTGTCTGGAGGGAAATGATCCGATTAAAATGGCCACAATTATATCCATATTTACAAATATAACTACACATTCATGAAAAGCATAGATTACCATATATTTTACCCTTAACTTGTTAAGATTGACGTTAAAATGATGTGAATTACAAATTACCCCAAATAAAAGTAAAAAGAGTTGCTCTAATTAGGTATTATAAAAAATTTTAAATACAAAACAAATGCGGAGTCAAACCACTCTCATGAGTATACACAGTTTTTAAAAGAAATGACAAAGGAAAATTTGTCACCATTAAATATATTTATTGTGTTATCGAACAAAATCTAACTGCATCATCATACTTAGAGCTGGGGGTAAAACATTTATGCTATTTTTATAAATCCGTGGTCATGTCTGCAAAAATTGGTATAAGTTGCTGCTATATTTTAAAATTAATAGCAACAATAAAAAAAATCTTACATGACTTTAATCATATCTAGCATAAAATCAGGTAAAAGTTTACAAGAAGTTTTATTAAACAGAGTTCATAAATAAGATCATTATTATACAATTAATCACTAAAGAATAAAATTATGCAATTATATAAACACCGAGAGGCAACTGCAAGAACCCATAACTAGCAGCATCAGAGAATCATGAACCGAATCATAGACAAAAGATATGTTTGTTTACCTTCAAAACTTTCGAACTAAAACTATTCAATTTAAAATCTTTCATTCTTTATAATTATTTTTTCCTATATAATTATCTTATTTTTCAATATTTCCATACAACTATTCATATCATAAACATATTTGGTGTAATTTTATTCTCTTCTTTCCTTATTATTACTCATATTATATCATATTATTATTTTTTTTGTTTCAAAATCCTTTCATTCAAAAATTTCATCGGTCCCAGACACACCAAAATCACTTCTCACAGGCACCAAAAGGGACATTGGAAGAGAGAGAATACGTCGAACAGAAAAGTATAGTTAAAGATGTCAGCACAATATAATAATTTTTTAAAAGGTAATAAATAGAAAGTTAGAAGGATAATAATCGAATAAATTGATGGTTTTGGGCGTCCATGATATATAAGTTAATGGTGTGGTTGACTACTTGTTAGCTGAGGGTTAAGTTTACTACCGGCTAGCTAAGGGTTAAGTTTAAAGAAGATATATCAGCTGCTTTTTTTTTTTTTTTTTTAATTATGCGACATTAAAACCTGCTCGATCTAAACACAACCTAAATTAAATTAATTCCTGCCTGAAATTATTAATTTAGCTATTTTAAAAAAAAATTTAGGTCCATTTTTTTAACATATTAACAAAGGAACCTTAGTGAAAAAAAATTAAGTGTATCAAATTGGGTAAGAAATTTAATGCGTATACATAATATATTGGCTCTTAAATACGAATAATTTTCTAGCCCATATAAATCTCCACTCGAGATGATATTTTTAATATTTGCCGCGTACTAAAAATCAGATTTAAACTATTGGGTCAAAATTCTTCCCAACGTCCACAACTACAGATTTTCTCGAGGCAGCTGATGCATAAAAAACTGCTGTTCAATGGGAAGAAATTAACATCCCATTTGCACAATTATGTCGTTGAATATCTCATCTACTTTAAGTGTCCTACTAGTTAAAAGTACAGTACAGCTTTCAATACAATGTATCAATCAATCAATACACGAGCTGTGGATCGAATTCTGCTATATCCACGGAACCGGACTCAATGGGGGGCATGAGGTATGTGGCCAACAGCTCTGAGGCCAGTGCAGCAATAAGAGGTGCCCGCTTTATGTTCTTCACTAGAGGAATGTCATTGGTTTGTCCCGCTGCAACCAGCTGCTCGTTGATCTCAACCATCCTGTCCAACCTCCTCTTGAACTCGGGGTTCTCCACATCCAGCACTGCTGGGAAGATCCTTGCGGTCGTGCGGTTTGTCTGCAAAACACAAGCAGATGATAGACCTCAGTGATGGTTTACTGACGTAAAACAAAACCAGCGATCAAATTCAATATGAGATGAATTTCAGCTGCTTTTTTACCCTTTCAAACCACTTCCTAGCACTAGATCTAATTTTCTTGGAGCTGTTCTTGGTAAGTTATGAATCAAATAACAGCAGTTGGGAAACAAATATTTCTAAGTTTTACCTCAATGATCACATGCATGTCGAATTCCTTGGTATCGAGACCAATGCCCTCATAGAAAGCAGTGCGTTGGCAATCGTTGAGGTACATGGTCACATAGACCTGCAAGAGAATGTAAGCATGAGGAATGTCAAAGGAGTACTGGCTTGCCAACAAACACTGGCAGCAGGTAGTAAGCTTTGTTAAAAACAGCTACGAAGGCATTATCAAACGCTAAGTAGGAATCACAAGTTCAGCCATACTAGTGGTTAAAATTTCTGCGGAAACAAAGCCACCCAATATTCCAATTCACACCTCTAGAATGATGGAAATGAAATGTTGGATTGATGGTGCAAAAGAACTGCAAACTACACATCGTTTTTTTTTTTTTTTTTTTTTTCACGTCAGGAAACTACACATTGCTGGTGCAAAAGAACTGGCAAATTATATGAAAATTACCGACAAACAGAAGAATCGTGCCCACAGCTTTGCTTTCCAGTCATTGAGGAATTGAGGCTGAGCCTTCATCAGTGCAGAGAAGAAATCA
The DNA here is from genome assembly GCA_035584095.1 of Annona squamosa. Lineage (NCBI taxonomy): Eukaryota > Viridiplantae > Streptophyta > Magnoliopsida > Magnoliales > Annonaceae > Annona > Annona squamosa. Next base: position 35,559,988 of record JAXCLR010000063.1, on the reverse strand, counting down.
CCATGTCTGTTCTCATCTTGGCACCAGTTCTCAAAGTACTTGAAGATTGGATACAGTTGGTATTGTGGATTGGCCTTCAAATGCCTGTAGATAGTAATGTATCTCCAATATCCAATTTTCTCTGATAAGTAAGTCGCATAGAAAATGAACTTTGGTTTGAAGAATGTATATTTTCTGGCCTTTGTCAGGAACCCCAAATCCAATGCTAGATTGAAATCTGAAAGGCCCTTGTTCAAAAATCTACAAAACAAGAGGAAAAATACAAATTGATTAAAGCCAATAATCCACTAAAACCAGAAATAACATTCCCATTTTTTAATAATTAAAATGAATGAAAGAGTTTAGAATGATTCAATTCATACCCAGCATGTCGGGCTTCATCCCTGGACATCAGTGAGAAGATTTCAGCCACCACGGGATTGGTTTTCTGTTAGAATGAATTATCAAGCCCCGAAAATTAATAAAAAAAGCATAAAATTTTTTTGATGACATTGCTTTAAGAAATGCACCATCCCTTTAATTTGAACTGAAAGGATCCAAGGTCTACAGATCTATAAATTAATCAATTATGCAAATTCGTCAGATTATCCATTTAACTCTTTTAATCAATCAAGCGAAATTTCTGGGTCAAGTCACCTTAAAATGGCAGTCAATGAGCCAAAAAATAAAAAAATAAAAAAATCATGGTCCAACGCATCAGACTGTCTGAGGCTGACTTACAGACCATCTCAAGCTCCTAACCTTGGGAATAACATGTCATATTTGAAATCTTACGATTGCTTGCTCAGTGTATTAAGATTTAAGCATGAAATGTTTTTTTGGGAAACGCATAGGCCCCCATTAGACTGCTATTGAAGTACTGATAGAGGTATTTGCAAAATAATCCCTGAAACATTGCATAACGCGAAAACTTAAGTTCCAAATGTTGTATATGAGACTCCATAATTTTGCACACACAAGATTCGAATCTTTACAGAACGAACCCTTTAGATTTCTGAATATTGCAACATAGACCCTTATTAACTAATGGAGTTTAAAGAGATAGGAAACTTTCAAGTTTGATTTGTAATTATTTTGGCAAATAGACCTAAGTTGTTGTCTTTGCGTTTTATACCATAATATATTGCCATTTTTTTGATAATATATATATTGCCACTCTCAGTTATGCTCCATTCGTCAAGAGGATCTATTTTGCAAAATTGTAAAATTTGGAGGGTCCACTCTGTGAATACCCAAAACACTTATTGACCCCAAATTATGCAAACTTAGCTGTTCAATTTTCTAAACACTGTAATAGCTAACGTTTCTGCCTTTTCAGAAACGGGACATTTTCTACCCAATTTGCGCAATATTTTGTTTAAAAAAAAATTGAATTTCACTGGAGAATCGAGCTTTCATATGAAAATGCAGCCCACCCAAAAGAGAAAACCCTCCAATCCAAACATCCGGCGAATCAAAAACGTACCTTGAGCCTCCTCCCAAGCTCCTTATAGAGAAGAAAGCCAGAAAACTCGGCAGTGCAGGACCTCTCCAGGAACTCCACAAAGATCTGGCGCAGCGGCCCCTCGATCTTGTCGGCCGCCTCCTTGAACTCCTTGTTCCTCACGAAATGTGTCTGATTGTAGTCCGTCTTGAACTCCTGCAGCAGCGCCTCGAACTCCTCCTGCTTCAGATTCTTGTTGATTTCCGTGTTGAACAGTTGCTCCATCTCGTCGAAGTCGGTGGTGTAGAATCTAGGAGTCAGCAGCGTCTCTTTAATAGCGGTCGTCTTCGCCGCCTTCTTCGGCTTCTTGGCTGGGGCGGCGGCGTCCGCGCCCGACATTTTCACGCGGAAATGAAGCCGAGAAGGGGGTGCTGTGGTGCAAAATTTGGGAGTGGCTCTCGAGAATTTGGAGATGGGTTTGAGGAAGGAAAGGTCTGCTGCCATCTTTCGACAATGGCGAGGGGGCTTTTTTGCAGAAGAGGAAAATTGGAGGGGTTGAATTGGAGGGAGGAACGTTGCTTTTCATGAGTTTATAGCCCCGATTGGATGATTGGGATGTCATCCACTGAAATCTATGGTTTTGAATGAGGTTCCGCCACGTGGCAGCTGATGGGTTCCGATTTGGAACCAATGGTTTGTATTGCGGTAGGTACACCGGTGGTGCATGAAGCCTGCGGTATGCCCATGCATTTAAAACGTTCCTCATGAAAAGAAAATTCATAATCGAGGCCGTACATCTAATTGATCTTATTATAGATAGACTATCTGGAGAAAAAAAAGACATTTTTACAATCTGTGTCGTTAACTTTCATATTCTTCATCGACTTTACGGTGTTTGTAATTCATCACTCCATTAATTAATCATTTATATCTTCAATAACTTGGTACTTAAAATTTGTAGAAAATCTCGAAGGCCCATTTTAAAAATCTTGTTCGTTTAATTCAGTGGCAGAGTGGAGAGTTGGCTATAGCTTTTCGAGGTGCGGCTATATTTACCGTATCAATAATGGTTTTTTATTGGACTGTGTTGTGACAAGTGTGTGGTGATTGTTTCGTTTCGGGGTAAATAGATTTTTTTGAACAATTTCGGCCCTGTGATACGATAAGATGAAAGTGTAAAAGTTTTTAGAGCGAGAAAAAATTAATGTAATACCATTATAGAATAAGAAAAAATTAATGCAATACGATAGAAGTACGATGAATAGTAAAAAAAAAAATTAAAATGGATATATTGTACCAGTAATTGTGTAAAAATAATTAAAAATAAAATAATTGTACAGAAAAATTAAAAATAATTAAAAGATAAGACAATTATGAAGAGTGAAAAGTTTTAAATTTAAAAATTTTAATTTAAAATGTTTTTAGTGTAAACAAAAACCTCCAACGTGCCATTAATCCTTTTTTTTTTCTCCACGAGCATATATTTTCATACTAATCAACGCCTGTTGAGCATTTTAGCATTTCAAGATAATTATTCGCCAAAACGCCCGTCGGGCCCGAGCCTTGTCTTTTCACCATGTCTTACGGACTGGAAATTCGGTCGCTCATCTTTTGGCAGATTTTGTATCTTCTCATTTTTTGCCTAAACATGAATGGAAGGATAACCCACCATTTTTTCTTCAGGAAAAACTTTATACAGATAATTTTTTGGCAATGATAGTTGATGATAACCCTATCCCTTCCGCCTCTGAGGGTCTTTTCGGCCAGAGGTTGGTGGGATAGGTGTTTATCTTTTAATCAAAAAAAAAAAAAAAAGATAATTATTAAAATATTGCTTTAAAAATTATTTTTCTTATTTTACCATTTCTTCGATAAGATCGTCATTATCTTCAACAAATACGGTTTTATCTTTTTTCCTCGACCACCATTAAATTAGATTCTACAGATATGGCACAGGACTCCACCTGAGTTAGAAATGAACACAACAAACAGATTTGGCACTGGAATTTTTGTTTCCTTTTCCTTTTCCTTTTTCTTTCGGGTGACCTTTTCTGAAGCATAAACAACAAAATCTAAACCTCTCTCGCTCTCTCTCGACTTCAACGAGCATTGCTAATTCATTCATCATCAATGGCAAGGCCAACGAAGAGATCCGTTGCAAGTCATTAGTGGGCGCGCACCGGAAGGGAAAAAAATCAAACCGAGAGCTGCAAGAAAGAGAAGGCAATGTCATAGGTTATATAGACAAGGATGCCAGCTTTGCTAAACTATAAAACAGTTGGATGCCGTTGTAAATGGTCCCACCCCCCAAGAAATTCTGTGGATTGGGTCAGAAAGATGAGAAACATTGCTCAAGGCAACTGCACAAACACACTAATCAGTTTTGAGTAATAGCTATTGTATTGACATGCATTGACAGGTATTGAAGGTTTTGAAAGGACTTTAACAGGTTGTGAATAGGCCAACAGGCGAGCTCTGAAGGGCATTGAAGGGCTTCAATGCACACAGGTGATTGAAAGGTTTTGACACAAGTTAACAAAAATTAGAAAGAGTTTATCAAAATTGACAAGAATTTAGCATAACTAACACAAGCCAACCATATAACTTTGTTGATTTCCGAAAAAGCTCCTACACATTTGAAACATTCACCCAAATTCAGTGGTGGTTGATAATTTTCTTCTCTAAACCGTTCCTTCTATCGCCAGAATCCATGATCTCAGGGATCTGAGAAATGGGATCATATCCACAAATGTCTAAACACTGAGACGTGTAATGGGAAAGGAAGAAAAAAATTTATCAACCGAATTACCTGTGTTGTCAGGCAATGTGATGATCATGGCCATCAGATGCTGCTGTTACCTTGGACCCACTTCTTTCAAGGGTTCTCTTCATTCCCAACAATTTCAAGTTCTGATTTCTGATCCTGACTGGAGGCATCTCCTGCTTCTGGGTGAATGGGAAAGAAATATGGATCAAAATTGTCTTCCTCATGTTCATCCCTGATCACCATGCCGTCATCAATGCCAGTGTAATCCAAGTTTTGCAATATGACTGGAACAGGCATTTCAACCGACGAGGCTCTGCTGCTCTCTATGTCAATGTCAATTCTCTCTTTGAATGGATCCATCCTCATGTGTGCTAGATTGATTTGAGAGACAGATTCACTGTCCACGCAATCTTCCACCACACATGCCCGGAAGTCATTCAAAGAAGGTGGGATTTTTGAGAAAAACAAGTACATGAAGTTTTTTATGATCCCTCTGTCATATGGATTCTCCTTTTTATCATACCGATAGCGGAAGTTCTCATATGTTGTCTGCATTTTCAGGGAAAAAATGCAATGAAATGGAAAAGTCAGCAAAATTGCAAAAAAGCTCAGATAACTACAAGCATTCAGGCTGCATTTATGGAACTGAAACTGTGTAATATGTGCCCTACGACTTCGAAAACATTTGTACTGTGGCAAAGCACCTTTGCCTCTGATTACATTGTCCACCACTAACATTTAGAACATATCTTAACCAGAGTCTTGTAAAACAGACTGAACATGCCATGCAAAAAGGCCAATAAAAAAAACACATTCTTGATCATCAGATAGTATTCTCTAATGCTTGGACCATAGCATCAAGATGGTTCAAATGTCAGGACAAATGCAGATCTTAAGTCATAATCAATATCCAGGACTGAAAAGTGGTTTTGAGTTTCCTAACCCTTTACCATGCTTCTCTAGCACTGTAAAGAATCGTATTACATGAGTCATGTCACAATCTACCAAATATTTGAATATCTAGTCTGCTTTTGAGCTGAACAACCTGGCAGATACCAAATTTAGGATGTGTTTTGGTTTCGAACAAATTTGTGGTAGCTGCAGGAGAGGAGCCATCCAAGAAAATGACCAAGGACAGAATCCCAACGCAGGCAGAAAATGGATACACTATACAGCACATTTTTGGTAGCACTGAAGAATTAGCACATCTTTTTGTAGATGTTAACACCTTATTGGACTTCCACAATGCTTGTATTATAGTTTTGTATTTGAAAATAAAGATGTCCAGCTCCATATTAAATCGCGAACGGTCATTTTAGCAATTTCATGCTAGAAGTGAGGAATCTAGTTGCCTGTTTTTGAAGATGGATTTCCTGCCAGTGTTTTACATCTTTTCACCATCCACTGTTTGTTAAGTTTGCAGTCAAGTTTTCCTGGAATCTAACGAAAAACCCAAGTGGATATAGCCTACTCGTGGGCCCCATATGTACATCCTCATCTTATACAGGTTGCTCTGGAACTACCGAAAAAGAAGAAAAGGATCACCTGATTTGTGCTGATTAGGTAGAGATGGAAAACAGTAAGACCACCAACGAACCAAACTGCTATGAAACAGTACACCACAAGAATGACTGATACTATTTCACGTGACATTGTATCAATAAGGGAGCGTCCATCTTTCTTTTGGTTGAGAATGTTCAGGCCAGAAAATACAAAGACATAGATACACAGCAAAGTTGCCATTGATATGAATGAGAAGAAGAATCGGTAGTTACGCTGCACTCAGTTCAAGCAGAAGATAGTTGGATTAGAGAAAAGACCGAAAAAGAAATCTCTTTTTGAATGATACTGAATCTACATAGTAGTTCATTTCTATATGAGACTAAAGACTATTTGTCTTTAATGATTATTCCAATGATTGCATCTGGCGAGGATCAAATTATGAACAACATATTGGACATTTCTCCTATACCAATATGCAGACAGCAGGTGCAACATGCACCAGATGCTTCTTGCTGCAAAAATCAGTCCTGCCTCCTAATGTATAGGTCACAGAAACCACAAGAAAATGTACAAAGAGCTTTGCAGGATTCTGCCCGTTTTATGACTGCAAAACCTGATAGCTGGATGGCCAAAAATTGGACCTTGGCTCACATGCAATATCAGCATATCTTGTGGCATCTAGAGGCAGGCTACATTCTACATGCATGAACAACAGATTATAGTTTTAGTTTTGAATGTTGAACTTGCCGATGGTCATAAACTTATAAGTTTGCACATGCAACTGCTAAAGGAAGCTAATGATGGTGTTTTGACGTCAAAATAGAATCCTCCAAAACATACAAATGACCAATGGCCAATTTAGAGTTCCTTGAATGAATACTTGAATGTGTCTTCACCCAAAATGAGAATAGATTCTGGGCATGATCACTTTTGAGGCCTCTTTTTCTGAATTATGGTGCTTAGCATGTCCCCAGATCATCATTCCAAGGGAAAGACAAATGGTTCACATTTCTAGAAAATGTGAAGACTTTATATGGGCCTCTGGGAATGACCATTTCAGTCGTTTTTTGAACTATGATGCTTAACATGTCACCAGTGACGTAGTTTGTTTAAAGACACATCCAAACATCGTTTTATGATCTTGCAAGGACCAAAAAACCGAATCCAGTACCAGCTTACCAGCCCAATGCATTGCCCAACCCATGGGCAGTGATGATCAAACCTCCGAACACAGTTGTTGCAGACTGAGCAATGAGAAGCACGGGGCAGGCGATACAGAAGGCATGTTTCGCAGTATTTCACTTTTACAACAATGTCATTTACAAGGACTTCCTTTGTTCTTGGTAATTTTAAATGGGGTGTTCTTCCTTGGATCCATTCCATTGATGCAGTTGTTCTCTCTAGTAGTTCCAGTGATTCTGGTGGCCTTGTATTCCTGGGTACAATACCTGGATCTCTGCTTGATGTCAAGAAAAGGAAAAGCAAATCCTGCATTGTCCATGAAGACTACTTATAGGATTTATAAATGGAAATAAAGTCACAAAATGATGGGCAGAAAGGAATCCAAAATGAATTAGGATGACTGAACATCAAACTAGCAGCCAGTTACTGAAACTCTGCCAAACAAAATCTTCAGAAGTTGGCTGCATGTTGCTGGGACACGGTTATGATGCTGAATTGACGATGACAGTGAACACTGAAAGAAGTATGTAAAACTTTGTCCATGACACCTGAAAGAGGATCTACCAAGGTGTTTGCGCTTTCATGACACTTCACTGGAGACAAATATATCTATTTATCCGTGTAACTTGGACTACATTGACATTATGATCATTTATACTTGTGAGGTGTGGAGGAATTTTATCTATAAATACAAAAAGACACTGCTTTTTGCTAAAATTTCCAAAAATAACAAAATGAACTTGTTCGGCTCTGTAAGTAGAAGCAAAAAACTGACTTTGAGATTAATCTGGTGATGAATAACTCATATCCTCAGTCCATGGTACAATTCAGGATAGGCTTGATTACAGTCATATCATCTAATACCGATGCTTTGCCCATATTTTGATTAGCAGACAACCAGAATTTGAAGCTGTAAACTTCTCATCTGATTTGCAGGTATAATGTGTTCACATATCTTGCAAGTTTCGAATAACAACCAGCAATCATCATTTGCAAATTAGTGATTTTATGGTCAATTTGATGAATTGAAATCGAGATTGTATTTCATCGTAAATGGCAAAAGGAAAGCAGAGACAGAATTATCATGCGATTTGATGGGTAAGATTAATTATCCACCTACTCATCAAAAACTTCACTGCCCCTCTATCTCAGACCAGTATTTTTGGGATTTTTCATCTGGTGGGTTGTGCTTCAATGATTCAAACCACTGAATTTCTGTTGCTCACATTGGGTGGGGTAACCCATGGAAGCCACCCTGTTGGGAAATTGTAACCAGGAATGAACATATGATTTACAAGATAAACAAGAGATTTTGTATATTTCCCTTCTTAGCTATCCACTGCAGCCTACAAACTGAATGATGCAATGATCTCAAGGCATTTTAGTCCATGGTCCATCAATGGTGAGATTCATGAGACCAATTATATCACATTGTCTATAATAACTTTTTTTGTTTTAACCAGAAAATGAAAGAAGAATGTAATTTGAATCAGTAAGCATGAATTTCAAAATTTAAGCTGCTTCCCAAGATGTACTAACCAGCACAGTGAGTATCACAGCTACAATTAAGATGGGAGCACTGAGAACTTTATCATGATCTATAATCTTTGGAATCACTTGAGAAATAAAAGCTAATGCTGGAACAAGGATGAGGGCTGTAGAGAGAAATACGGACGAGACATCTGGACCAAAGATCAATCTCCCACCACAGAAGAACTTCTGAAAATACCAAAGAAAGAGATCCTATTAATCTTTCGCTTCCTCGTGATGAAACTCATAAAAATTGTGGGGCCCAAGGTTTTTTTTTTTTTTTTTTTTTCAAAAAAAACCAGTAATGTAGTGAATTTGGTTGTAATCTTGTCCTTGAAAGTGCAATCAAGGTACAATAGAAAAGCAATGCTCACATCTAATTTCAAAACTCAAGGACTTGTAAGTACAATCAGATTGCTTTGAGGCATAACAGCGCTAGTAATCAAGTGAACTAGAATCACCAAAGCTAATACCTCCTTTTGTTGATATCACACATAATAATGCAGTTATCTAATCATGAAGTAGATGAAATGTATTTATTCTTAAGCATAAGGGGATCGATTTGCGATGCAATATTTCATTAATTTTATATCATTTGAAAACTCATGGGAGAAAATTACATAGTAGTTGAAGTTTATAAGTGTTTAGATATCAGTCCCCGACATGCTCCTGGTTCTCTCCCGGGTGTAGTGAATGTGCACAGATTGAAATTGCCACCAGGTAGGCTACTTGGAAAATGCATTCAGATGTTAATTATATAACTGCATGACCTTCCAAAATCACCACCTTTTCATTGGCCCAAGCTCATAAAGGAGCTTGGATAAAGTTCAGGCCTGGTAGATGCGGCCGCGACCTTCAACATGTATACCATAAGGATGTTAGTAGCAGCATGTATATTGCCATGCTTCACAAAATCATGAATCATCTAGTCACAAGAATAAAGTGCTTCTAGCCCTCTGAGCTATACCCTACAGAACCATTTTAGACCATCTATTGCATCAATAACCAATAATTTCAGTAACTTAAGGATTTTTAACTTCTACATTCCAATCAAGGCAATAGAAATGAATTCTAACACAAAAAAGCATAATTTAACAATAGAGGGAAAATGGTTATTGTTATAAAAAAAAAAAAAAACAACAATAGAGGGAAAAGAGAAGAGATTGGCCAAGATAGCTAATTGTTCAAATTCGGTTTATTTTGGAGCAACAGAATATCTAAGTTGACCTCATTTAATTGAGATAAGGCTTGGTTGATGACTAAATAACATAATTAGGAAGAAACTACAGCACTAAAGTCCTCAATGAAAAGAAAGAAAGAAAGAGATAGACATAGAGAAAAAGAATAGAAAGAAAGGAAAGAGACAGAGAAAAAAGGAAAGGAAGAAAGAAAGAAACAAAGATATACTCATGAAACAGCAGCAGAAAAAGGAAAAAAGAAGTATCAGCATAACTTTATGTAACAGTATCTCTTCCACTTTCTTGTGTTTCTTTTGGTCTTAATATCATTTTATGGGCTATGAAGCTTGCATGTTCTCATGGGGGTTGGAAAGGATCGACTATTTCACATTCACAAACAAAATGGAAAGAAAGAAAAAAGAAAAATGAAAAATGAAAATTTAATGTTGAAAATTTGTGGGATGAATATAAATAACAAATGAATTTTCTCATTGAGTTTATTTGTTAGAGAATCAGGACAAACGAAACTAATCTGTTTTAATAGCTGCAAGAACTATGATACTTGTCAGGGCTCATGGATCAGCAATCAGAACCTAGACAGCAGTGGTATCTTTGAGTAATCAAAATGTAGTGTGGATAAAATATTTGACTGCATTGTTTGCTCTCCAACTCAAAATCACAAAATTTCAGGACCATGAGCACAGTACCAACGTGAAGGACTTGGACAAAGTAGGTATTTCCAATTTCACTGGGCTATGTATCACCATAAAGTTATGTACCAAGACAACCACACCTGCTAAATAAAATATTATAAATACTTCGTCAGTTGATCTCCATACTCTGTTTCATCCAAATTCATTTCTGAAGCATCCCTTTTCCAGCTACGAAGTAATGCAATGGAGAACAACTTAACTAAAAAAGCAAAAAACTAAAATGACAGTTATAATACTTTTGCTTTTCTTATGTCATTTCTTTTGCGACAATAATTCAAAAGAAGCACACATCCACGAAGGAAGAATCAGAGACGAACCCCGTTGTGACATACATTGATTTTCTGTTCCTTCATGAAATTTAACCAAACCTCAATACAAGAAACAAGCACAAGATAAGAATCACGAAATAGTGCAATTTCAAATCTTCTTCAAGGAAATGAAGGAAAAACAAATCATATTTCAATGAACATAGTGTATTGTCATCAAAACTGCCAAATGAACCAAAATTCACAAGAGAGGGAGCCTGCCTTACTTCTTTCCAATTTTCATCCATGAAACCAAAATAATAATAATAAAAATCCATGTAGCAATATCCACCACCGCATTTCTTACGGAAAACTAGCAAAATAATTGGAACTCATAAAAAAAAGGCCAGTAAAGACCAACATGAGTTGTATGCAATCTTCAGTGAAGTTAACAGAAGCCCAATTCATCTCACGGCAGAACATGCACATTGGAATCCACATACCACGTATCAACCGAAAAAGGGAAAAATTCAAGAAGGAAACAAACGGTCCTGGCATTGACCAACAAACAAAGACTCACATTGCTTCCTTTCCAGGCTTGGTATAATCTCTTGGATTGTGGTGCTGCCATGTGTAATTCAGACTCTCTCTCTTGAATATCAGATCAAAAGAAGACATCCCACGAGCGACCTCCATTTATGATGGAATGAATTCATCGCAGACTTCGTGGATGTTTTTTCTTTCTTTCTTTTATAAAATTGAATAATGGTGATATTGGGATGATGAGGGAAGGGAAGAGGCCGTTTTCAAAATCAAAACCTTCAGCCCCTCCTCACCTTCCAACGGAGCAAACAATGCAGGCCAACCTTTCTCCCTCTCCTTTGTCTCTGCCTCTCTGCCTCTGCCGATTCTCCCTCCTTCCCCTCCTAAAAACAAACACGCGGCTACAACCGTGTCTGCCACACGTGCCAAATGTATGACCTGCCAATCACCGTCATCATCATTTTCATTTTTTCAGACAGATACAGAAACAGATACATCTCTTGTACTTGCAGCCACGTAATTGGGACCAGAAGCCCCCATCTGGCTGAGAGTAGAGGTGGCGGCCTGCGGGCCAGTAGGAAGGTACTGGGTTTTTTCGCTCGCACTCGTGGCTCTCTGTCTCGTGCGATGCGCATGATGCGATGCGATGCGAGGAGGTGTAGATGATTGCGCGCGCGCACGCATGTACGCTGCCTGTTGTTCCACACGCTATTTGCATCTCTCATCAAAATATACCCATAAAAGGGTAATTTCTATTTCCTCAAAAAAGAGAAATTTATAAATATACTCAACTAATTTGGCCGTACTTGTATATATATGTACTTATTTTCAAATATTTCAAGCCATTATACATAGTTTGAATATAACTTTAATATATTTATAAACATATACAAATTATGTGGGTATAATTTCATTTTATATATTTTTTATAATTTTTAAAATGTACTCACATAGTTTTGGTATATTTGCAATGTTGTGACACTTTCACGAGAGTATAAATATATTTACAATTATAGTCAAATTATGTGAAATTATTTGTAATTTATAAAACTAATTGAATATATCTATAATTATAATAAACTATGGGGTTATATTTGGCAAATTTTCCAACATAAAATAATACCCGGGCCTCCGCATCCGTGTTCTTGTCTCCACGACATTGGTGCGTCGTGCATGGGGCGAAGCGAATCAGGCATGCAGGCAAGGCTGGTTAGCGATAGGTAAAACCTGAATTTGGACGGCAATAGCATCATCCTTGTGACTGCTGTCCACGTTTCGACAAGGGAACAATGGGATCGCGTTGGTAATGTTGAAGCTTAGTTACGTTCTTTTCTGTTCCATTTCATAATCCTCAACGTTAATCTATTTATAATTTATTTGTCAAAACCTCAATGCTAAACCATTTACCATATCAAATTGCGGTATGTAACCGAGTTGATTATGCTAAATGTAAACTGGTTGAAAATAATTAAAGCTGATTTATTGAAAATATATGAAGCCCGATGATCTTGTTAGATCGGTCCAAATATACACATATATATATGTTTGAAAATATTTTATAAACGCGTCAATGCAGTTTTATTTAATTTATAAATCAAGTTTTCCCATTTTTTGATTGATGTATATATTATATTCAAAAAAGTAAAGCTTAATTTATAAATTAAATATAATTAAATTAACATGTTTATAAAAAATTTCAAAATAAAATATATTTGCACCGATTTGAAATCACTAAATTTCAAACTGGTTTGATAAGATTTGGACTCTTATATGAAATAAAACAAATAATAAACTTATAAAAAATGTGCAACTCAGGTAGAATGACCATGGGTATTCATCAACCCCATATTAATTTGGGTAGGATAAGGTAGGATAAGTTAGAAAAAATTAACCATAGTACAAGTAAGGTAAAAAATAATAATTGCCTTCCAAATAAAATATAGGTAAAGTACTTATCTTGGGTACCCAAAACCGATATAAGCAATTAAAGAGGAAAAAAAAAGATAGGTAAACGAATCTACATTGCATAAGCATAAAATAGAAGGTAGATTAAGACTTTTGACAAGCGGGGATAATTTAAAATGAGTGGGTTATATTATTATTTGAATTGCCCCCACTTACTTACATATAGATCGGTGGAATAATGTAGTAACATCTTTACTCGTACTTGCATGATCACTCCAACTCTTATCAGTCTATTTGAGCATCCATCATTAAAAAAAGAGTTGATCATAGTCCCCCAAATTGGGAGAATTTTGTTGAGAAAATTTACCCGCCAAATCATTTGGTCATATGTGCCCTCATTCATTTTTTTATTGCACATATGAAAAGCAGCATTGATTTGACCTTGTTTGTTGGAAAATACGGGGTAATGGATAAAGAGAAGTAACGACCTTTTATGAAATGGTTGCGAATCAACACACTCTTTTTTTTTTATTGGTAATACACTTTAAAAATCATTAATAGCCACAAATTGTTAGGTGGTTCCTCCCACGTGAAGTCAAAATGGGGGCCCCACCCATTTCGGCATTATTGAAAAATGCCCACCTACCTTGTTGACTTCGCGCATTTGCTTTCGGCGCGGAAGAAGAATAAAAGATATATATATATATATATATCATAAAGGCTTTTCTCCTCTCGGCAGAATAAAATCCGTCGTTGTCAGAGTGTTTTCTTTCAGCCTCAGCTATTAAAGAAGCAGCAGCAGCTCTGACGGACGGAGGAGGATTCAATCCTCACATGCTCAGGGCTTCTACGACAGTTATCTCTTCCGACCATTAAGAGAGAAAATTCTGCCGTCATCTCAGATTTGGTGAGATCCATCCTTAAATAATTTCTATGTTGAAATCCATTCTTATTGTGATGATGAAATCCTCTAGTTTTGACTAGAGAAGACATTGCATTGTAATCCCATTATTCTATAGTGGAAGTTTTACCTGGACTGGGTCCCGTGGTTTTTTCCCTTTATTAAAGAGGGGTTTTCCATGTAAAATTGTGGTGTGTTTTTCTGTGGGTTTGATTGTTTATTATTTGTGATATTTATTGTCTAAGATTAATTATTTCTGTTTAATCTACACAAAAGGGGATAGCCTAAAATCCCAACACAAATCATTAAATAATGAGAGTTATACATTTATATATGCAAAACCCCTTTCTTAGATTTTATTTGCTGAGTGTTTTCCTTTAAATCATTCTACTAAATGGACTGGAGTTAATACCGTTAGTTCCATGATTTCAAAATTTGGCTAAAATTGCTAATATACCGATATGTTCTTTTGAATTGCATATTATTCTTACATAGTTTTACTAAAATTGTACATAACTCCATATTAACAGATGCCGTTAGGTGAAAGATAATAAGACGTTAATAGATTATTTGATTTCCGAAAACATCCTCAGCCATGCACCCCCATCCTCAAACTGTTCGCCTGGATGGACGTCGTTGAGATCATCTCTGCCTTTACTGACAGCCCCTAGTGCTCTCCATCTGTGTCCTTAGCTCTCTTAGCAGCATAGAACATTGTCGTTACAATCTTGGATTCGCATACACGGACTTCTGCTTGGGTCTTCTCATTGGTTCTGGTTTAAACTTTTTTTGGGTTTTCTTCTTTTAGCTTGTTAGACCCCCAACATTTGTTGAATCAGATGTAATATTTTTCAATTCCTTGTTTCACTTGTTTTTTAGGGGTTGGTTGCGTAGATTCCGTAGTACCAGAAGGTCACCATCCCTGGCAACATTCACGCTGAAACTCTCATCAAGAAACTTCTGAAATCAGGCAAGCACACTAAGCTATGGCCAGAGAAGAAACCTGGCAAAAAGGAAAAGAAATCTAAAAATCCAACGTTCGAGAAGGAAACAGTATGGGACACCTTAGCTGCCATCGCAGGCGCTATGGTTGGGCTCCCAACTCTCGTCCCACCTCACGGACTCCAATAACTCGGCCAGACGATTCTTGCTTGAGATCCGGGTAGACGACAACCCAGAGTGGGAAAAAGTCAGCCATGGAGAATTTACGGCAACCAAATCCATGGAGGGAAGCCACTTTGTTGCATTTTGTGGGGTCCGGGAAGACCAATGGAGCGCAAGCGTCGATTGGAGTCCTGCAAAAGGGTGAAGGATATTTGAGCAGCCCTGGTAGAAGTGGATTGTCAACTCGAGATTCATGGTAATTCAAAGATGAATTTCAATATTCTTCAAGAACTGGAGAGATGCACTCCAGCCCTCATGGAGAGGTAGTTTGCATGTGAGAGCAGCGCCTTTTTGTAGTAGCTATCTTAGGTACCAAGAAGAATGGGAGATCGCATCCGTGGCTGGAACGACTTAAGAAAATTAGGGGTTGAAGGCAGCAATGCACTTGTCTCCCCTGATGCAAGCAGTGAGATGGCATGGGAGTTGGATGATGGAAGCGATGCACTTGTCCTCCTGGATTCACCAAAGCAGGACTCAGCTGCTGTATCTTTGATAGGGTCGATGGTCGGAGTTGCATGCATCTGGTATCGCCGCTGATGACCCGAGAAGAGCAGTGATCAACAAAAAGCAAGATTCATGTGATGAGATTGCAGGGGGTGATACAACTAAGTAACTTGAACGAACGCGAGCAACATCGGCATCTCATTTGAGAATCTGAGCATGCTCTTGTTGGAGGATTACTAGCAGCGGGTGACGCTGGATTCAGATGGCGATTTTTGGCACTATATCTACCCAAAGAACGGCTCAGGTGTTGTGCCCGTCAACAGCATCCCCAATGATCTCTGCACTACTTCAACGAAAATCTCTGCCTACTTCCTCATCATCGACGAGGTCGCCTAGCTGTGTTGAGGCGACAAAGATGACCAGAAAATCCACACAGTGGAGAAGAGCAAGAGGGCGGAGCAGGCGGCGAAGGAGATGTTGAAAGAATTTCAACTGTCCATCAAAACCACAAAGGCGTCACTCATGACGAAGAAGAAAACGACGATGATGATGCCTGCAGCTGGTCGAGCTCGAGAATCTAACGGAGGTTTGGAGGAACGCGCGAGGTGTTGGGAGGAGATGAGTAGGGCTGACGTTTGGGATCTCCGGACTCAAAGATCGATGGATTTATCAGCTGGTTGGCCTGCGACATATGTCATCAGCGTATTTTCTGAAAGTAAATAATTAACTAACGTCTCACTGTCTTCCATCTGACGGCATAAGTTAATATTGAGTAACATGCAATTTTGATAAAATTATATGAGAATAATATGCAATTTATGAATTTATAATTTCAGTTAAACTATGGGTGTGTTTGTTAATAAGTAAAAATTGTCAAATTAAAACTTTTCAATCTAAAACGTTTCATTCTCTACAACCATCTTATTTTTTAATTATTTTTTAACATTTTTTATACAACTACCTTACTTTTCAATCATTTCTACACAACTACCAACACAACAAACATATTTATTTCAACTTTATCTTATTTATTTCTTATCATTATCCCTATCATATCACATCATTTGATAACTTCTACTTTCTACAACTTTTTGTTAAAAGTTTTATCCATTCCCAAACACACCCTATGTGGGTATATAAAACTATTAACACTAAATACGAATCCTAACACGGAAAATTGCATAGCATAAGACAAGTAGCGCATGCGCAACTTGTCTTGCTTCTCATAAACAAATCCAAGTCTTTATTGGTACATATCATTGATAATTTTTTAAAAAAAGAAGTATCATCTTGAAAACTTACCCAAATCCATGTATTTATTATAACATATCATCAATAATTAAAAAAAGAAGTATCATCTCCAAAACTTAAGTTTTGTTTCTTTTCTCTTGCTATGTTTTTTCTCCTAAGTAAAAAGTGGTTGCAACTACACACACGTACATATATACATATTTCCACTTGTTTATTTATTAAAAACAAAATAGCATACATTAGAACTTTTGCAAGTATAAAAATTTTAGAGGAATGTGATCTTGTGTACTTGGGTGCACTTAGTTTTTTAAAATTTTTTACACAAATGTTAATCTAAGGATAGTTAATATGCATATTAATTTTTATCACTTTTGAATAATTATAGATTTTTTTGAATTTTTTAAAATCATTGACATTTTATTAATTTAAAATTAGTGACTTTTTACCACTTATTTTAAAAAATTCAAAAAAATATTTACAAATCTTCAAAAAGTAAAAATGGATACATATGTTAAATATATTTATATTAATAATTCTATAAAAGGTTTAAAAAAGAAAAAAATAAGTTAAATGCACTTGAGTGCACAAGATCAGGTTCCAAGTTTATAAAAAAATATTTTAAATAACTTTTAATCATAGGGTCAAAAACATCAACTCAAATCAAACTAAATGTACGTCAATAACTCAAAAATATGAATTTACATGCTCACAGAAATATGATGGCACACTGTGCATCTGAAGAGCACTGTGGAACTTCGGACGTCAATGTACAGCGGTGTTGCACATTTTTGAGCTAAACAATTGCTTTTATCGCCCTAAAATTTTCAACCAGGACATGCTAAACTATAGCCTAAAAAACGCTATCCAAAACTATCTCTATGAAGGCAAACAACAAACACATAATACCACTGTGTTTAAAAATAAAAAAAAACCTCAAAATAGGTTTTTTAGACCTGAGCCTAACAAGATCATAACCCCTTATATGCTTAATGTCAAGGTAAAAATCGTATTAAATCTCATAATCATAATCATAATGAGATAAAATTTTCACATCAAGATACATAGAAGTCAAAAGACAGCTTAAAAAATATGACAGCTAGCACTTTACAAAATATATTGAGTAAAAATTTACTTATATCAAGAAGCACTTTCAACCCTCTTGAATTACTTTTCTCCAAGTCGTCTGCAATTCTCCCTCCGATCCCTATTTCATAATTATATATTTATTAAATCATTTTCTATTATTTTATATTTATTCCTAACTAAAATATAAAATTTCAAAAATTCAGTTTCTATTTTTATCTTCTTAAAATACTGAAAATATTAATAATTTCTAATGTATGGGTCGTTTATCTAAAGCTATAAAGCTTTCTCCTAGTTTTTTCTATTCACATTTAATTTCAATATTTTTTATGAATTTTTCTAATATAAATAATGCTATTTTCATATTATTTCCCCAAATAAAATCTTTTTGCACAGTTTCATATTTTCTTTTGACCCCGTTAAAAATTTTCTAGAAATTTCCCTTATTATTTGTCTTTTTCTATGTTTTCTGGAATTTTACGAGTTTCTCATTGTTCGTTTCTTCCCCTTCCCTCCCACCCCACCTTGATTCTAGGCCTGGGCTACGTAATTACCTAAGCTACAAACTGGGCTTGATCACTTGGTCAGAATAATAAGATAATCCAAATGCGATGTCGATGGATAACATGCTTTGTTCACAATATTAATATGCAGAATTTTCGATGGTCAAGATCGACCAATCCAATGGCCTGATCATCATAAAAATTTATAAATCTGTCTTTGAGATTACTTGTTTAATAATTAACTGTTAATATATGAAATAAATTTCACATATTCTAGGATAAATTTAAAATGCGTATTCATAAGTTTAAATCTGATAAAAAAAATCCGATTTTCAATTTTTTTAATACCCCCCAAAAAATTGCATGGCCTGCTAAAATTTTTTTTGGAAACAGTACTCCCAATGGGTTGGATCTATATTTTTGTTTTTACATTTTCTTATTTAACTTTCTTTTTATCTTTTTAACATCTCAAAGGGGACCAACGCCAGAGGATGTCCTGGTTGAGCCCATTTTTGGAGCTTCTCCCCTTTGAGCAGCTAGCCTCCTCTCTTTTTATTGTAAGACGATTATAAGGAAAATAATAAGGATATAAATGGTAAGTTTTTCAATTGTAATATGAGATGAGAAAAGTTGAGATATCGTAACACTGATAAAAAATCTTAAATGTGATGTGGCGTTACTGATGAATGCCTTGAGGCCTCATTGCGTCTACGAATTTGAAATTTTTTTTTTTGAATTTTTTTAATAAACATGTGGGTCTTACTTAAATCTTATTTATGAGAAATTTGACATTAAATATTTTTTGGTATTTTATTTTAATTTTAAAAATAAAAAGGGAGTGAGTATATATGCTTTAGTTTTTTAAAAATTAAAAATAAAGTATCAAACAAATTCAAAAAATTGCTATATTTCACTGGATATAATATCCAAATGGTGCCCGTATGTCTACAGAAAAATTAAAAGAAGTTCAAACTGCGTCGGATCAAAATTACATTTTATGGGCTTGTTCTACGGAGTGTCTAATTTAGAACGTACGGTACGGTCAAATATTGATATGATTCCTAGAAACTAGTTAATGTTAGAAATCCTTCATTTATTTAAACAAATCACTAACATTCTAGAACCGGGCTGATTATATACGATGAAATCGGTTAGCATTTTTTAATTTTTTTTTATAAACATGCTTTCCTAGGCGTATTTAACCCATATACTAAGTTTTACCATTTTACAACATTTTTATATATTTATTTTTTATTTTCAAAAATCAGATTTTTAATTCGATGAGAAAATATCAAAATTTTAAAGGACAAAAAATGACTTATTGCCCCCTGAAATTGATTATCTTAAAAATTAAAATATAAAAATATTATAAAATTGTAAAATTTGATATGCGTGTTAAACACACCTAGAAAAATATGTTTATAAAATAAAATAAAACAAAATAAAAGCATCGCATATTAGCCTGCTTGTGATGCATCACACAAAATCATGATCTCCTCCAAAATGTCCAAACTGAACTTTTTATGGCATTTATCTGTACTAGAATTTATATGTAGTGATTGTCCTAGATCTATCATATCTTATGAAATTTTCTATAAAACATGGAGGAAGTTTATTGAAATTTTTAGAAAAAAGCATGCATACTTTCTTTCGGCTTTTAGCTTGAGATCGATCTCTCGAATAATGGTCGGATCAAAGAGAAACGTTGCAGGGCCTTTCTAATATGATATCATTTAAGATATAAGGTTAGAAGTTCAAAGTAAGTAATGTAAGTCATCAACAAAAAATCGAGAATAAAAAGGAATGGGTTAACTTACTTAAGACCCCTTCCTTCTGCGTTTTGCCAGTCCCAGCGCAGCAACACACTGCCACAAAAATGCAAACCATCCGAAAGCATTCTTCCTGTTACTACGAGAAAGTGTGGCACATGTGGCCAATTTTTTGGAATCGAAAATTTAATTTAATCACATTTAATCAAAGGCAACAATTTCATCAAAAAATGCAGCAAAAGATCTGGCTTCATTTGATCAAATGCAGCCAAATATTGTATTAGTTGTAACGAAGCATTGTTCAGTTGGCACTATTTGCTACTTTAAATGTACCACATTTAACCAAATACCATCACTCAAAAGCAATCGATTGTTTGTAGCTAAATAAATGATTAATTTTTGTAGCAAAAATATATTTAATGCATCTAAATATACATTATAGTCAAAAGTTTAGCTACATTAAGTGAAATTTATTATGGTTATGAAATATTGACGATTTTATAAATTATTATAATCTTATAACGCATATGCCAATGGATTTAAATAGTTTCCTAATTTAAAAATCATTGGATTTTTTAAGCCGGCATGGCGTCCCCCTTTGGGCTTCCGTTGAAATGATTTTTGGCAACATACCATAAATAATAGGACCTTTCTGATCTTAATTTATCATCGAAGTGAGCCCCAAATGGAATCTATTCTATTGGATTGGAATCCCCTACATCTTTAGCAAGAATTGTCTTGGATCCGAAGAAGAGCGATAAGGAAAATATCTCTGCAAAAGCCAAGAAAGCTGGAGTTGGAGAAGCTCTATCTGAAGTCTGAGCCTGTTGTTCCTGGACATGGTTGTTACCGTGCAGATGCGGAGTGAGTCGGAAGACATCCTTATCTGCAGCCGAGCATCATTTTAATTAAATGGCTACCTACGTGGATGCGCATCCTATTAAGAAAGGGGCGTGACGTGCGTAATTCAGTGCACCCGGGTGCACTCAGCCTCAACGCACCCGGGTGCATTGCACCTATTTTTTTTATTTTTTTTTGAAAATTTTTTTATGAAGCTGTTAATCTAGGTTTATTTAACATATGTATCAATTTTTACTATTTTTGGAGATTTTTAGATATTTTTTTT
>JAXCLR010000063.1:35525457-35538658 GCA_035584095.1 Annona squamosa | reverse complement strand
AAAATAAAAAAAAATAGGTGCAGTGCACCCGGGTGCGTTGAGGCTGAGTGCACCCGGGTGCACTGAATTACGCTCCCGATAAGATATATAAACAGACTATCCATGAGCGGCTCTACATTTCATCGAGCTAAGATAAGATAAGATATACTGAGAAGAAATTAACCCCCACAAAAAAGATCATATAGAGATGGGAGATCCAGAACGAATGGGTGTTGGTTGTCTTTCCTCCTCTGTTGTCGGACCGCTCATCAGGGCTTCTGATGTCCGTCGATCCTTGTCAAGTCTCATCTCTCATACTGCTTGCATGCGGCCACCATGAGTGGGCGCAATGCAAAAAGGACGGCCATCTTGTCTTGTGCATAGCTACCTATACATGTAATGTTGCAAAAAAATGCGGACATCTTAGTTACGTTTGTTATTTGGAAATAATATTAAAAGTAATGTTACATGGATCATGATTGATCCAATTGTCTACGCATGTACTTTATGTGCTTTTGTCACCCGTTTGGGGTTTTATTCCTGCTCATTAATTTCGCTTCTCATCCGTTTCGCTGGCTACAACAACTCCTCTAGTGTATCTCTGGCTTTCATCCTGGCCCATACGTTAATTTCTTCCCTGACCGCAACTGCCCCCATTTCTTTAGCTTAACTCCCCGGATGAGTATATATGAGTCTGAATACTGGCAGTTTTGGACCAAGATATCTCTCCGAAAATAATATGAAAGCAGTGTATCTCTCTTGAAAATTTATAAGAATGTCTTAGAGCTCTAATGTAATAGAAATTGAAATAATTTGTAAATATATACATTAAAAAAAACTCCTTCCTTAACCATAAGTGAAATCATAAAAATACTCCAACCAGTTATTATATGATTTGTGTCCCCAAATTTCGGCCAAAATTTACACATCTTTCCTTTTCTTTTAGTAAGCATGATTCGGATTGATATAGATCGCAGTAGAAGTACACAAAATAAAATAGGATTTAAAAAATAACAGCAAGATCAAATACACGAAGATACTAAGATTTACATGGAAAATCCTTAAAATCAATAAGGAAAAAACCATTGGAGAGATATAATAATCCATATGATAAATTGGTTACAGAGATGCATATAAGAATACCTCATACATATTCCCCGGATGCCTTACACACCCCAAATAAAAACACTCTGATAAACCCCCTCTCTTATGTCCCAATGGGACACTTGTCAAGGTTCCATGGAATTCCTAATTAATGTACCGATAAATAGAACTTCTATGAGCTCTTATGCAAAACCAACACACAATCCTAAACATACATAGCTAAAATATGAAGAATACAAGACACACATAACAAATCTCAACCTTGAATTGAATTCTGCGTACATGCACTCCAACCTACATCGGATAATCAACCTTGCACTCGATCATGCATTAGCTACAAATAATACGAACTGCATTCATTTCCAAATAACATTGCATTCATAGGACTCCCTAGGCTCTTAATGATCAAATACTAATGCATTCTTAGGATCTCATAGCCACTATCCAATGCGGAATTCAGGAAAACTTAGTCTATCTCTACGTGCTTTCCATGCACCTAAGCATCAACACAATTATAGACTACCATAACAACGCAAAACATTCGTAGCTCATGAATTATTGCTTGAAAACAAATCAACATTGATTCCTCTTAATCAACTTCAATGTATGTGATCCAACTTGATCACATCTAATAATGTAAAATCCTATTAATATATATATATATATATATATATATATATAGGAGTGGGAATCGGGGTAGGCCATACCAGGTCAAAGTTTGCTCAACCATGACCCTACTTTTAAAAATTAAGTTTGACTCTTTTTTTATACCGTGTCAAAACAAGGTCGGTTTGACCCTCATAGTTTTTTAATAGATTCCGGGGCAAACTTCAAGCTAGTATCAGATTGGTTTCGGAATAGTGGGTTGGGTCAAAAATACGGGTCAAATAAGATAATTTTTAGAATTTATATACCTATCAAACATAATTATACATATATACTAAATTTAAATATTATATGCTTTAATATTTTACTAATTATTAAAAAACACATAATTAAGAAAACAAAACATTTGAAAATATAATATAAATTTATTAAAATAGGTTAATATGAAATTACACATAAAGGTTATACATGTATAAATTTTTTTTATTGATTCTTATATTGCTTTCTGAATAAATTGATTCTTCTATTGTTGATAGAGTTGATTATAAAAAAACGAGAATTTTGAAAAAAAAAAATAATATTTAAACATAAGCTTATAATTTTTAATAAATTAATATATGCGGGGCGGGTTGAACTTTTCGGGTCGAGACGTGGTCGACCCACCTCGACTCTATTTTTGAATTCGAGTTAAAATACATCCCTATACCAGGTCAAAAATATACTGGTTTTACTTGGCCAAAAATAGGTCGGATCAAGCTGGGTCACGGGTCGACCCACCCCAATTCCCACCTCTAAATATACACCATCCACAAGAAACACTACATCTTATCTCATCCAAATCTCCACCTTGATGTGAACTGTCCATCAGATTCACATAATCGAAACAAAATCTGTCCAAATTGACCTCACTATCACGTTAAAGCATCCAAAAACATAGAAAATCATACTTGAATCACCCAAAATGAACTCTAGAATCACTTAATTTGGATTTCATGAACACAATGTGTGGGTGCTCCTTTAGTGCACCATAACTTATGCTCTTTCTTCTTTCTAAAGCCACAGAAATCCCAATGCAAGACCTAGCCGCCATTGTCCCTTGCAACCACATATCGCCATCTCACACATCACCTGCAGTTGCTCACCGGTGATCGCCGCTGCTGTTGTCAAACGTCTCCGACCAGCGTCCGTCGGCCAGCCACCGTCGGTCGTTTGTCCGACGTTTTTCCATTGTCCCCACTTTCTCTTGCCCCTGGACTCAACGACGGCGGCTGGTCATCTTCTTCGCCCCCCAGTTACCCTAAACGCGCTGCCGGTTCGCCACTGCTATTGCAACCACAACCTCGAACACCTTCCACGCGGCTACCATGACCGCCACCACCTTAAATGCTACTGTACAACACCAGCAACCATCCACGATCCAGCAACTCCACTAAACTGCCTTGGCCGGTCTTCATCGGCGACATCCCAGATCTGATTTAGCTTCAAATCTGCCGCCCAAATTGCACCGGCATGCCAGATCCAGTTCAACACCACCATTCATCAACCCAAAAATAGCAGCTTCCATGTTTCTTCCGCCACCAAGCGTCATCGTCCAAAAAAAGGGCTTCCAAATCTAGCTGCCCTATCACGGCGACGCTATCAACGATCACCTCTAGACACGATTTCTCTTCGCATGTGAAAAATCCAACCCTAAAGCTACCACATGCCCAAATTCGGCGGTCTAAACCACCACGTTTGCTTGTGTCTTCAAAAATTAATAACTACCATCTTGTCCACAAAAAAATGCTGATCCAACTAACAATCCTCTTTTTGAATCACATTTGGAACCATAGCTCTATATCCCTTGTTAGTAAACTAGATTTGGATTGGTATGGATCACAACAAAAACACACATAAAATTAAAATAGGATCAAAGAAATAACAACAAAATCAAATACAAGAAGATATTACGATTTACATAAAAAATCCTTCTAACCAAGAATGGAAAAATTACAGAAGAGAGATAACGACCCACTATGATAAATATATTACAGAAATATCAATAAGAATACCTCTAACATATTCTCTGAATGCCTTACAACCCAAATAAAAACATTTTGATAACCTCCTCTCTCATGTCCTAATGGAATATATTTTAAGGTTTTGCATTCCTAATTGATATACCAATAAATAGAATTTCAATGGGCTCTAACATAAAATCAATACACAATGCTAACTCATATAACTAAAATACGTATAACACAAGACACACCTAACGCATTCCATAATTCAAATGATAAATTAAAAGAATTTCTTAAAATAAGAAAAGGATATGAAATTGGTATATTCAATTTAATTCAAATTTTCTTTAAAAAATTTCTTTAATTTGTTTTCATATAATAATGTTGTAAAACTAATTTTAACACTACATATATGCCAAGAAATAGTCAAATCTGAAAGACATGGAATTCATATATTTAATTACTTAAAGAAATATATTTTTCTCAAAATTTAACTTTCTTCTATTTTTTAAAAATTTGATATCACAAAATTAAATATTAATACTATTTATACTAGGAATTTCAAACATGAAATGGCATGAAATTAATATATTTAATTTAATAAACTTTCGTAAGCTAATTTAGCCTCTGTCGAAGGCCTTAAGTTGCCATTGAATTGCTACTACGATGTTTTGCAGACTGATGATGCTAACTCAAAGATCATTTTACTGTACAACAAGCCTAACATGCAATAAACATCATGTTTATCAGTTTATGCATTATGATCAATGCATCACTTGAATTTACTGCTCAAAATAACTGCTACTTGCTCATGTTTGAAATAGCTTAATAGTAAACACATAAATAGCACTACTTGTTTTTTGAAATTACATTTTTGATTGCAAATTTACTTATCTCAAATGAGCTTTACAAAATTTGCTCAACTCTTAAAAAGTCTTCGCACCTTTCTTCATATATTTTTCACGACAACATATTCGTTAATATACTTTGCTTTCCATGATTGCT
This sequence comes from Annona squamosa, assembly GCA_035584095.1. Classification (NCBI taxonomy): domain Eukaryota; kingdom Viridiplantae; phylum Streptophyta; class Magnoliopsida; order Magnoliales; family Annonaceae; genus Annona; species Annona squamosa. The sequence continues at coordinate 35,533,964 of JAXCLR010000063.1, read as the reverse complement.
AAATAATTTCATCGTTACCTTCCATAATTTTCTCATAATTTTATTTGGCCAAATTTTTTCCTAAATTTTTCGTAGATAATGGAATCTCCTTTATAATTTAATACTTAACCATCAACCCTCAACTCTAAGCCATAACTATTTCGTTATGCAATTTCCTTTATAATTTGTCATAATTTTTATTTATGCATTAAGTATTTTAGCTATAATTGTGATAAAAGTTATTCCATATAATCATAAACTAATTAAATTCTAAAATGTTCATTCTAAAACCTAAATGTTATATAGATTTGTTCTTAAAAGTGAAATATATTGCATCTAAATTAACTTTATTTACAGATAATTACCAATATACTGATTTTTAAAATTATTGCATATACACTAATTAATTACGACACATATCAGTGTTACTTTATCAAACTTTATATAGTGCTTTCATGTAATCTTACATATTTTCTTACCTTGATTGTTATGTGTAAACTCATTACGTTCATTGTATTTAGAATTATCTTTTAATTAAAATACCAACTTTCATCCAAATCAAAGATATCACGGTCATATAAATATATTCACGTATAAATTATTTATGTGCGAATGCAATAATATTCAAAATATTCATTATTTTTATTAGTAATTTCATATTTTATTGGTCTGAAAGCAATCTGAATTTTAACCCAAAATCAAGATTGAAACCAATGCCAACATATCCAATCGTGGAGTCTATCCGAATTGCATCCCTAAAGTTGTGCGAACTGTTGGTAAGACTCATGATTATATGTAACGCTGGCGTCTGTTGCATTAAGAAAGTGGTGTAACGTGTTCCCCACTTTGTTAATAAAACTTATGATCTTGTATGTCAATGGTGTCTCTCCCATTACGAAAAGCGGTGATATCTCACTCGGAAAAGTAGCGTGGTATATACCACATAGAGTATCCGTGATCGACTCTACATTTCATCTAGCTAAGATAAGATTCGGGACAAATTCGACGTATACTCACAAATTTTAAGCTAAATTTCACTTATATTTATAAACTTTTAAAAATTCCTCTCGTACCCATGAATTTTTTTTGTAATTCCACTTATACTCATTCTTTAGTGTTCCATTAAATGGACCACTAGTTCCCCTGTAAAATGATGAATATATCCAAGCTCAAATATAACTTAAGGTCGTTTTACTTAAAGTTAAAGATTCATATTCAAATAATATATGATTTTATAGTTATAGAATTACTAAAAATTCATTGTAATATAAATTTTTAGCTATAAAATCATAATTAGAGATAGACATATTCATCATTTTCTAAAGAATTAATGACCCCTTTTTAACTAATCCCTAACATTGTGGGTATAAGTGAAATTTGGATAAAAATTCATGAGTATTAGAGAAATTTTTGAAAATTTATAGATATAAGTGAAATCATGGGTAAAATTCATGGGTATATACGGAATTCGCCCTAAGATTTATTGAGAAGAAATCCTCAAAAAAAGATCATACAAAGATGGATGCGAGAGTGAACTTTCGTACTTCTTCCCTTTTCTTGTGGTGTTGGACCGCTCATAAAGGATGGCACCTCATGTCCATCGATTCTTAATATGATGTTATTGGGTTGAATGGATTAAGTCTAATTTTAATCTTAAATCAGTTAAAATATGTGCACCTGAATCTCTTTACGACTCATTTACTAAGTGGGTAGATGGGTTGTTAATGAATTATGTATATATCAATCATAACAACATAATATGTAAATTATATAATTCATAATAACAATACAATACATAAATTGTACAACTTATAATAAAACACATTACATACATTAACAATATAGTGCATTGAGAGAGAGAGAGAGAGAGAGAGAGAGAGAGAGAGAGAGAATAAGAGAGAAGAATGGTTAGATGGAGAAAGGGAGAGAGACAGTAAGAAAATAAAGAGAAGTAGTGAAAGATAGGAAATGGGAAGAGAGAGAAAGAGAAAATAAAGAGAAGCAGTGAAAGATAGGAAATGGGAAGAGAGAGAAAGAGATGGTTAGAAATGAAGAAGTGGAAAGAGACCAATTAGGAATGATAAGAGAAAGGAAGAAAGGGAGAAAGGGAGAGGGAGAGAAGGGGTGGAGGAAGGAGAGAGGCTGAATAAGGTTTATTGTAGTATTATTATAATTATAATTTATGCGTTGTATTGCTGTGATTAATATATGCATAGCTTGTTAACAATCCATCGATCCTTTATTAAATGAATTATAAGCGAATTAGGATTAAAGTTTTTAAAATGGATTTATAAATGAATTAGATTTAAAATTTTTAAATTAGATTAGGACTGAGATTAAACTCTAATCCATTTAACTCAATCTATTAACACCTTTAATCTCTCATACTGCATGTGGCTACCATGCATGCACTCACAAAGTGCAAAACAGATGACCATCTTGTCTCATACCTACCTGTATATGTAATGCTGCAAATAAAATGCGGTCATCTTAATTACGCTCCTGCTTTAAAATAACAATATATGGACTAGGATTGATCCGTTGTCTACTTTATGTGCTGGGGTTTTGTTTTTTCTACCTAATTTCAGGCACAATGCATTTTGATACCCCCTTATATAACATCACTTCTCCCATCTAAAAAAATTTTCTTTTTTTAAAAATTTTTTTAAACGCCAAACACACCCTTATTAATTTGGGGCTCCATGCGTTTCAGTATTAGCCTACTAGTGCTAGTTACAACCGCATCTATAGTAGAACACATACTTTCTTTATTTCATCTCTGTCTTCCATTTAGGGATGCAACTGAGTCTTACAAAACTTTGTTTAACTTTCATCCTAATCTTAATCTTATTTATAAAACATTAACCCTGACTCTAATCCTAATCATATTGTAAAATCTAAATCCTAATTCTATTTTTGAAAATCGAGTTCAGGTTGGATTTTTGGTTAGAGTTTAGGTTGATACATTTACATTTTATTTAAGAGTGATAAATTTAGAATTTCATATAGATATATAATAATAACAAATCATATAAGTAAAAATAATAATATATAATCAAAACTACAAATTTTTAAAATGTATAATGATATAAAGAATATTTCTAGAAGAAAATTTAATATAAAAAAGATAAAGAAAGAAAATTAATAGACATAAAAGTAAATGAGAAAAATAAAAGATAAATATAAATGAAAATAATATATTATTCATAATATAATTATAATATGCCAAATATGTATTCAAATATAAATATAAATAATAGAAAATAGACAAAATATAAAGAAATATTGTTTAGATGTTATGTATATAATATATTTTATAATAAATATAAAATGAAAAATCAGAATCAGATTCACTTGAACCCTAACCTTAACATATTTATAAATTAGGTTTCTCGGGCTTGGATAATAAAAAAGAAAATTCTAACACTATTGCAAATCAGGCTCAACTCAGCCCAAGTTGGACCCCTACCTCCATCATTGCCATAACTTCATGTTGTACTCGTGCTTGATTGTAAACGTCCCTTAACTTCCTTATCCATTGGAGAAATCATAAAAAATTTGAAAATTTTACTCATATCCATAACGTTTTAGAAATTTTCTTACCACTCACAACATTTCACCTATTATTTTTTAAACGCCCATGTCATTACTCTCAGTCCAAATAAACGTCAACTTCACGTGAACATGCTGATTTTTCCCATTACCATTTGCCAGTGGGTTGTTGGATCTTAGCTCTTGTGGGCCAAAGCTGGATAGGCCTGTCTGGTGAGTCGTAGGCCAGGTTTGTTTGGACTTGCTTCACGTGGGCTGTTGTTTTTAGAGCCCATTGGCAATTATTTTGTGTTGATTTTCTTTGTGCTTGTTGGGCTTGGATTTTGATTTATCCACATTTTTCTTTATTTTTGTATGCAATATTTATTTGGGTTCAAGAGAAGGATATCTACATATATATAAACTAAAATTTATCAATTTTGAAAGTGTGTATATATTATTTTTGAATATTTAAAATAGGTTCTTTTGTCATTTTTAATGATAAAAATGACTAAATACTTCCGTGTTTAAAATTTTAAAAAATATGCACACATTTACAACAACAGTAAAATTTTATTTATAAATTAATGATGTATTTGGATAAGTGTGAAACTTTTTATCTAAAACATTTCACTGGCCACAATTATCTTGTTTTTAATTATTTTTTTCATATTTCTATATAATTACCTTACTTTTTAATCATATCTACACAATTATTTATACAACCAACTTATCTTTATTCATAGTTATCCATATCATATCACATCACATCATTTTTTCCTAATTTAAAAATTTTTATTTTAAAAACTTTTCATCCAAAAGTTTTATCATCTTTCAAACACACCCTAAATACATCGAAATTAACAGTCTTATAAAAGACTAAAAAAAAATTAAAATATAGATTAGCTAACGGAATCATTACTCATACATACGCTCCACTATTTGATTATAAACGACCGTAGACTTCCTCATCCACCCGTGAAATCATAAAAAATTCCCTTGGGTAATTATCATTTGTACCACTGAGTTTTAGCCAAAATTCCTTGTGTAGTTTTCCACATCATTGCACTTACACCTCAAATAATTTCCGAGAAAAAATTGTTCTTAATCCAAAATTGGAAAGATAAAAATATTAGTTGCATTATCTACATTTTGTCAATAAGATTTAGTATTATAATGATGTCCTGTTAATTTTGGAGCTGTTTGGTAACGAGTAAAACTATCTAAAACTTTTTACTTTGTACAATTATTTTATTTTTTAATTAATTTTTTACATGTTCCTATATAAACTACTATACTTTTCAATCATTTCTATATAATTATCTTTACTACTAACCTATCTGTTAACTTTCTCTTTACTCGTCATCATTACATTTATTATATTATATTATTTTTTTTTTATCAATTTAACATCTTTGCAATAAGATCAATTGTAATGAAAATGTTCATTGCACATTCATTCCAACGTGGCCGTTGCTATTGGTATTTTGGAACGAACATGTGTTTCGTTGCAATTATTCATATATTAGTAACAAAAAGTTATGTTCCAATAAGCATGAAATTGCGGCAAATTTTTTCGTTGCAAATTCCATCCCATTAGCAACGAAAAATTACATTCCAATTAGCTTTAATTTCGTTGCAAAATTGCAATAGAATTAACCATGGTTAATACACTACCATTGATCAATTTTTACGACAAAAAATTTTCGTTGCAATTACTTCACATTAGCAACAATAATTTTCGTTGCAACTTACAAATTAACCATGGTTAAATACATTACCAATGAATATATTCATTGCAATAAATCATAAATTTCGTTGCAATTACCTTTTCTATTCATTCAAAATAATAATATTTTAATTATTTCCTTTTTAGAACCATATAATTTTTATATTTAATATTGTTTTTATATCTACAATAATTCACTTATATGACAAATAACCTGTTAACAACAAAATTAAACAAAACACATTTATACCATAAAATATTACAATATTCTCCAAATAGTACATAACTTGTCTTCAATTGAAATTGTACAATCGAAATCAATAGAAAAAATAAAAGGCAAAAATGATAAGACAAGACAAAAACACAATGTCTCACTGTTACACATAAAGCTTCAAATACAGACATTCCCTTCTTATACTTCATAGTCTTACAAACAGACTATTGATGGATGTAACAAAATGACACCTTGAAATACCATAGCCAGGTACAAAAATCACGGAAAGAATAAAAGACCCGCAAATTGAGCAACAATGAAAGTTGAAATGAGGACAATCGGTAGTAATATTACTAAACTTCAAAATATTCATGCTTAGTTATAACAACACATTATCAAAATTTCACACTTTTTTAGAAATCAATAGATTTATTTCAATCAAGCAACTTTGATTGGCTAATACAAGACTTCTAATAGACGATAATGTGAATTTAGGTTGAAAACAACAAACAAAATGGTAGAATCAACCCTGATTCAAACAAAATGGTAGAAAGGAGACATGCAACCCTGATTCAGTTGATATAATCAATAAGCCCATTGAATGAATTGGGCTATCTTAATTGATCAAAACATGGTTCTTCCACAATATTAGAAAAAAGATTTGCAATAGCTCTCGTCCTAGACCATTCTAGCCCAATATCCTGCTCAATTTGAAAGTAAATATGCAAAATAGGTTCAGATAAGGAAAATCAAGCAGAAAAGTCCTTTAAAAATCTCATGAAAGATAAAATAAGCAATCAAGGGATGAAATTAGAGATTCAATTACGTGACAGGCAGAGTTTACTTTAGATTTATTTTTCACATTTCTAACAAGGCTGACACTAGGGGAGACAGATAATACATTCCAGATGCCTCATTTCATTTGGTAGTGGCTTTATAGCGAGTATTGTCCTTAAGGAGTTGGATATACCAAAAACTTCATCCCTTGATAAATTCTCATGGCAATATCACCAAGAAGAAAAGTTTTTAACTTTTGATGGATGTCATACAAATCCATTATTGACCAAAAAAATACCAAAATATAAGTATTACTAAGTAGAAAAGTTTATCCTTTGATGGATACCATGCAAATACATTGTTGAACCCAAAAAAAGCCTAAAATCTTAATGTTGACAAAAAAAGCCTAGAATCTTAGTTGTAGTAGTAGTGTTGAACAAAACATGCCTTTTGGAAATTGTGACAGCCACTTGTAACAATGTGATCTCCAATCCTATTAGATGTCTAGAATCATGGCCATCCGTCCACTAAACCCTTTTTTTCCCTCCATCCTAAGCCCTAGAATAGCCTGATCATAAGATTTGATAGCTCTACATGCATGAGAAGAAAGGTCTTGTAAAACAATTAAGAAAAATTTCCAGTATCAATTACCTCAATTTATTCTTTGATGACCAGGTCAAGTCGATATTCGGTAGAAAAAGCTAAATCGAGAGGATCAAACCATGTGCACCATAACAAAACTCTGAATTTTTGCATATGTATAAATTTTGGTCAGTGGGTAACACTTGAACTTTTGTCAATTTCTAGGTTGGAAAAAATAAAGTGTTGATTCCTTGTATCAATTGAGCAAAGTTCAATGGATTGTAATCCATGAAATAAGAGAAACAACCCAAACCCATCTTGCAATAATGATAATGTATCTAAATTTCTATTGTGATAGATTTAAAGCCCGATTAACAAAATAAACTATAAGATATCAGAATGAAAATAATTGGACTTGGTAGAAACATGTTTACCAGAGTCTACAAGCCATGAGTGCATTGCATACATTCCAAATATTATCTTTGAAATCCTTTGTTTAGGGCTGATTGAAAAGCCAGCCCAACTTGAAAGACACCTGGGTTAGAGCACTCTCAACAATGAAAAATCTCTTCAATATGAAACATATCATAGACAAGGAATGGTCAGGATCCACCATTGTTAGCGTAATCCTAAAAATAATGCACATAAACCAAGACAACCCAAGCATATATTACTGACTAAAAGATATACCTAATATAAAATCTCATTTAGATCATGTCTGAGAAGGTTTACAAATAATTCAGTCAAAACACAATTCTTTGCACTACTGTATCCCTACTTCACAGTGATAAGGAAGTATGCATTTGCATGAGGAACATTGAATATCTGGTCTGGTTTGCACCATAGCTTCACTAATTGTCTTCTTTAATGTAGCATAAACCAAACTATGGTTCATATTGAACACCTAAAACAGAAAAGGGGAACAATAAGATAACTTATAAGATCACCCAAAAGTGAAAATTGACTATGATCATATCTGAAACCCTACTTGAAAATAGTGTTATGGGCTTTGTTTCATTTGATAATCATAGTTAGGTAAATAGCTTGAGAAAATGAATCAACAAGCGATCCTACTAAGCTTGTTAATAAGATGAATGGGTAAAAAAGAGACAACAAAAAGAACATTCCTGAAATGGATCCTACTAAGCTTAGGACTTGAGCACTGCGGAAAATGGCAGATGCATGGGTGCTAGCATGCTGCTGGGCGCAGAGGAGGCAAGGTAGGTGGAAATCTTGAGCAGCACCTGCATAGGAGCAAATCAAAGATGAAGAACATGGCTGACTATCGCCAAAAGGGGGGCCTACTTAAGTGGTGGGAGTCTGGAGAGTAGCAATAGCCGACTTCAAGTTTTCAGTGGGAACAAATGTTGTTAAAACCAGAAGATTGAGATAAGCAGAGGGAGGCAAAAATTGTTGTATTGACCACGAGATTGAGATAAGCAAAGGGAGGAGGAGAACTGGAGGAGATGTTGACTAGGTTGAGGAGGATAGACGACAACTAACAAGTTGAGACCAATCAACGACTGACAGACTAACGGAGATGAGTAGGGAAACTGGGAGAGCAACATTGCAATTGTGTCCATCAATTGCAATTTTTGTATTTTATTGTCTTCAAATTTTGGTCAGTTGAAGTGTGATGAGGATGTGGTTAACATGGTGAATAAATATGGAAGTGAAAACTGGATGGATGTTAAA
>JAXCLR010000063.1:35491473-35501758 GCA_035584095.1 Annona squamosa | reverse complement strand
ATTTTTCATTTGTATATTTATTAATGTGTATGTAAAAAATCGAAATATCACATAAAAGATAATAACTGCCGAATATGGAGGTAGGAAAAATCCAAACACGATGCATATGTGGGGTGCCCGCATGTATGACTACCAGAAGGAGGTGGGCCTGGGCCTTGTATAAGTGGCCCACAAAGGAGATGAAGAGATGGGATTGTTGTTATTTTGCGCTTCAGGACTTAGGATAGCTTCAGGATCGTTCTTGTTTGGGCCAACAGCCATTGAAATTGGATCTTGAAGATATATTCTTCATCATCACCAATGAAATTCTTGGATTCTACCTTTGAACCACATCACACGAGAAATGTCTGCAAACTATCTGTCTTCAATGCACTAACATCTTGTCTCCCTCAACGTATACGATTCTGAAAACCGAGGAGGAAAAAAAAAAAGCTGGCGTCCCTGCTTCTTCCCAAAATCCGGCGCTAAGAAACCGACCAAGACAATTGCTAGAATTTACAGTCCATGAATGTACCCAAGCAATACCTAAATCCAGAAAAAACACCAAAAGACCCAAGATCTGAATCATGAAATGTTAGAATTTTGCACACACATATATATTAATTATATGTATACGTTATCATAAATAGCGGCCCAAATTATAAAATGATCCTATAAAGTTTTATGAGTTTAAATCATCTAATAAAATATGGATTTCCTATGCGTAAAAACTCTGTAGCCTAATTTTTAATTTCTACTTTTATGATGGGCTAAATTAGAAATACAAAAGATAGACTTTCTATATAAACAGTTGTGGTCGCCGGATTATGCACCAATCAGGGTTTTTTTTCTAACATCCCATTAGTTGAAAAGTTGAGCCACTTTCTCCTAAAAACCCTAGGGTATTAACCTGGAAGATCCAAAACCACAGAATTCAAGAACAGGTTACATCGATGGATTCAGGTACACTTCCGCTTATAGTTTTTATTTTTTTAGTGATTTAACATGGAGGATCTTGAGTGATTATGGATTTAATCAATATAGTTTTCCTAATTAATGGTATCAGAGCCAATTTTCATGTTAAATTGTTGAGAAAATTTTTTAATAAGATTTTGGGTCTTATAATACGGTATATATTTTTGGGACTTAACTTCCTGTCATGCTTGCTATAGATTCAGAATTCATGATAGATAGCATGTGCATTTGGAATTATCTAACCGGACATCAGATTTCTCTGATTTAATTCGGTCCGGATTACCCAGCAATAAAACATATATGAATTCAGATTTTCCGGTTTCTTGTCTTGGCCCAAAATAATGGATTCCAGGATTTCGTGACTGTTTATTTTTGGGTTTTCCATCATATGTGCAGACTGTCTGGCCATAAATTATTTTAAAAAAAAAAACTTGCCCGACGAATCGGGTGGTTTCCAAAGCCCACTTGGCTGGCAGCTGGTGATGGATTGGCTGGAAAGCATGCCGTTGGATTGGTTTAGATGGGCTTTCGGATTTTGCAACCCTATAAGGCTGCCCATATGGATTTGGATGCATCAATAAAATCCAACAATTTTGGGCCATCCGGTCACCGCTGCTGGAGAGGAAACGAAATCGGAATTCATTCGGTAAACGTTGGATGCTGCTGCCGTTCTAGAAGAGGTGCTGTCGAAGAAGATGCTACTGCGGGGGGCAGTGTGGCTACCCGGCACTGGAGGAATGCGGCGGCGACAGCCGTGCTGTGGCGGGCAGCAGCGGCGGGCAGCAGAGGCAATGGGTTTTCCAGATTTGGGGCTGCACCCCATTAAACGACATTATGCAACGAACAGCGGCGGGTCTAGCTGCTGGACGCCATGGGGGTGGCGGGTCTGACACTGGAAGCTTGGAAGAAACCGTCGGGCCATGCTGCCGGAGGACGATGGATGGCCGGCTGCCGCGAGAGGACAATGGCGGTCAACGCTGTTGGGTTGAGCGGTTGCTGGACAGTCGTCACTACCAGGGAAGACGCTGCTGCAGGTGGCGGCAGGCGGCAACAACATCACGGCATCGCGGCGGCAGGTGGCTGGATGGTGGCATCGCTGGCCGGCTCAGGGTGGCTGGATGGCGGCGGCAGCAAGGAGATGTGACAGAGGTGGCTTGATGGCTAGGGTTAGGGCGGAGGGTGTTTTGGGAAGAAGATGAAAGAAGATGGGTGATTTTGCTTGACAAACCCATGGCCAGAAACTTTTTGCAGAAATACCCCTTGCCAGTAGGGGTCCAACTTGGGTCGGGTTATACCAGATCGGAGTGAACCCAAACCCTAAGCCAACAGGGTTGCAGTAAACCCAAACCTTAACCCTAATAATTTAATCCGAGTTTGGACCGAGTTCGCATTGATTTTGATTTGGTTTCGGGTTAGAATTCGGGTTACCAATAAATTGTTTTTTTCCAAATTTAATTGTAACCTAAAAAAAATTATTGGAATATACATACCTGTGTTTATGAAGTCAAGCCTTACATTGAATTCTGCAACATCTTTTCAAAGAATTCTACAACATCATGCTGACTTTTGCAATATCATTTGAATGAACTCTACAAGTAATTTTTCAGCACCCTATAGACACAAATAAATGACAAATTAGTTAGTTTTATGATTAGTTGGTCATTTCTATTTAATAGCTAATGGAAATGACTCAATTATAGTAAATAGAAAATGAACATATCAAACCAACTATTGTAGTTGAAACTAAACATTATCATACAAATTGCTGAATTGAATTCAAACTGAATATTTATCATACAAATTGCTAAAATAGAAATTGATCACTTGTTATACCAATAAACTTAAAATATGAATCAAATTTATACTACAATCTGAAATTCAAATTAACAGATTTCTGATACTAACGGAAAGTATAATATGAAATAGATTTATCATGTCAACTCAAATGCAAACATAATCCACATAATAATTATTCAAAGCAACTAAATCTAAATACAGTAAGCATAATGGTTCAACATTTTAATCTAATTTAAGTGCAATCCAAATTTAAAATAACAATATAAACAAATCTCAAGTTTAAATAAGTTTACATCTACTATTAAACAAATTCAAATGAGTTCATGTCTCCAAAAAAACATGTATAATTTATGAAAAATTATATAAATTGCACCGGGTTCGGACCGGATCGGGCTTTGGTACCAGATTGGTGTGAACCCAGTTTTGGTTTTAGGTTTCTACGGGTCGGGTTGAAACCAAATCTATTTTGAAAAAAAATTAAAAAAATTATTTTTGGTTTTGATACCAGGTCGAGTTGGGCGGGTTTGGACCGACCCAGTACCAAGTTGCACCCCTACTTGCCAGAAATTTGCAAACTGACCCCAGCACTTTTTCAGTTTGGGCCATATTTTGAGCCCAATCTAGCAGGCCCATAGTTGAACCCCTTTTGCACCTAGGCGGGCCTATGAACAGGCCCAGGTGGAAACAGCCAGGTTCCCAACTGGCCCAGTCAGGCTGTAGCCCAAGTCAAGCCAACACACTCAAATCTCAACTTACCTGGGATGGGCTTACCAAAAACTCGTCTGCGGCCCAAATAGTTAGGCCCATTTTTGCAAGCCTAGGCAAGTCTAGCTAAGCCCAGCTCAGCCCTTTTGAAACTTAACATAGTGGACATGTGGCACGTTAATAACCGTCCAAATTGAATTTAATATATTTTATGATCTCGGTATCATATTTGGATGATCCAATAGTGGTTATCTATGTTTTCGGACATTCTGGATTGAATGGAAGAGTCTGATTAAGCCAAATCGGTCCAAAAATATTAATTTTTGTGAAATTTACATATATGTATGCAATTTTTGAATTATATGTGCAATTAATTTATGTTGTTAGTTTATGAATATTTAGAAAGCAAATTATGTCTAATCTCATATGTTTTGTTGCTTTCTATTAAAATCTTAAATTAACCTATTGTTGCGCAAAATTTAATTTTGGATTTTTTTGAATGTTTAAATTCAAATTGACCCATTATTATGTTAAAGTTTTATGTTTGGAATTCAGAAATAAGTTCAATATTTTAGACTTTTATTAAATTCAAATACTAGTACAAGTATTTTATGGATGTCTAATATTTTAAAATAAATTTATTAAAATAACATGCTACAAAAGTAGCCTCTTTTGTGTAGGTTAATTTATTTTTTAGACATTAAGAAAATTGTGTTTATGTAATTCATGCGAATATTCATCGGCCCAAAGGAAGATTACTATTTAGCTGAATTGCATACACACTTGCAGTAATAAATATGTAACAAGTATTTGGCACTTCATATGAATAACAAGTCGGTTCAAAGAAAGGCTTCTTGTTTGACAGAATTTTATTGTTAATATTTGATTACTACACCAAAATATTGTGGATATGTAATTAATGCGGATATTAATCGGCCAAAAGGAAGATTAATATTTGACCGGATTACATAGACACATGCGGTGATAAATATGTGATAATTATTAGGCATTCAATGTGAATAATAGTCGGTCTAAAGAAATGCTTATTGTTTGAGAGGACTTTATTATTAATATTTGATTACTGCACCAAGAGTACCACTTACAAATTAATATTTTTGTCTAAAAACTAAGTATTAATGTTGTGCTAGGTATCTTGTGATGGGCCCTACCATTATTTGAATTGTTAAAGTTTTATACAAAAGTTATGTGAACATATTGTTTTGTTCAATTTTTGGTTAATTTATCTGCTTGCATTCTATTTGCCAACATTTATTCTATTTTCATCTTGAAGTAATGAAAATAAAATATTATGATCATTCTTGGTGTTATAAATATAAACCATGCACTAATGAAGGAACAATTCACTACTCTTATGGTTAAAAGTTCCAAGAGTAAAAATGAAAATTTTGAAAAGTGAGATTGTTAAAATTGCATGAGTTTTATGATTATAAAGTATAAAATGTTAGAAACTTTCAAAGGGGTATATTGTCCGAAAATGTAACTAATGCCAAAATTTATATTAAGAAAGTTCTAAAGTATTGACAAAAGTAACAAAGCTGAAACAAGTACGATTCGGTCAAATTTGATTTCAATAAGGTATAAGGTTAAAGGAAATACAAGGGAGTACTTATCTCTTCTTACTTTGAAACTAAACGCACTAAGGTTAAAACGGATTTGCTTGTATATTTAGTTTTGATTCTCCTAAACACAATCTGATCAATTTAAAGTTAATTATGGAGGACAAAAGGATAAATGACCTCTTAATGAACTTATTTTTATTATGTATAGAAGAAGAATAAGTTGAGGTAAGAAAAGAATAAAAGTACTCACTTGGCAATTACCTCTAAGGGCATGAAAAATGATAATGAAAACTATTACTTTCTACAAACTCTTGAACGCATAGTTTTCAAAATATCAAAATATAAATCGTATGATCCCATATTCAGTTTTTTTAGACAAAAAATGTCCATTCTTTCAGGATATTGAGCTTGAGGAGTAGATATGATTAAGGACCATGTCTTTCAAGAGAAATCTATAAGACATCGTTGATAAATAGGTTAATCCTGATGATCAAGCTCAACACCCTCAAGAATGGATGCCATTGAAGTGATCTACTAGAGAAAGGAGAATGCGGTTTCTGATGGTTGCATCAGATTTCTCCAGTACATCAGGATGACATTGGAATGGTGGAAAGTGATTCCATCAAGCAATGCAAAGTAAAACCTCTCAAAAGTAGATTGATGCCGTAAGTATGTGATTAAATTCGTAAAAAACAATGATGATTTGGTAACCTGTTCTATTACCTAAAGCTATAAAGCTAATTGGTTATAAATGGATATTTAAAACCAAGAAGAAGGATAATGTGGAAAGGCATAAGACTTGTATTGTTTCAATGAACTTAAAACAATAACATAGATTACAAAGAAATTTTCTCTCCAGTTTTATTAAAGAATTCTTTCAAGATAAATGATTCAAGCAAATTTTCTAATAATGGTATTGCAAATTTCATCAAATTATCATTTCATTAGGTTTTGAAATGAATTCGGTTGATGATTGCATATATTATAAGTTTAGTGGGAGTAATCATAGGTTCAGTGGAAGTAACACACAAATATACTATTTTCTAACATCAATATAAGTTTGTTGCATACAATTAAGATATTTTTGTCAAAAAAATTGAAACGAAATATCTTGAAAATATGTCTTTTGTATTAAGAATTCAGATACATCAGGATTATTCTTGATATATTCTTGGATTATCACAAAAGGCTTATATTAAGAAAATACTTAAGATACTTAGTATGCAGGATTGCAAATTAGATAATACATCCTTGCTAAGGGAGACAAAATTAATTTTGTCTAAATTAGTGCTCCAAGAATGATTTTAAATCTAAGGAAATGCAAAAGACTTCCTATGCTTTAGCAATAGGAAGTTTGATTTATGCTCAGATTTTGAATTTTAAATTGATGCATTCGGTTACTGTGTACATTATTGAGATGTTGGGCAGATATTTAAGTAATTCAATAATGGATCTTTAAGAAGTAGGCAAACAGTTCTTTAAAGCATTTTTACAAATACAAAACATTATATGTTCAAATACAGAAAGTCAAATAAGTTAGAGATCATGCGGTATTTAGATTTCGACTTTATTGGATGTTGATACAGTTTTAGATCCACTTCAGGCTATATTTATCTGCTTGTTAGAAAAGCTATATCAGGAAAAAGTGCTAAGTAGATACTTATAACTTTTCAACTATGACAACAAAGTTTATAATATATTATGGGACATCCAATTATAGAACATGACTATAGAATTTTGTCACATAGTTGCAAAATATAGATAACATTGAAAGACTACGTAAGTTATTTTGTGACAATAAATTAGTAGTTTAAAATTCCAACAACAACAGGAGTTCAGCAATGTTCTTATTTGTAAAGGGAAGGATTCAATAAAATAAAGTGTCTATAAAGCATATTGCAACAAACTCCAAAGTTGCGAATCCGCTTACTAAGGGTAATACCTTATGATCTTTCATGAGCATACTGCTAATATAGGTGTTGTATTGTTTAATGATATGCTAGTTAAGTGAGAGTTTGTATTTATTTACTTTTCTGGTTTGGACACTTTACTATGGTTATGGATATTTTCTGCAGAAATAAAGTATTCGGTATTATGGTTATTTTGTATTTTTGGTTTTGATTTGATCTCACCAAATAAGGTGGACCAGTTGGAAATAGGCATGTTAGATTACATTACATGCAATTTCTGTATTGCGCATCCATACTTGATCTATGTCGTTTGGTTATATTTGATATTGTGATCATGGATGAGTTTAGTTATGATAAATGTAGCAAAGGTCGACTTGGTTTTGGGTGTGTTTGGTATTGGATAAAACTTTTGATGAAAAGTTTTAGAGAGTAAAAGTTGTCCAATGAAGTGATATGATAGGGGTAATGATGAGTAGTAAAGAGGATAAAGTTAAAATTGATAGGGTAGTTGTGTAGATAGTTATGTAGAAATGATTGAAAAGTATGGTAGTTGTACAAGAAAATGTGAAAAAATAATTAAAAAATATGATAGTTGTAGAAAATAAAAAGTTTTAGATTGAAAAGTTTTAACTTGACATGTTTTTTAAATTGTCAAACACACCCTTTATGTTGGCATAACTAATAGACGAGATTGTTCGGAGATGATTTTGGTATGATAGCAAAAGGTTTTGAGCTCATAAGGTTTATATATAATTATAAAATATATGTAGTCCAAATGGGAGATTGTTGAAATTTTGGACACACATATATATTAATTATATGTATACGCTATTATAAATAATGGCTCAAATTATAAAGTGATCCTATAAGGTTTTATGGCTTAAATCATCTAATAAAGTATGAATTTCCTATACGTAGAAACCTTGCAGCATAATTTCTAATTTCTACTTTTATGATGTACTAAATTAGAAATACAAAAGATAGACTTTCGATATAAACGGTTGTGATCCTCGGATTATGTACCAATCAGAGTTTTTTTCTAACATCTCATCAGTTGCATTAACTTAGAAGACTTAAAACCATAGATTCAAGTGCATCAATGGATTCAAGTACACTTTTGCTTATTATTTTTATTTTCTTAGTGATTTAACCTGGAGGATCTGAGTGATTATGGATTTATCAATATGATTTTCCCAACGTAGAATTCCCCGATCAAACAACTCTCCAAAATCTGAAGCGGTCGACAGTGGTTCCACTCTCTTGTTTCTCCGGCTCTCAATCAACAAAAGTTTCCTTCCCGACCATCTCATTCTCGTCCTAGGAGGATGAGAGCGGAGGAACAGATGTCGTAGTCGTAGATGCTGGTCGGAGGCGAAATGGAAAGTGAATGTATTGGAATATTCAATGCAGCGATGTTCGTCTCTTTCAGCCTCATTTTATCAGCATATTAGTAATTCCGAGACATGTAACCCCTTTACATTTTAATGTTCTGATCTTTTATGAAAAATTCAATCCATTAATTGTGTTTAATGTTATTTGTTTAGTTAAGAGGCCAAATTTCATTTAAATCAAGTATATGCATGGTCATCGAAAATATATTTATGGGTAAACTATAAAAAATACTTGAATTCATTTACAGATATATTGGAATATTGTAATACTTTATAGGATCATCTATTCATGTAGAAATGATATTTTTAAACTATTTAAATGTTGTAAATATTACTTTAAAATTGATTTTTTATCATTATTATTTTATTACATTAATTGTACACATTTATAGATGAAATCCATATACTAGTAGTGATACTGGATAAATGAAAAGGTTTCTATAATAATATAAATAATGCTAAATATAATGACCGGAGTAGATTTTTCACAAAATTTGAAGATTTTAAATATAAAAGAAATTATATTTATAAAAAGGTTCATAGAAGTGAGTCCAATTTAAGAATTAACTGACTATATTTACTTAATACATATCTTAATTTACGCATCTTCAGTTGTGGCTAAAGGTTGTTCAAAGTTAGGATAGAATGAGGATGTGAAATGAAAAAATGTTACTATATATTGAGAATAGAAAAAACGTGCATTGAAATTGAGAAAATTTGTTTGAAAATGAAAAAAGTATGTTATTATTTTTTGGAAATAAAAAATCTTTTTGAAAAATGAGAAATTTCATTCCAAGATCATTCCATCTTAGCTTTGAACAACCCAAAATTTACGTGTCATGTTAACATAATGTAAATGTCATCTTTGGCCAAAACTTAGGCGGTGTTAATTTTGGATAGTAGGATAGATAAATTGCATATATATATAGTTTTTTGCCATAATTATATATATACCATAATTTTATTCTTTTAGATATTTTATTTGAAATTTAAAAAAAAAAAAGGCATGCCTCGTATGCTAGCGCCTGGGAAATGCTTTATCTTTTATTTTGAAAATTTCAAAGAAAATACCAGCATAAATTAAATATCAAGTGAGTTAGCATGATATAAAGCTAGTGGTTAATAAATTAGCATAATATATGCATAACTAGGATTATGCAAAAAAGGATGCGACAAGAATAAAAATAAATAAAATAATGTAGTTACTAATAAAAGAGGGTGATTAGTCACATTTATAGGCACCGATCATAGAGAAATTCTGGGCCAACCAATAAATCAAAAGATGAATTATTTATATTATTTTGATTAATAGATTCTAAAAAACACAAACAAATTTTACGAAAGTTCATGGCGTGTGCAAAATGGATTGACTTGGGATAGTTAAATTCTCGATCATTCACAATTTCATCAATACTTTCACCTTCCTAGGAATTATCACAGTCAATCAGTGATGAAAGAAAATAAAAAAGGAAAGACAAGATTAAAAAAAAGACCTCGTTTTATTACAGAGATCAAAGATCTAAGATGAACATTGTGCCTCCGGCCGTCCAATCATGGACAACAGGATACGAGGAGCTGAACAACAACCGCGGCACCCTTTCCCTGACAATGACTTGGATCCTTCCTTCACTCTCTTTCTCCACGTCTCTTCCGCTGGGAGTGCTTCAAACTTCCTCTGGCGTTGAGGTGGCTAACCACGACGTCTCGTTTCATTGGTTGTTAGTTTAATATGGCTCGCTTTCGAGTAATCATTTTTTTAATGTAACTTTCTTTACATTTAAAATTAGATAGTTTATAAAAAATTCATTCTATCTGTTATATTTAAAATCATTTATATTACCATGAAAATCTTCTTATTTGTCTAGTATTACTTTATATAGGTTTCTTCTATAAATGTGTAAAATCAAAGTGATATAATAATTTAATGTTAAAAATTAATTTTAAAGTA
>JAXCLR010000063.1:35444869-35461273 GCA_035584095.1 Annona squamosa | reverse complement strand
ACCATCATTAGTTATTAGTTAGTATATTATCTGAATAAAATCCTTATAATTATACATAATCAATGTATTGAAACTTTCAACCATCAAATCTGGTCCTCTCTAATTACTTAATGACAACATTAATTTATAAATATCTATTTTTAAAAATTAGCCCTGATCTAGTGTTCAACTTCGTCAAGAGCTTTTAAAAAAAAATTGATTTTCAAGTATATATGCAAGCCCAAAAACATTTTTTTAGATTTTTTATTTTTAAAATTTTTTGTGAATTGTAAATGAAAAGTAAAAGAAATTTTAAAAAATATATAAATTTAAAAAAAAATTATACTTTTGCCTGCCTTCGTAAGACCGAAGCACTGGATCGGGGCTCTTTTAAAATCTATCTACTACTCATAGTGCTAGCATTAGAATTTAAAAAACAGATTAGATTTTGTATGTACTTCAAAATTTCTAATAAGAATTATCAATATCAATTTCCGAAGGGATTAATACTGTCATATTGAAAACGAAAAGATTTTGATCAATTATAAAAGATTATCAGTAAATATTAGTGCTTTTCTAAATTTTTTTTTCGTGGACCCCTAAGTCATTGGATCGACTAGAAGATCGAGTTCCCGTCTAATTAAGCAGACTGTCAATCATATTAACGAAACTTTTCAAGCCACGCTGTAATTAGCAACATTAATTCAGAGTTAAACACTGGACAGCTGTCGGTCTTAATGATTTTGCACAACTAACCACTTGATGATGCCAGTTTTTTTGTAGCACATAATTATTTCAGAAAAGTTGGGCCCACTTTCTTCATGAATTTTTTGACTCAAATATGTCTTAATGTAGAAGGAAAATCGATATAAAGCACGAACCTTGGGATGATAGATGACAGCATTTGCAAGTGCTCTGCATCAAAATCTCTCTCTCCATTACTGTTAGCTGAACTCCCCATGTACACAATATATGCCTGCGCATGTCATTGGGGCATCTCATAAATCGTAGTTCAGTTGAAAAAAGAAATTCCCATAAAATGCAAAGTTGGGTACTGTTTACTAGAAGAGTTTTCCAAAAACATAAAATAAAATAAAAAACCGAATTAAATATTTTCCTTGAAAAGTAATGCTTTCATTTCATACAATGCTACCTTTCCATTGATGACAAGACCAGTAATTATGTATGCATGAAGAGAACAAGAAATTAACAAAAGCAGGAAATAAATTCATGTGGAGCAGATTTTGTTGTGTACCTTAGGAGCCTCATTTGCATTGGCGTGTATGAGAGGAAGAAGACAGAAGAGAGTGAAACAGAGGAGGAGAAATGGAGCAGCCATTGACAAGAGGGGGAAGAAGAGGGGAATGGGGCGGTGTAGAGAGAAGGCAGGACAGGCAGGCCCATTTTGTAGGGTGCCATAAGGTAAGCTTTTCTTGCGTAAGAGAGTTGTTTTTTTGTGGGGAGTAAAAGCATAACCGATTGTTCTAAGATCTTTCTTGTTCGATAGGCTTAGTGGCAACTTTTCTTTGCTTCCATTATTACAAATTAAGTGGCTGTCCCAATCATTGTTTAAAAAGCAAAACAGAACAAAACGAGTCGATTCGGGAGATGGGTAGGACGACTCAGCTGGATCGAATTTCATAAAGTTTAAAGATTTGTTTTTTCCTTTAAAAAAATTGATTTTTGGTGATTCTAGTCTCAGTACTTGATTGGGTTTGACTATAACATGTTAACAGATACTAATGTACGAGGACCCAATCTTATACAGATCACTGACCAGATCATCCTAACCAAGTACATTGTGTACTCAATGTCTGAGGGAAAAAAAGAAAAACGACAGTGGTTTACTGAGCTGTTAAGATTATTGAATTTGCTGCTTGGGAATATGTGGAAAAGAAAATAATAATAATAATAATACAATCCAAACAATCACAAAAATTGAAATGGAAAAAATGATAAAATACAGAAACTAATAAAAATAAATAGAATTATTGGAATAGATAAATGTCAGATCAATTAAAAGGATCAGTAAAAAGACAATAAAGAAAAGTGTGCTTCTTGTTACTAAATAAAGCTCGTCTGATTTTGGAATTTGGAGGCGGAAGAAAGGTATATTGATGGGCATGACGAAAGAAACACGATATTTCGAGTATTCGACGCCTCTGCAAATGATTATTATTCTGTACCCATTATACCATGAAAATATTCCTCTGCAAATGATTATTATTCTTTTACTCTAAATTCTGTTGTATTTATTTAAAATTGAAAATGCGACGAACAGAATTTTGTATAATTGTAATTTTTTTGGAAAATTATAGTAAAACATAAAAATAAGACAATATATCCACAATGGGAAATACTTTTATGCAATCCATATATACCATTGAAGGACTGCATTATGTTGCCTCATTTTCTTCCATTTTGATGATTAAATAAAAATTCTATTTACTTAAAAATATTTATAAACATATATAAACAATAATAATTACTTGTATTAATTCATACAATCATTGAAATGTTATATAATTTATCGCATAAATTTATATACAAGAAAAATATTTTAAATGATATTGATATTTAATTACCAGGAAGAATATTTGAGATAATATAAATGCTGAATTATTAGTTTTAAAATATATATAAATCAAACAAGGGTTATCATCTTGTTAGCTTGCGCTAATATAAGCTTATATTAATTAGGCTTTTAGTTTTCTCAAAAAAATTTCAATTGTGTTTAACTTTATACTAAGCTTTACAAGTTTTGAATATGTATATTTTTTATTTTCAAAAATCAATATTTATGGGTAAAAACGACTTAAAAATATTTTTGAAAATTAGAAATATATGCACGTATTCAATATTTTAAAACTTAGTGCGTAAGTTAAATATGGTTGGAAAAATATCTTGATTAAAAATTTAAAAAAACTAAATGAAAAAAATAGCGTTTACGCGGGTACGCAATCATAAACTATTAAACATTCAGTTTACACTTTTATAACTTTTATCAAATAGACTTATATAATAATATTTGAAATGGATGAAATTTAGTATCCTAATGGAAAAATAATTTTAAATGTAATCGATAAATCGAATCTTAATTTGACCATTAAGGTTTAATGATGTTGGTACCGTAGAAGTATTTCCCGTCTACAATTATCGGTAAAAAAAATGTGCATATATTAGATGGCGCAATTATATTACATTTATAATGGTCTAAAATCTACAGATGGTGCGATTTGTTTTAGTGAAATGCAAAGGCTAACTAGATGGTGCAATTGATACGCAAGATAGATACATTCCACGATGTTGGCCCCATTTCATAGATAATAACAAGATTACTAAAGACGAATATCTTAGACCTGGTTATTTTAAAGTCAGTACTCGCTCCGATGAACACGTTTGGCCCTTGTCGGGCTTGTGGAATAAAACAATAAGATTAAATGTAAGCTTAAAAGGGACTCGGTTCTAATATTGCAATTTATTTTACAGTTGTAATCCTTTATTATTTAAGTACAATGACATATGCTTGCACTCGAAGGTAAAGTCGTCAATAATTAGATATAATCCAAGGGAACGTGACACATGGAACAAATTAGTGTTGATCAGCTTTAGCAAACTTCATGATATATGTGGAATTTCCACCCTATTTAAATGGAAAAGGTACTATTCTGCCCACTTTTGCATTAACATTCTCTCTGTCTGCATCCATCCATGCCATGCATGCCACTAATCTAACGCTATAGTTTATGTAGGCGACTAACACTTTGCAGGGGAATTAATTTCGTTTATTTTTTGCAGGTAAATTAACTAAATCACCATATTAAATATTAATTTTTACTGCATATAAGCAAAAAATCGAATGCATATGAGCAAGCACTATCCCCCTTAATTTGGAAGTCATGTGTATGCTCTGCTAAATATTTTATGTAGCTAAATTGATTTATATATAGCTTAATACATTATATACAGCTAAAAACTAGTTGCTTTTAACAAAATTTATATCTATAATGCTTACCCTAATTTCAAATATACATACAATATTCTACAAATTACTCTCATACTTATAAGATTTTATCCTTAATTCCTATCATGTCCGTCTCGTCCAATCAACAATTATCGCACATTGAAAAGGCTATTATGCTCATATAAATTTCATTAGGGCATGTTTATTTAATATAAAAAAATTTTCAAATCAAAATTTTTCATTCTCCATTATTATCCTATTTTTAATCATTTTTCACGTTTTTTGTACAACTACTTTACCTTTCAATCATTTCTACATAGTTATCCATGCAACTAACTTATTTATTTTAATTTTATCCTCTTTACTCTCCATCATTACCCTATTATATCATATCATTTCTCTAAATTTAAAAACTATTTGTCCAAATGTTTTATTATTTTTTAAACACACATTTAATTCAAATAATTTAGCTCTAATATAGATCCGCTTAAATGATTTGATGTTCTAATCAATGATTTACTAGCATCAAGGAATGTATGTTATGGCTTAATTGTTTCAACTTAAAAATTTAGAAGAGCAAAATCATAAAATGTGGAGACCGACAAAGAACAATTCTAGAAGAAAGATAAATGAGGTAAATAACTCTGCTCAGTTTTGGACCCTAGACCTCCCACACTTACACTCACTTACACAGCCATCCAAGTGACGACACCTTGAAGTTTGAAGATTATGAATACTAAATAAAATCAAATAGATTGGCTTGAATAAACTTTTTTTTTATGGTTTATATTTACATAAATCTCAACACATATTACATTGTAGTTTTGAGACATTCTTACAAACAAGGAGATACATAACTCCTCCAAAGAAATCTGGAGACGCAGCTCTACTAAAGAATTAGGAAGAACAGCTTCTATCCAGCCCAAGGGAGACAACAGCTCCCACTCTACCACAAAGGGAGACCTCAGCTCCCACACCAATTTTCCGGGCCGAAATCCCAACGTGGGATTCGAATCCACGACTTGTGCTAAGGAGACCAACGCTCCTGCCACCTACGCTAGCCGCAGGTGACGATTGGCTTGAATAAACTTAAACATTTAAATGATTTGATTTTTCACATTTGATACAACAAAGTAATAATTAAGCTTTATGTTTTCCTGATATATATATCTAATAACTATAAAAATAAAATTGTAATTATACATTTACAAATATGCATTTATCCTCTAAGTTGGGATTATTAGCTTGGGGAATCAGTGAGTTTTCTTATCCAAGTTTATTTAATTTATATTAAATTTTTAAAATTTTGGAAAAACGTGTATATTTATTTTTCTAAATTAAAAAACAGTTTTGGAGCTACAAAATGTCTAAAATATCTTAAAATATTATTTTCTAAAATTTAGGAATATTGTAAAAAAAATTTATTTTGTGAAATTTAGGAAAAATATGCATTCAAATTGTGATATGTAAATTAAATACATTTGAGTCTATTTTTATATAAAAAGAAAAATATATAAAACACATATACCAACTAACCAGAGCTCTTCTTAGGTTGAACTTACAAGATCATTTCGCTTTAAAATTAAAATTAAAAAAAAGGTTGTAAAAGCCTAAAAGATATTCGGGATGAACTGGATTTAACAAAACATACTTTTGATACTTGTTATCTATTTTGTTTTGGTATTTGCATGTAAATAATAATTTGTACGACAGTTTTAAAAAGTAATGAAATCGAGAAATTCAGATTTCATTTATGAACATCGTGACGACCTAACTAAACATTAACTTTCCTCACGTAAAGGAAGAATATAAAAAATTATTTTCACAAGATATCTTTTATTGTCTAAGAAATATACGAAAAACCTAAGAAAGGCATTGAGTGAGTAATTGGTGGATAAGTTTAAATCGACCAAGTCAAAAGGCATAAAAAAATCAACAAACAAATTCCTTTTTAATAGAGTACAAAATAATTTTCTACATGCAACTTTTTTTAAAAACAAATAGAGCTACTCTCCCAAGTCAAAAGATCCATCCTTTATTTTGTTTTTAATCCTTTAGTGGATTTTTTTAATAAAAAAAAAAAAAGAAATTCTCCTTCTTTCTGTATCCAAAGAGAAGTTGCACACAGGCTAGCAAGCTATTAAGATTGTAATTTTCTGCTTTCCTTTTGAAAAATTTGTCACTTTGGACGTGTAACATGGAGACGTGAAATTCAAGCAATGTTTGCTTTGGCCAGTGAATGGAGTGGGCAAAGAAGCTGTAGAGATGCTTCACATGCATACTCATTGGGGTAGCCCCATGTGGATAATTTTTTCCTTTTCTTTATTTCTTTATTTCCTTCTCTACCAGATGACAAGTGCTGATTGTTTGGTCCTCTTCTTCCTCAGCCGTGGTGGGCCACCCACTAGACAAATACCATTTCTTGTAGGCAATTCATACCCTTCCAAATTTTAACGGCCCAGATCTGCCTTGCTTTATCAATCTGCATCAATTGATCCATCTACTTGTAAATTTACCCAATTGAGGAAGTGGGCCACAGTTCGGACGGTCCTGATTGCCCCAAATGCTAGGCATATGGATATTAGATCAGTTGCCTTCGTTCCAAAATCGGACCCTAGCTATGATTGTAACGCAAACCTCCGCTATTCGCTCTTTATCTTTATTGTTTTTTTCTCGGGTTGTTTCTTTCGGTCGTACAACTTCATGTGGACCACCAGCGCAGATGGAATAGACTTTGGAAAAGGAAATATATACAGTAGAAGGTGTATATCTGGCATGGCTGGATTGGAATTTGGAGACCGAAACTAACTGGAAAGACGAATGTGTCAATCTCACTCATCAACACCACACATGAAAGGACCAAAATCTTCCTTGGGAGCTGAATACTTTTTGGCCTTTCATTCATTGGGACCCACTAAAATCATATTCTTCTCTTCTTTCTTTCCAAAAGAGAGCATAAATGTTGACACCTTGGCATAGAGCAGTGGAGAATTCCTACGTCACTAATAATTAATAGTTAGCCTAGCGAATCACTCGGTAAGAAAAACAGGATTTGCTACCAAGATTGATAAAACAAGGTCCATGCACGCATTTATATTTTATAGCATTAAAGATTTGAGTGCAACTTGATGAGGGACTCACTAGTGGGTCAACCCAACAAGCACCCTAAGATCGGTAAAATAAATTCTTATTTTTTCTACTCAATGTAGAATAGGTTTTAAGTTAAAAAGTATCCCATTTGGTTAAAGTAAGGCAAGTTTCAAGATCCAAGTATTCTAAACTAATTGAAATTATTAATATATATTTAATATGTCTTTATGAAATATATTATACACTTAAAAGATATATATTTTACATCTTCTAAAGATACAGAAACTTATTTAATTTATCTATTATTTAGTATATTTAATAACAATATTTTAATATTATTTATTGTCATATTGATTATAGGTTTTTAAATAAGATTTATAATGGAACTATAGTTTTTATATAAAATATGAAGACTATCTTAAAAGAGTAGCGATTCCAAGGGTCCGGCCGTGCGAACTGTTCTTTTTTTTTATTTTTTTATTTTCTTAAACATGTAAAATTAAATGTATTTATTTTATAAACAAAGTTTTATCATTTTATATGCTTTTAAGTATTTTTATTTTTAAACATAGCCAGATGCATGGGGCACCCCACTATATTTAAAAATAAAAATACTTAAAAGTATCTAAAAATAGAAAAAATTGAATTATAGAATAAATAAACCTAACTTTATATAAAAAATTCACATGTTTATAAAAAATGAGTCCCACTGCCATATGCATGGGGCACCCCATGCGGCCGGCCACACGAGGTTGTGTCTCATCTTCAAAAACCAATTTGGAATCAAAATTGAAATGAACCCAACCTCAAAAAAATAAGGTAGTATAAGTATCAAACTAATCTAATATAAAATAAGATTGGATAAAAATTTTTGAAAATAGAACAAAGTTAGGATCGACCCAAATGGAACTTACCTTACCAAAATTGCACCCTCAGATTAAAGAAACTGTTAAAGATGAAGATGGATTGGGTTACCCAATTCGTTTAGTTTGCGCAGGGCTCCTATTTCTGAAACTTGATTAAAAATTGGACTAGTCCAGGCTTATTTGGCCAATTCAGGGGAAAGTAAAAGCACCACCGCTCGCTTCAGGGCCGGGTTGGCATCGTTTGTGGAGTAACGTTGTTTTTTTTTTTTTTCGGTAGGTGTAAGCTTTTGTGAGAGTCACTATGTAGTCTTGTTTTCTCTGTCCGTTAGATAATACAAATTTTGCTTTCAAAAAAATTAATAAGTTTCATTCAACAGCTTTGAGAGGATTGGATAGAGCACATGCTCTACCTATCAGGTAAGAGTACTTCAAAAAAATTTGAATTATATATCATATATTTTAATATCTAAATCATAAGTTGCATTCTAATTAAAATTTATTACCATAAATTAACATTTTAATATTTATGATGAGTTTTTAAGAATTAAATTTATTAAAATATTAATTGTTAAATTGATATTATCTCGATGAACATTATATTATCCTACTTTTTTTCCTATAAGTATATTTGATTCTATTGAACATAATGTGTGGATTTGATTTTACAATAAGCAGTTAATTATAAAAAAGTGCACATGCGTACAGCACTTTAAATTTTATTTTTGGATGCTAATTATAACTTATTACAGACAAATCCAACATATTTGATTTTTTATGTAATGATCATAATGTGAGAGAAATGATTAATAGACGGTTCAGATCTTTCATTACATCTCACGAAAACACAATTTCAAAAGTACTCTATCCAAGAAAAAGATCCAAGCTTGTGCTGTTGAAAATCCTGGTTCCCGAGCCATTTGGAAGGGATATTTTGTAGCTTCACCCCTCCAATCTTTTTGAATTTAGATAACACGTAAGTAATGGAAAAGTGCCGTTGCTTGGACCGCCTAACCAAAAAGGATATGTCAATTGATCATGGAGGCTTAGATAAAAGCATGGAACAATTGGATACTCAAATTTATTGTGAGGCTTATCTAAGAGCATGGAACGACTATCAATCGGCCGCCAACTTTTCATTTTATATTATGTTTGGAAATAAGCCAAAAAATATAAGTTAAAACTTTTTAATCTAATTTTTTCACTCTTCATAATTATATTATTTTTAAATTATTTATTCATATTTACCTATATAATTATCTTACTTTTCAATTATTTCTATATAATTACTCATCCAACTAACATATCTATTTTAATTTTATTTTCTTTACTCATCATCACTACACATATCATATTACATCATTTTCTTTCAATTCAAAAATTTTTATACTTCCTAGATATATCCTTAACTAAAATTTTCTCACTTTAACTAAGCAAATAAGTCAAGATAGGTAAGAAAGTAAAAGCATGAAATCCAAGCTCATCCAAAATATCAGTGACATATGGGTTCGAACCACCCAACTAAACAGAGCCCGGTCCTTACACAAGCTTTTTTTGAGAGGCTATCATAGTTTTCTTTAATGTTCTAAATTTAACCAAACTCGCTTACACCCTTGTCTTCATTTGGATGAATTGTCTATACTATGGGTGCAATTTAGAAATATGAAATTCAGGTTTATCTTAACTATCACTCTAATCTTATTTAAAAGATATGAACCCTAACTCTGTTATAAAATCTAAACTCTATCCTTATTTGTAAGAATTAGGTTTAGATTAAGTTTTGGTTTAGAATTTAAATTGATATATTTTTGTTTTATTTAAAATGAAAAGTTTAGAATTTCATAGAATATATAATAATTACAAATCGTGTAAACAAATATAATAATACATTGCAAAACTACAAATTTTTTTTTTAAAAAAAAAAGTAATGTAAAGAATATTTCTAAAAGAAAATTTAACATACAAAATAAGATAACAGAAGAAATTCAATGAACATAAAAGTAAATTATAAAAATATAAAGATAAATAAAAATAAAAATAAAATACTTTATTTATAATACAATTACAATAAGAAAGACATGTATTTAAATATAAATATTAATAATATAAATTACATAAATATAAAAAATATTGTTTAGATATTATGTATATAATATATTTTATAAGAAATATAAAATAAAAAATCAGGCCGAGCTTATTAAAGATTGGGTTAGCTTGGATTTCAATCTTATCATATTTACAAATGAGGTTCATCAAGTTTAGATTCTTCGAGCTCATGTCGTTAAAAAAAAAAAAAAAGTTCTTATACTGTTAAAATTCGAGTTCGTACTCATCACGGTCAAGTTGCACTCTAACACATACAGGATTTGGCTAGTAGAGCAAGGACTCGACTGGAGATGCTCGTGGGCTCCCATGTTGCTTTTCATATTCGCGATATATTATCTATAAGTGCTTTCTTCACGGCAGTGAAAAAAATCTCGCTTCAGATTTTCACGCTTTTAAGTGTAAAACTTAGTCTAAAAAAGCACAAACTAAAGAAAAGCTATACAGCCCAACCACACACAAAATTTTAATTTATCTTGTTATATTTAATTATATTATTATGAAAACTCTTTTTTTTTTAATATTACTATATATGAATTCCATCTATAAATATGTAAAATCGATATAATAAAATAACTAATATCAATTTTTACATAGTATTTTTAACATTCAAATAATCAAAATATCACTACCATATGGATAAATAATTATTTAACATATTATTATAAACAAATGATATTAAATATAATAAATAAACAACATTTTATGCCAACTATTAATGTATAAAAAATGAAGAGTTCATGTAAAGTTCCTATTAACACTTGTGTAAAAGTGTTTGAATGGTTGTGGGAGCCGTGATCTCCCATTTAGTTGTTGGAAGCTATGTCTTCTTGATTATTTAGTGGAGCAGTGTCTCCAAATTTGTAAGAATGTCTCAAAAAGCCTTCAATGTAATAGGTGTTGAGATTTATGTACATTCCCATAAAAAAAAAAAAAGAAAAAAAGAAAAACACTTGTGTAAAAGCATGGATACCAACGCAATAAGCTCCACCAACGAGCTTGAAGAGCTTGTAGGAAACAATTTTTAAAGAGTAATGATCTAATGCACTTAGCTTCGGTGCGCTTAGGTTTGAAAATTTATTTTAGTTTTTTGAAATTTTTTTATACAAGTATTAATCTAGATTTTTTTTAGCATATATATCAAATTTACCATTTTTAATCTTTGTTGATATTTTTTTACCATTTACGAAGCTGCCACTGAATCATCCGAAGCTGACCTCCAGAAATTCCCAATTCGCCCACTTTGACGGAATGCCGCTGTTCATAATCTCATGCCTGTTGGAATTAGATCCGGTGATTCACCGTCAAAATTTGAATAAGCATTGGTGCCCCCTTTGAAACCGGCAGATCTATGAAAAATCCATCGCCAATGGCAACTTTTAAACCAGCCATAAAAACCATCTTCTCGTCGAACCAGCACTGGTAGGGAAGAAGACGGAGACGACTTCCATGAAGTCAAAATATCCGCTCCAAGTCCGGACACAAACAGGTTTTCTGCATCATCAAAAATCTCGGCAGCATGTTGGGCTGATTGAAAACCGTAGCCGGCGATGCAAGAGGCACTTTAGAGATGGTGCTAATGAGCTCTTGTCAGTACAGCATGGGTTTCGCCATGGATTCTTAGCCCGCTATGAAGCGAATAATCATTCTAATGCCGCCCGGACTGGAGCAGCAGCGCCGAACGAAGCCAAAAGATATCCACTCTGCTCCACCGGGGACGCGGATTAAAACAGTTCACGGGACAGTCGTGAACTGTTGCAAACCGCGTCCATCCGCCGGCACCCACATGACTAAGTGCTATTTTAGGCTATGGGCAGTTTAGTAATTTAGAAAATAATATATCTTAAAATAATCTGATTGTTAAACCTAACTGATGGACTTGAATGGAGGGGCCATCGGACAAATTTTGGAAAAAATTATGAAAATCATCAGTATATTATGAATAGGAATATTATGAAACCGGATTTCATAGAAGTAATTTCATAAAACCCTTTTCATTTTTGAAATGTTGAACCTTGATGGAAAATCAAACTCATTCGTTGTATTTAACACAATTTTTTAGTGAGGAGACCAAGTTTTATCTTAATCCAATACGTCGATAAATCACATTTAATAAAAATAAGTGCATTCATGTGTAAATTATGAAAAATGCTTAGATCCATTCATACATTTATCAGAATATAACAATACTTTACAGGACCATTTATCTGTATATTATTGATATTTTATATGGTTTAGATATTAAAAAACTACTTTAATTTTTATATTTAAACATTAAATTATTTTATCACGTTGATTTTCCACATTTATAAGTGGGACCCATATACAGTAAAATTTAAAAAATAAAAAAGGTTTTCAGGATACTATAAATGATGCTGAATACAATGGATGAAGTAAATTTTCTATTAATTATCAAGATTTTACAAATGAAGGGGGGGTCAATAGAAGAATCCCTGTGTTACGAATTAGGGTCAAATTTTTATATTTATATTTGCTAATTTCCTAAACTTATATCTTATAAAAGCTTAACATAATTTAGGATTGAATATATAACCCTTTAATTTTGAAGAGAGGTTCTTGTATTTGTACCTACAAGGTCAAAAACATGTCACGAAGTTTGTAAAATTTGCATGTATAGGTTTGACTGAAATTGTAGTCGTACATACAAATCCTAAAGTTTTTAAAATTATAAAAATACCCTTATAAACATTGAAAAAGCATAGGAAAATTCTTTTAAAATACTAAAAATTTTATTTTAACTTTTTTTACGTTAAATAGATCTATAGGAAGTAGGGGCGGGTCGACTCGTTACACAGCTTTGACTTGACCCATTTCTAGCTAGGTAAAATCAATATATTTTTTACCCAGTATAGGGATGGGTCAGAAATTTTGTCCTGAATTCAAAAATAGAGTCAGGGTGGGTCTACCATATCCTGACCCGAAGAGTCCAACCAGTCTCGTATATACTAATTTATTAAAAATTATAAGCCTATGTTTGAATATTATTTTTTTTTCAAAATTCTCACTTTTTTATATTTAACTCTATCAACAATAAAAGAAACAATTTATTTAGAAAATAATATAACAATCAATAAAAAGAATTTGTACATAAATAACGCTGATGTGTAATTGTATATTAACCTATTTTAATAAACTTATACTAGATTTTCAAATGTTTTATTTTCTTAATTTTGTGTTTTTTTAATAATTAGTGAAATATTGAAGCATATAATATTTAACTTTAGTATAGATATATACTTATGTTTTATAGGTATATAAATTCTTAAAATTATCTTATTTGACCCGACCTACTATCCCAAAACTAGTCCGATATCAACCCGAAGTTTATTCCGGAACCTATTAAAAAAAAGTAATGATCAAACTGACTTTGTCCCGACTCAGTATAAAAAAAAAGGGGTCAAACTTAATTTTTAAAAAGTAGGATCAATATTGGGCAAACCTTGACCCAATATAGCCTGCCCCAATTCCCACTCATAATAGAAAGTGAAGCATATTCATAAAAACTAAATTTAATAATATTTTAAAATAATATTTTTATTTTTATCTTCAGTTATTAAAAATACAAGAAATACCTTTAAAAGCACCAAAAAAATTTATAAATACTCTTCACATTAAATAGTGAGAAATATTTTTTAAAAATAAAATATTTTGGTATTTTAAAAGTATTTCTACTATTTTCATTTTATTGTTTGTGTGAGTATTTTCATCATTTTCAAAAAGAGTTTAGGATTTGTAGATATGCTATAATTTTAGGCAAACCTTGTTGGTGTAAATACAAATTTTATAGAAATCATGACTCAACTACAATTTAGGTCAAACTTAGTAGGAACTAGAGCATTTTTGAAAAATTTCTAATCCAAGTTTTTTTTTTTTTTTTTTGAGATCATGCATAAAACACATACGAATAAATAGAGTTTAGAGTCTATGCTTGCTCATGGTAAACACTTTTTCATTTTTTGAGTTTTTTATAAACATGTGAACTCAAGTTATCATATTCCACATCAAATTTTATAGTTTTTAAATTTTAAAAATAAAAAACTCAAGCATGAATTTTTTTTTAATTACAAAACTATAAAGCTTTGTGCAAGCATTAGAAAAAAAATTCATGTAAAAATATAGAAAGTAATCAAATGATACTTGTACCAATTTAACTAATAACGAAATTAGTTAAATGGTGCCCATCCTAATAGGGAAATCAAAATCTAATCACTCAATTATTATCTAACATAACTCATTTTATAATAGTACCAGAAAACATTTCAATCAGAGTTTTGCATGTACTGGACCTATTTTAAAATGTATATAATCATATGTAAATAACAAAAAATATTTAGATTTTTTTTGTAGATAAATAAAAATATTATAATATCTTGTAAAATCCTTCATCTACATAGGATTTTATGCAGTTTAAATGTTAAATTAATAGCTTTAGAATTGATATCTAAATTAACTAATTTATGTACTTTCATAAAATGAAGCCCATACTAATCTTCACTTTAGTTAGTTTAGTGTTTAAAAATAATTCTAAGAGTGTATTTAAGAAGTGAAAAATTTTTAGATGAAAAATTGTTAATGTAAAAGTTTGTGAAATGGAAGAAAATAGTATGATATGATAGGGGTAATTATAAAGAATAAAGAGGATAAAATTATAATAGATATGTTTGTTGTATGGATAATTATTTAGAAAAGATTGAAAAGTAGGATAGTTATGTAGTTATATAGAAAGATATAATTAAAAAATAGAATAATTATGAATAGTGAAAAATTTTAAATTGAAATTTTTTTATTTAAAAAGGTCTGCATGTAGCAAAACATGTCCTAAATTCAAAAGAGTGGTTAGACTTTGATTTTATTATCAACGTGCATTACGATGTATATTATAATTAGGGGCATTATCGTTTCTGACTAAACGCAAATGACAGGAGTGCGTGACGTGGAACAATGGGGTGCATGTACCTCTAGATCATTTTTTAAAAGAGTAATTTGCAAATATATTTACGTAATTTACTTATAATTGCAGATATACTTATGAAGTTTTAGAAATTTTAAAAAATATCAAATAACTCGCACATACTTTGACAAAACTTGCAAGATAGCGATGTCCTGCACCCGTTAGTGTACCTAGGTGCATTAAACTCATTTTTTTAAATTTTTTTGGAAAATTTTTTAATACAAGTGTTAATCTAAATGTATTTAACATGCATATCAATTTTTAATATTTGTGGAGGATTTTAGATATTTATTTTAATGCCAATGATTTTTAAAAATAAAAATAAATATATAAAATACTCCAAAAATGGAAAAAATTAATCTACATGTTAAATACACTTAGATTAACACTTTTATAAAAAAAACTTTTTTAAAAAAAAATTTTAAACGGGTTAATGCATCGACCCAAACTTGCAAGCGTACAATAAAGGTTACAGTCAGAATGACCCGTCAAATAATTTTGTTTTAAAAATTGTCCCTATTGCATCTCTCTAAGACCTGGCCAGCAGATGTCGGTCAGCAATGCAAGAAACCGACAGCATACCTCCCACTACCGCGCCATATCAAAAACCAGTCAGTGATGAGATTATCACTAGGCCCGGGAAGATTGGCTACTTCTGGATCATAACCCGACCAATGGATGACAACGGTCCATTGCAGTCTACTTGATACCGATCGTCGGAGATTAGCAGCATAGAATTCGAGCAACAATGAGAAGATAATGATGAGATTAGGGTGGAACAGGGATGCGGCGAGTGTTTCCAGACAATCTGAGTTCGCAGATTAATTAGATCTGGAATTGGAGCTATAGAATTGATGGGAGATGTCAAAATCTGTTGCAGGTTGATGTTGGAGAAGAAGACAATTCCAACGGCTTTAGCCCAGCCAACACAGCTACTACTAATCGGCGGTAATACGACCCTATTCTGGTGAACAATCTACTGGGCTAAATCTAAAATTTTGGGTTGTTAAATGAATAAGGAGGTCGGCGGCAGCAAGGTGCCCAGATTTGCAAGTAATGGTCAGATTTGTCACTAATTGAAAAAAATAGAGAAAAAGAAATTTTGCTTCGATTTGGGGGAGCCAAAAACCCAATGTGAAAGAGCCCAACCGTATTTGGGGAGGAGGTGCGATCATCGAGTTGTGCAGGATTAGAGCTAGAGATCTCTCGAAAGAACAACAGGATTTAGTTCCTAGCTAGAAATCAAAAGTAGATATGTTTGCATGTAATTTGCAGCAGTTTTGACTGACTCTAGAGTTCGACATCTTTTCTTGACAAACAAGAGAAAAATAGTTCTCCGTTCTTGACCATCAACAAACTGGGAACCCGATCGTGTACACCCGGGTGCGTGCAGTCTCAACGCACCCGGGTGTACTACACCTATTTTTTTTTAT
>JAXCLR010000063.1:35416998-35440305 GCA_035584095.1 Annona squamosa | reverse complement strand
TCGGGCTCGGGCTCAAAAATCGGGTTCGGGTTGAAAATCTCAGAGTTTCAACACTGCATTTTTTCGGGTTCGGCGGGCCGAGTTCGGGCCGAACCCGGCCCAAGTTGCACCCCTAACCATAGCTAACTTACCCTCCTAGCTCACACAACAAACTGACCATCCAAACCACCCTGTCTCGCCCCTATCAATAACCCATGGAAATTTCCAATTAATCTCTTACTTCAATATTTTAATTATTTAATTTTTAAAGTGTTACCCATTGTTTGCGTTTGAAATTATTTGCCTAGATAGGATTGTAATTATTACTTTTAAAAAGTTTAGTCGACCAGAAAACAAAATTAGCAAAATGTAAACGTTTTGAAGGGGGATGCATTAAGCTATTGCATGCGTGAGATCAGAGAGAAGGTTGGAACACAGAAGAGAAAATGTTCATTTTGGTGCATTTGAGAACAACAACAAAAATTTTAAGTCAAAAGTTCTTTCCCTCCACTTATATATGTTTCAACCATTTCTTTATATATTTCTATACAATTATATTATTTTGAAATTATTTTTTAACCTTTCTATACAACTATCAAATCTATTTCAATTTTATTCTCTCTACTTTTTGTTATTTTCTATATGACATCACATCAATTTCTTATATTTTCAAGAATTTTTCTACCAAAACCCTTTTCAAAATTTTTGGATCATTTTTGGGAATATGTTTTGCCGGAAAAGTGGTTTCACAATCCCCACAATTTTTTTTGAAAAATGACTTGATATTTTAATTACCTAGCTATACTACTTCTTGGTTTCTTCATATTTCGATTATTTTTTATATAATTATTTAATTTATTTTCACTTTACCTCTATTATATTACATTGCCTTCACACCTTCAAAGATATTTTATTTTCCAACTTTCCACCTTATATGCTGTAGTAAACACACCTTGATCCCTGACAAAGCTCACTATTGTTGTTAAATTTTCAAGTTAAATAGATAATGAACAGACAAAAATGCCCCCAGTGGCTATATCATGCTTATGTCTTTGACGCATTGCTGTCCATTTATAACCAAACCAACTTGAAAATCTATCCTTAATCGTATATTTCGGCAGGAATAAAACTAATTGTAAAATTTTTGACATTGATGAACATACTTTTTGTTCGGATTCATGTCAATGCTTCAAAATCAAAATAAATATTAAAAAAAATGCAAATTTTACCAATTTTATAAGATGGAAAATCTAAATAGGACCAGCATATGTATAAAAAATCAAATAATTTTTTCCGATACCGCTGGCCTTTCATGAGACAATGCAAATGGGGTCACTTAAACCGGATCCACTTTTAAGCTTTTGTGTAAGCAATTCCAAGTGAACAAGGCCCTCGTTTATTTTCAGCACCACATATGTTTCAGATTGTTATTTTTATTTCTTTTAAAAGATATATCTATTTCAATAATTAGATAACTCCCACCATAAGTGAATAAAAATTTTAACTCTGATTTTTCTCCGGTTCTGGTTGAACTTCAAGTAGACTAAAATAATAAGAATGTGTGTGTCTATATCTAAAAATTGTTTCGGATGTGTTTGAAAGTATATAACTTTTAAGGAAAAGTTTTTGGTCTAAAAGTTTTTAAAATAAGAAAAAATGATGTAATAAAATAAGAGTAATGATAATGAGTAAAGAAAATAAAGTTAAAATAAATTGGTTCGATGTATAAGTAGTTGTGTAGAAATAATTGAAAAATATAGTAGTTGTATAGAAAGAAGTAAGAAATAATTAAAAATTAATATGGTTATGAAAAATGAAAAATTTTAGATTTAAGTTGAAAAGTTTTTTAGTAAAACAAATAATTCAAAACTTTTTATTCTCTATAGCTACTTTATTTTTAATTATTTTTTGTATTTTTCTATATAATTATCTTACTTTTTAATCATTTTAATACAACTGTTCATATAAATAATATATCTATTTTAACATTATTATCTTTACTCTCCTTTATCACTCACATCATTTTTTCAGTTTAACAAACTTTTACATTAAAAATTTTTTATTCAAAAGTTTTATTACTTCCCAAATTAAATACACCCTAAAATTCTTCAACTGGGTCTGAGATAATTTTTAGGAATGAAGAGGTGCGTGTGGAATTCATTTGCAGCTTTATAGATAAACAAAATGAGCCCTGAGTTAAGTAATCCATTTCTTAGCATGAGCCAAAAAATTTGCATCATCTGCAAATCCTAAGAGGTACGCATGCAATTTTAGGCAAATTTTGTGGGTAATGGATACCCATGCAAATTTGTAAATTTTGCAAAAGTCCCAAAACACTTGCAATTTCGATAATCCCTTTATCGGTTAGATAAAAACGGTCGGGTTCTGACGGCCATCCTTAGCTCCGGAACTTGCAGACCAACCAATCCCCATGTCCTCGTTGATCAATCAAAAAGAGCTTAGCAGTCTTTTGATTTGCATGATTGAGATCAGTGAGGAGGATTCGTATTGAGCACGAGTTATTCTCCACAAGTGAAGCACTTCAAAAAGTATATCATATATAATTCATTTTTGATACCTACACTATTGATTACATTTTGATTAAAATTTAATATCGTAAAATCAATTTTAAAATATTTATATGCGTCTTTAAGAATTAAATTTATTAAAAAATTTATTTTTAAATTGATATTGTTCCATGAAATTATATTATTTCAATTTTTCGATATGAGTGTATTTTATTATGTTGAACATAATGTACGAATTTGATTATTTTTAAATTGATATTAGTTCTATGAAATTATATTATTCTAATCTTTTAGATATGAGTGTATTTTATTAGGTTGAACATAATGTATGAATTTGATTATTTTTAAATTGATATTAGTTCTATGAAATTATATTATTGCAATTGTTTGATATGAGTGTACTTTATTATGTTGAACATAACGTACGAATTTAATTTGAAAAATAAGTAAGTAATGTTATACAACTTGGTGCATATGCATTTAACAATTTAAATTTCATTCGCGTATGCTGATTATAACAAGTGATATTCAAATCCAATAGATTCAGTTTTTCATACCATGACTTAAATTCAAAAACCATAATAGGCAGTTTAGATGTTTTATTACATTTCGCAAAAAGTCACTTTTTAAAGGCATTACATCCTAGGGAAAAAGCACATTGCTCTTTAAGGGTGTGTTTGGTAATGTATAAAACTTTTGATAAAAAATTTTGGAGAGTAAAAGTTGTCAAATTATGTGATATGATAGAGGTAATGATAAACTTTTCATAAATTGTGTGTTTGGGAAGTTGTAAAACTTTTGATGAAAAGATTTTTATGTAAAAATTGTCGAATCAGAAGAAGACAATGTGATATTGTAGGGGTAATGATAAGGAGTAAAGAGAATAAATTTAAAATAAATAGGTTAGTTGTATTGGTAGTTGTGTAGAAATGATTAAAAAATAGGATTGTTGTATAAAAAGATGTATAAAAAATAATTTTTAAAAAAGTAGGTATGGAAAGTGACGAGTTTTAGATTGAAAAGTTTTAACACGCAACTTTTATAAATTGCTAAACACACCCAAAAAATTTTGGAGATAAAAGTTGTCATATAATGTGATATGATAGGGGTAATGATAAGTATTAAATATGATAAAGTTAAAATAGATAGATTAGTTGTGTGGATAGTTGTGTAGAAATAATTGAAAAGTAGGGTAGTTGTATAGGAAAATATGAAAAAAATGATTAAAAAATATGATAATTGTAGAGAGTGAAAAGTTTTAGATTGAAAAGTTTTAACTTGACATTTTTTGTCAATTACCAAACACACATTAAAATTGGTATTTGAGATCAGTCGCAAACATATGCACGTGCATCCATGTAGCACGCATGTGAATTTAAAGTCTCCATGCATCTAGCTGGATATTTTGGTTATTTTATTGTGGTTCAAGTTGTTCAAAGGCGGCTGAAAAGAAATGAATACATTATACTATTATAAATCCAATTAATAAATATGGATGACGAGATCGATGGATAATAAGACACGAGGAAGTTGAATGTTTTAGGCCATCTGCAAGTCTGCAAGAGGGTGGTGATTCATACGCTTCCAAGACGGGGTTAAAAAAAAAAAAAAAAAAGAAAGGAGACTGGGGAAGGACCGATGGAGCCATTTCTCATTGCCACATAGGCACCAAAATTCCAGGCCTGTTGAATGAAGCCAGGACTAGCGTTTGAAATGTCCCCACAAATTGCAAAAGCAAAACAAAAACGAAAAATCTTTGGAAGCAATGAGAGTAAGATTAGTAGACCATCTACAGAGAAAAGCAGGGCATGCATCTAAGCTTTATGTCATCCCCAATGGGCGGGCCCCACCTGAATGGATGTCCAAAATCCAAATCCCGGATGGCGTCAGTGAGTCAGAGATCGGCAGGCATGCAAATTTTCTGGGGCCAATTTGAAAAATTCAAACATGGAAAAACACACCCAATTCAGAATTTTCTTTGAAGCTGCAAGCAGAAAATCACCAGAGAAAAAAGAGTCAGTTTTCACATGAAACAGGGAGATTTGAGATGGGTCGTCTGGGATGGATGGGTTTTCCTACAAAAATTGCAGGTGGGCCATGTTTGAATCCCCTAACACATACAGATTTCGTTGAGTCAACGAAATTGAAACCTAATCGTGTGCGGCCTCATTAATACTTTTTTTTCTTTTTCTATCAATTGAAAGTTTGACTTTTTATTTGCATAGGTGGCTATTTGAAGCAGCCTCCCCGTTTCCCAGCTATGGTATTGCGCTGGGTGTTTTTCTCTCTGTATTGAGGAGATTCCATGGGAAACTGCTGGAAAAGGCCTGCTAGATGTGCTCATGCTTCTTCCGGTTGGTGGTTTTTCCCTTCTTTCTCTTACTTGACACGACAAAATTGAGCTTTTTTTTTTTTTTTTTTTATCAAAGTCAATTACGGCTATTTTAAGGAAGTATGTGCTTGTGATCTTTTCTTGCTTCTTCCCTTCTCTCAGCCGATTGATTGTTTCAGTGCATATTTTTGTAGTTTTTAATAGAAATTCTTTGTGAACGTTTGCCAGCTTTAGCAATTCGATTATTTTTGGAGTCATTTGTATTTCTGTAACCCAGTTTAGCTGAGAGGAAACGTAAGCCGGCAGATCATAGATTTCAGTTTTGGCCGTCCCGAAGTGTTTTCTTATCGATGGGGCACAAGAGGGTATCAAATTTTGGGATTTTGATAAGTTCGCCGAAGAACAGTTTGCATGAATTCCTGCTTTCCCTTTCTTAGTTTCCTTCCTCTTTTCCAGTATGCGTTGGTATTCAATTATGTTTCTTTCCTTTCTTTCTTCTGTTCTCCACTGAGGACCAATTGAATTTGGCATGTTTTGGGACCGCGTTCAGCAGGCAACCAGTTGCAGAAATTTCGACTTCTGTGTTCTAGGAATACATATCAAACGAAATTCTAGGATTTTTGAAGCAGAAGAGAAATATCTTGGAATTCTGTAGCTGCTGGAGTAGAACTGTTGTGATTTTGGAATATAGGAGGGTCTAGTTGTTGGGAGCTTCAAGGACGGTTTAGCCACTCCCTTGTGGCTTGAATTTTTATGCGCATCTTTTAGTTAGTGGAATACATACAAGCTGCTTCTGCTGCTGCTTTGATTTGTTGTTTACAGCAGAAATTACGATCAACTCAAAATTATTCAGAAATGCTCTCCGGCTGATTCTTCTCTTGTCTTCTTCAGTTGTCGTTAATGCTTGGCTTGTCTAATTGATATTTTCGTAGAAGTCTGGAATTAAGGTCAATTGGCTTGCCTTCTGAAAGCTACCCTCCCTCATTTTCTTCAGAAATCCAGAAACCCAAGAACAGTTTACCCACTTCAAACAACTACAGTCAAAGCACGCTGTCTGATGTCAATGAAAAAGGCTCCCTTCCGACGGTCAAAAGCGATGTGTCAGCTGGGTCCACTTTGAAGATCTTCAACTTCAATGATCTCAAGCTTGCCTCGAAGAATTTCCGTTCCGATACCCTGATTGGAGAGGGAGGATTTGGGTATGTTTTCAAAGGATGGCTTGATGAAAGCACATTTCTCCCTACCAAACCAGGAGTTGGCATGGTTGTGGCCATCAAGAAACTCAAATTAGAGAGCTTCCAGGGGCATAAGGAATGGCTTGTATGTTTCTTGACAACCTCTTCTTCTCCCATTTTTCTCATTTAGGGATCTAGTAATGGCATGTTCAGCTGCTTATTTGAATTGAGCAAAATCATCTCAAAATGATGTATGGTCGGATTGCAGCTAAGTTGAACCTACTAGCCTCCTGTTCATAGAACAGTAGACATTGCAATTCTATTAGATCGACCTCCATATCTCTAACTGTGCCAATTTTGATTGGTTTACCCATTCCATAATGGCAGGCAGAAGTCAACTATCTGGGCCAACTTCACCATGAAAATCTTGTAAAGCTGATAGGATACTGTTCAGAAGCTGATAACAGGCTGCTGGTTTATGAATTCATGACCAAAGGCAGTTTGGAAAATCATTTATTTAGAAGTAAGTTGTGAACTCCTCTCTACTCACTGCCACTGGTACCAAAAATTGAACTGCGACTACTCAACTTGGTAGGAACCAGGAAAGCCCCCAAAACAGTGGCGACAACCTAGCTACATGCTGATTGCTCTAAATATGCATCGATTCAAACACACACGAGTTGCGATGCAATCCAATTGACCTCTTAGCAATGCAAACAATCACATATCAATAGTGTGAGATAGATAGGGGTGTAAATAGGGTGGTCTCAACCTGACCCGATTTATAATAAGGTTAATTATTTTATGTATATAACCTAAATTGAACTAACCCAATTTCAAAAGTGGATTGGTTTGGATTAGATAATTGTCAATCCGTCCCAACCCGATTTCATATATTAGTCTAAAATATAATAAATTATTAAAAATAGTCATATATTATCACATAATACATAGAAATTAACTATACTTTGAAATAGGATTATTTAGCAATTATTTTATTGTATAAGTCATAATCGGTGAGTATTCGTATAAAAGGATTAATTTTTATTCTTTTATATAAATTTATATTTTAAAATAGATTAATTAAGCAAAATACACTTAAATATTGTATATTTATTAACCTGATTTCTAATCCAAACCAAATTGACTTCTATAGCATTAAAATAGAATTGGGTT
Organism: Annona squamosa; assembly: GCA_035584095.1. Classification (NCBI taxonomy): domain Eukaryota; kingdom Viridiplantae; phylum Streptophyta; class Magnoliopsida; order Magnoliales; family Annonaceae; genus Annona; species Annona squamosa. Next base: position 35,433,115 of record JAXCLR010000063.1, on the reverse strand, counting down.
AAGGTGTGAAAAATAGGATTGTATTAAGATTTTATAATATGGGTTAGGGTTATATTTACCCCGACCCGACCCGATTTACACCCCTATAATGCAAGGGTACCCAAGTTGGGCTGATGCAGTTGGGGCCTGTGTTCGAGAAGGAAAAGTTGTGATTATATAGAGGTTGACGAATGTTTTTATTTTGTTTTGTTTTGCAGAAAATGTGCAGCCTATCCCATGGCCCACACGAATCAAAATTGCCATTGGTGTCGCCAGGGGAATGTCTTTCTTGCATAGCCTGGATCCCCATGTAATATACCGAGATTTAAAGGCTTCAAATATTCTTCTCGACTCGGTATGCGAAAAGAGGGAAAGCTGTTGCCCCACGTTGCTGTAGAACTCGAATCTAGTCATGAAATGGTTGATAATGCTTTCTCACCCACACTCTCTAAACTGCAGGATTTCAACGCAAAACTGTCAGATTTTGGCCTAGCAAGAGATGGGCCAACAGGAGACAACACTCATGTTTCCACCAGAGTCATCGGCACTCGTGGTTACGCTGCACCAGAATATGTTGCAACAGGTTTTTCTTGCCTTCTTCCTCCCAGTTGTATCTTATGATTGTTATGGTTTTTGACAATGGCTAACCATGTTCTTTTTTCAGGACATTTGACGCTGAAGAGTGACATTTACAGCTTTGGAGTGGTGCTGTTGGAACTGCTAACAGGACGGCGAGCCATGGATGATGATCGAGGCATTGTCGAAGAGACACTCGTCGATTGGGCTAAACCGTTCTTGACAGATGGCCGGAGAATGTTGAGAATCATGGACTCAAGATTGGGCGGCCAATACCCCAAGAAAGGAGCTCAGGCAATCGTAGCATTGGCTCTTCAATGCCTACACACTGACCCAAAGAACAGGCCATCCATGAAAGAAATTGTCTGCACATTGGAAGACCTTCAAATGCCGAGAAGTGCGCCCAGAACCCCAAAAGCTGAAATCAAGAGCTCCACACGCAGTGAAGCAGGAAAGACCCATGTGCCTGAAAATTTTCTCAGATCTCCACCAACTCATGTTCCAGAAAATATTCTTAAAACGCCACCACGACTCCAAATTACAAGCAAAAAGCAATGGCGATCTCAGACCTGAGTTTACACTTTTTGTCCCCAATCATTCATAAAATTGCAGCAGAAGTGGATGGAACCACACCCCACAAGTTTTTGTACACTAGAAAGGAGATGTGCCAGACATTTAAGATTAGATTTTGTATAATAGACCTGCAGAGTGCAGACAATGAAATGGAAAGTGCATGCTTCAAAGTTCGATGTTCATTCCACTCCATATGTATCCTTCATTTGCTATTTTCATCTAATGCATCCGTGCTAGTTTTCAAGTATATCAGACGGACCCATGAAAACATTTATACTGAATGTTTCGTGCTCTTATCCATTAACATAGGGAAAGCAGGGTGTGCGCACTGGCAAAATGATAATATTCCCAATGTATGTATGTATATATATAAATAAATAATTTTCTAAGTTATTTCAAGCTTAAGCGTTCTAACTTTTCCAAATTCTACATGACCTTGACCAAAACAACAATTTTCATGCCAACCAAACCAGGCAGAATTTCCAGGAATACAGTCAGTGCAACTAGGAAACTTGAACAGTCTGCCTATGCATCTTTTACGGATTCACAGGAATGCTCTCGAATATTCAAATATTTTCAAATGCCGCTACTGCATGCTCTTGAACCGATTAACGGTTAACATACTTAACTCCATGTAACGGCGGGCACAATTTGTTAGGCAATTGGTTTCACTGTGGCCAATGCTGCTCCCAATGCTTCCAGTGATGCATTTATCCCAGCAAACATCGGTGAGCTTGGCTACCATCTGATTAAGCATTGCGCGCTCCTTCTCTTGCTGCACACATCAATTTGAGAACGCTGATGCAAGTTAGAAACCTTAAATGCTCAAAGAAATGTATCAATGGAGAGACGTGGTTCTCCTGATAACCATTAGGACCTTAAAATGCAGTTGCGGAGGTTTTGTGTTGAAACATGGACAATTCAATGTAAATATGATTAAGATTAACTTTGTTCTTGAGTATCAAGAGTAAGCGTCCACTTCAAATTCAGTCAAACTGAGCAACAAAGCATGCAAAAGAATGTAAATCAGTGGTCAGTCTCATTCAAAAAAAAAAAAAAATCCTTCTAAAGTTATGCCTAGATAAATTCATGAGTACATGCATTCCAGAAAGAATGGCTTTTGCCAACATAAGCCATGAGGACATCATCTCTAACTGGTGATGGTCATTTAAGAAAATCCATCGATAGTCATGCTTGGTGATCTAAAGTTATTCCATGCATTCTAGAAGGAACAGGTGTTGTCAACGTGACGATGTTACCTCTAACAGCTGTGAATACACATAATAATTGCTACTTCAACATAGATTTACTCATTTTAGTATGTGATTCTCATTTGACAGCAAGAAGTGCCAAGACTCTTGCAAAAAGACATCCAAATGGGTAACAAAGGTGTGAGAATGATCAAATTGTCTGTTGACCAGATCAAATTCTCTCTAGACCAACTTCAAGTTCTGTGTATCAGATCAGCCAAATACAGATATCAAATATAAGACCTTTTCTACCACGCCGCCTAGTTTCAAACGTGGGAGTGATTCATTAGATAAACAAAATTGCAACTGCCTTTCCAACAGGTCACATTTACCTCTATGGCTGATTAACTCTTCAGTCCTTGATGGAAAAAGGATTTGTCTACAACATTCTTCATTAATAGGACATTTTGTCCTACTCAAGCACAAATAGACTCAATATGATACTAATGGTCACCATTCATAGCAAATCAACTTTTGAGGAGGAAATATAAATTGAAAAGTTAGGTAGCATTAGAAGCATGCACAATTCATAAAGGGTGTCAATGGTATTCACCAAAACATGTAACTTTTTTCCCTCCACAATTACTCTATTTTATAATCATTTCTTTACATCTTTATACACAACTACCCTACTTTTTAAATTATTTCTTCACAACTTTTAATAGACTTACACTATCTATTTTAATTTTATTCTCTTTACCTGTTATCATTGCCCTTATCATATAATATCACTTTATCCTATTTCAAAAACTTTTCTTGCAAAAGCTTTATCAAATACCAAACACATCCACAAATCTATTATGCAGACAGTCTACCTTAATTTTTTTTTCTTTTTTTTTTTTAAAGGAGTTAAGAATTCAACAGAGGAAGTATCAATCAGTAGCATCAGGAGCCTGAATGATTCATGTTTGATTATATGTGCGAGAGAGAAAGAGAAGTAAATTACAAAAGAGATGTAAAAGGAAAGATGGCGACATCAATAATATAGAAAAAATGCATAACATAAAAGCCGATAATATCAATAATAAAGGAAATATGACGCTGCTAATAACATACCGAATATGCCAGTCTTACAGTGAATAAAGACATAAATGATGGGGCCTTTATGAAAAAACATATATAGAACACAATGAGGAAAAAAATTCAATTGTATGTAGTTAAGTGTTCCCTTAAATACGGATGGTGGTTAGCTACTCTCTTGCATTGTGGGACTATTGCACCCTTCTTACGTACGAAACAAAGTAGAGAGTTTTTATAGGTAGGTAAGTTTCAAATTAAATAAGGGTGGTGACCACTAATTTTGTATCTCTTTTGTATGCCCGGGACTTCTGCACCCCTATGACGTATAGAAAATCAACCAAGATTGAGTTATAACAATGCTGGCTTGGATTAAAAAAAATTAACTGGTTTTTTCTTCAGAGTTGGGAATCCATAAATTGTATCGGACCCTAAATAATAATATGCAACTAATGCCAGGAATAACAATAAACACCCCGCGAGCTGGTTTTCAACCATATAAGCAAAGACGTTTACGAGGAATGTGGTCAACCAAAATCTTACAAATGAACAACCAGAATCTTCCAATCTAAATCACTTTCGTGGTTATCAGAGGAAGGGCTTAGAAAACTCCAAGAAAACCCAGAACCCTGAATCTCATAGTGCAGATTATTCCTAAATCTACCAACGGAAGCTTCCTTCCAAAATCTGAATTCACAAAAACCCATATTATTCTTGAACTTTTACGAAGGCTGAGAGCAGAAACAGCAGAAATAATAATAATAATATATTGCTCAAAAGAGTCAGATTTGGAGGAAGAAGTACCTCGAGTAGCTTCTGAAGCCTCGCAGAATCAATGGATGAAGAACCCATTCCTTAATTTTCTGGGCTTTGCTAAGACGTCTTTGAAAATCTGCTTCGGTCTTCTCCGCCACGAGGGCATTGGGAAACCGGCTTTATGGTCCTCGCCTGCGCTCCTGTTTCTTTCTGGGGAAGTGGCACCATTGATCCTGTGATCCAGACCGTTGTTGCGCCAGGACCTTTCCAAGAATGACCTAATTTGTGCGGACCTAGCGATCCAAACTGGCAATCCCAATGAATTTCCAGACCACCTTTTGCAGGTTCGATTCGCAATTATTGTTGGGTAATCAAGATAGTTGGAATATGCTTCAGGCAGGGGTGCAACGGACGCTGATACTGTGCTCCTAGGTGCATATCTATTTTTTTTTATTTTTTTTCAAAATTTTTTGGTAAACTTGTTAACCTAAGTGTATTTAACGTATCTGTCAATTTTTATCATTTTTAGAGATTTTTATATCTTTATTTCGGATTTTTGAAAATCAGTGACATTTTACGTAATACTACTGATTTTTAAAAATAAAAAATAAATATATAAAATACTTCAAAAATGGTAAAAATTAATACATAAGTTAAATACACCTAGATTAATAATCTTATAAAAAAATTTGAAAAAAAATTTAAAAAATAGGTATATACACTCGAGAGCATAAAATCAACATCCGAAGTGAAATCGGGTAAGCTAGGATACCCGTGCGTAGCCGACTCAACCCGACCCTAAATTGGGTAGTGTATAATAAATAATTTTACCCGTAGGTATGGGTAGGATAAAAATCAATACTCAACCCCTTAAAATAAGATAAGAGTAGGGTAAGCATAGTGGATACCTGGACCCGTTTGGGTTCCTGCATGAGTAATTTAATATATAAATAGTTATAAATATGTGTATATAAATAAGACGATGATCCCATGCGACAGATGCATGGACCCCCTATTTGTCTAGCCATGACCCCCCTCCCCCCAAACCCCCAAAAATATTTTTTTGATTTTTTTATAAATATGTAGAGTTTTGTGTATTTCACTTATAAACCAAGTTTTATTTTTTTGTATATTTTTAAGTATTTTTTAAAATATAATGACATTTTCATAATTTTCTGACTTAGAAATTATGAAAAATGTTAGTGTGTTTAAAAATCAAAAAATTAAATTTATCTAAAAATAGTAAAAATTGGTTTATAGGTTAAATACACTTAAAGTATTGGAGTGCATAAAAAAAGTCCAAATGTATGATCTCGATTCTCCATGAAAATATGCAACTTTGTTTGCTCTGGACTTCATAATTATATACAATAATTTAATTTCTATGAATTTTGATGAATCTTATGGAGCAGTAATTTTTTTAATTTTTCATGCTTTTTAAAGATTCCAAAAAAAGGGCTCCACTTTTATGTAATCATATTACATAAAAGCCATTTTCAGTTAACTATCTCTATTTTAAAATGTTAATGATTGATACAAAATTCACTCTACTTATTATATTTAGCATTATTTATTTAGCTAAGAGACCAAATTTTGTCTACATTAAATATTTGCATGGGCTATATTTACTCAAAAAGAGATATATTTATGTGTCAAATAGGAAAAATTCTTAGACCCAATTATATATGTATATATTAAAGTATAGTATATGTTATATAACCATTTATCCATATATGAATATTATTTTTAGATAGTTTACATGTTGAAAATATTATTAAAAATTAATTTTTAACATTAAATTATTTTATTACATTAATTTCACACATTTATAGATAGAGTTCGTATATAAAGACACGGAACTAAAAATATAATTAAAACAATTATCTAAAATTAAATCACTTGATGTACCAGATTACCAACATCCAAAATTTTATTAAAATTTGATTCAAGATTTTATGCGGGGGTGTTAAAAACAAAAAAATGTGATAAATATTTAATATCAGCAGTTTGTTGTTGTTATTGTCTTTTTTTTTTAAGTAAACATTTTATTGTTTTAAGTTCACTTATAGCTAGAGGTACGACGCGAGTTGGTTTGATTCGGGTAGTAGTTTATTCTACCCATACTTTATTTTTAAAAAGCCTACTTTACCCTATCCACGTAAAAGATCGATTATTAGTGTATCCTACTTTATCCCATTACCTATAGGATCGATTCCAGTTCTAAATCAATTTCTGCAATAACCAATGACAAAATGCAAAAAAAAATATTTTATATTATTTTAAATAATATAAAGCAATACTTATTTGTATTTTAGACTTTATAGTTTACAATTAATTTTATTTTGTTGTTGTTTAAATCTATTTTATATTCTTTGTAGCTTCATTATCCAAATTAAGAATTACATTAATATCATCATTTAGATTTATGTTATGATCATCCATCATTACAAATATAAACCTTAAACTATTTATAAAAAATAAATAAATAAATTGAACCAATAATAATTTATTAGTGAATGAACAAATAGAAACTATTATATATTTATTATAGAGGGGTGATTGAGCATAGCCGGGCGTATGATGGTAGCCATACGTTTGCCCAAAAAACCTTTTTTTTATTTTTTTATAAATAGATAGATCTAAGTGTATTTAACCTATAAACCAATTCTTACTATTTTTAGATACATTTAATTTTTTAATTTTTAAACACACTAACATTTTTCATAATTTCTAAGTCAAAAAATTATGAAAATGTCATTATATTTTAAAAAATACTTAAAAATATACAAAAAGATAAAACTTGGTTTATAAGTGAAATACACAAAACTCCAATACTTAAGAATCTTTATAGTAAAAATTGGTTTATAGGTTAAAAATGGAGTCAAATGTATTTAATATAGAAAAACTATAAAGAGTCTTAAGTATAATCAAAGAAAGAACAACTAAACATAAAGAAATTCAAGCAAGCAATGCATTCCAAGATTCAAGTTCTCAAGAACTCAAGAAAAGGAATCCAAGGTGTTCTATGTAAATAATTATACAGTGCTCCAAAGATATATAAATCAAGGGAGAACAACCAATATAAAGAAAATCAAGTGATCAAAGTCATCTCTGAAGATTTCAAGTTCATCAAGCAAGCTGACGAGGTGAAGTCGCACTCGAAGTCGACTCCACTTGTAACTTGGGTCAAGTCGAGGACCAAGTCGACCCAGACTGAAACTTGAAGAAGTTGCGAACAGGCGAAGTCGCACCTGAAGTCGACTCCACCTGCGACTTGGGTGAAGTCACACCCGAAGTCGACTCCACCTGCGACTTGGGTCACAACGGTCGAAAAAATTTCAAACATTAGAGCATTAAATGCGTGCCACTTACCTCCAAACGTTCAGATTCCCTCCATAATTATAAAAGGCATTCAATATGGACAAGGAGGGTAGCTGAAAATTTATTAAATATACATAACTCCCATCTCTAAGAGCTTTAAGTGATCAAGCCAACATTTGGAAAAAGAACCGTACTTTCAAACTGCTAAGAACTGCTCGTTGAATATTTTAGACTGCTTTACAAGTTCTTCTCTGCGCCAACTCTGCCTCTACAAACCAATAACGTGTAGAAACTTTCTTTTGTTATTTCTTATTGTATTGAACTTGATTTAGTTTGGGTAACTAAGATCAAGTGTAAACAAAGTAGTGTGTGATTGGAATAGAACTCGTCACCTACTTGTGCTGTGAATTGTTGATGCCTTTTAGAGCTGAAATCTAGAAGAGAGCAGTGGCTCTAGTTGTATTTGTGAAATACGATAGTGGAACCCAAGTTACAAGAGGTGTGAGCTTGGAAGAGTGGAGTAGGGAGGTTGCCTGAACTACTATAAAATCTTGTGTGTTTATATTTATTTATGCTCTCTACACTATATTATTTTCTATTTTGTTTCTTCATTAAGGAGACTAGATTAATCCAGAGTAAAACTTCTGTTTAAGTTGAAAATTTTCAAATACTTAATTCATCTTTCCCCTCTTGGGTAATTGTCATTAACTTGGGACCAACATTTTTATTTTATGTTTATGCAAAGAGATTTTATTTGCGAATTGTAATTAATTAATTTATGATTTATTTTATATTTTTAACTTAGTTGTATTTGATTTTTTCTATGTATCATATATGTCGAATTGTTAATGTGTTTACATGTCTTGTCTATGATTTCTTTTTTTATCTAAAAGTTATGCTATATGTTTTCTTATAGATAGTTACTCATAAGAGAAAATAAACTAATACATCATCTTGTATAGGTAAAATTTTAAGTAATTATATATTTTTGCATTTCGTAATTTTTTGATTTTTTAAAATATTTTTTCATATTTTTTATGGTTAAAATAAATTTTGTCTGATACAGTCTGATGCATTCTAATACCAATACAATATGGTCGTATTGGTTCATTTTTAGAGGAAACCGATATGTAGTTTGATACCGATATTCCGAACCATACTTTAGTCCCTTCCCAGGCTATGCCCCTTGCACGAGAGAGGCTGAAATAGACGGATCCTCCCAAAGATTCATTCATAAAGGTAAGATACTAATGAATGAGATTTGCAATACAATGAGGAATAATTATGTGCCACAATATGAGTCTTTAACTGATTTAACAATATGGGATGTGATTATATACTCCTAGGAGCATTGAATCATTTTTTATTTTTTTTTGAGATTTTTTTACACAACTATTAATATAAGTATATTTAACATATATACGGATTTTTACCATTTTTGAAGATTTTAAGATATTTTTATTTTTAAAAATTTTAAAAATCTAAAAATCTCCAAAAATAGTAAAAATTAATATGCATGTTAAATAAATTTAGATTAACAGTTTTCTAAAAAAATTTCAAAAATAAAAAAAGAGCGTATCAATGCTCTCAAAGAATACAACCACATCCCCAACAACCCTGCCTTTCTAAAGCCCATTTTGACCATCCCAACAAAATTGTTTCTACTTTCATAATTCACGCATCCCTCACTCACATTTGTTGCCTAACATTTTGTCCCAAAACCGCTTAAGTCTCTCATGCCCCATATCAAATGCTCTCCTTTCTCATTCCTCGTCAAGCATCGATATTCGTCGTCACCTACCCATCTTCTGGTTGTTCCCCTCGTTCTTGCATAGTTCTCGCCTTAAAACCTAATTCCAAACTTCCAATAGTTGCCGAGAAACCCTAACCTCATCCCAATATTTCAAGCACTAATCCACCACCCTCTCTTGTTACAAATCATGTGATGCGGAAGTGTACCGAATTCATGTATGTATGGATTCTACCTGTAGATCGAGTAGAATATGAGGTCTTTTTCCTCAACACTTCTCCCTATGATACTAGTGGTAAATGAGATCCACTTGTGATGTGCACATGTGAGGGAGGGATCTAGACTCCTTTATATATAGTGTCATTCCCATCATGACTCTTAGTGGAAGTACAGTTCCACCTCGACTCGGATTGCGTACGTATCTAAGATATACAGGGCTATCTATAAATCCAAAGACTCCTTATTTAATTAGGACACCTTTATAGGAGTTAATTCTAACATTCTCCCACTTGGCCTAATTAAAATAAAAATTAAGAAAGAAAATAAAAATTATACTTAAAATACAATTCTTGGATTTAACATTTAAAAAATTACTGGATGAGTGCACTCATTTGAAAAAAATATGCTCAGTCATTGCATACGCAATTCAACTTTAATACTTAAGTTAAAAAAATTACCAATAGATTATGGTGGTTATATGCAATATGTAACATACTTCCTTTCATGCACTACGATATTAACGAACTTAACTAAGTTCTTAATGACAGATTTACAATTATGTGATTAATAATGTCCCACATTAATATCAAATAGATAAAATCTTTTGTTTCTAATCACATATAATTGTCAACAAAATACTACAATGAAATAAAAAAAAATCATTCAATATGAGATCTCAAAATGTATCAATTACATCAATAATTGTCCCATGTAACAAGACCTATATTTCTTACATGTGTAAAGAAAACCTTTGGTGTTAAAGTATTAGTCATGGGATCAGCAATCATGTCAGCAATACCAACAAAACTAATCGATATCAGATGATCATTATTCCTTTCTTGTACTGACATAAACTTATTATCAATATGTTTGTTAGCAATAGTAATTCTTCTATAATTGGATAAGCTAATTGTTGATTAATTGTCATAATTGATTCTCAGAAGCCTACAGATAAAATCCATAATTTTAAGTTCTAAGATAAATTTTCTCAATCAAAGTGCATGTGAGGATTTTTCATGACAACTGACAAATTTAGCTCCTATGGTAGAGTCAACTACATAATTTTGTCTCCCACTCTTCCATGAAATTATTCCACAAGCTAATAAGAAAACATACACTGATGTTGATCTTCTACTCTTTGTACAACCAGCATAATCTGAATTTGTGTAATCGATCACTTTTAATTGATCAATTTGTGCATACGGGAGCTCATAATCTTTAGTTCCTTAAAGATATCGTATCATTTTCTTTACTGTTTTCCAATGTTCTATTCCTAGATTGCTTTGATCTCTTCCAAGTAATTCCATTGCATAACTGATGTCAAGACATGTGTAAAGTTGTGCATACATTATGCTCCCAAGGACAAAAGCATATGACATGGACCTCATTTCCTGTTTCTCAATCTCATTCTGTGAACACTGATGCTGACCATATTTTTGACCCACAAAGATTGACACTTCACATGATGAGCAGTTAAATATTTAGAATCTTTCTAAAATTTGATTAATATACGCCCTCTATGATAATCCAAAAACTCTTTTAGGCCTATTTCGATGGACCTCAATTCTTACGACATATGATGCATCACCCATATCTCTTATATTGAAATATTCAGAAAGAAAACTTTTAGTGTTATGTAAAAAACCTAAATCATTAGTAGCAAGTAAAATATCATCTACATATAGAATCAAAATTATAAACTTGCTCCCACTCAACTTCAGATATATACATTGGTCACTAATGTTTTTTTAAATCCAAAAGAAGTGATAACTTTATTGAACTTTAAATATCACTGTCGGCAAGCTTGTTTAAGTATACATATAGATTTATTTAATTTGTATACTAATATGTCATTTCCTTCTATTTCAAATCTTTCAGGCTGCATCGTATACACCTTCTCTTCTAAATCTCTATTCAGGAATATTATTTTTACATCAATTTGGTGTAACTCTAAGTCAAAATAAGCCACTAATGTCATAATGATTCTAAGTGAGTCTTTTTTGAAGATTGGTGAAAAAGTCTCCTTATAATCAATGTCTTCTATTTAAGTGAATTATTTTATAACGAGTCTGACCTTATACCTTTCTACATTACCATTAGGGTCCCGTTTGATTTTGAATATCCATTTACAACCAACAGGTTTGCTTCTGTTAGGCAACGTAACAAGATCCCAAACTTTGTTTTGAAATATGGATTCCATTTCATCTTTCATAACATTAATCTATAATTCAGACTTTTCACTATTAATGTTTTTTTGAATGTCAATGGATCATTTTCAATATAAGGATCGTCAATAAATTCTTCCAAATATATAATGTAATCATATGAAATAGCAGGTCTTTTTACTCTACGAGACTTTCTTGGCTCATTAATATGTTCTACATTATTGTTTTGATGAATGTCATTTGGAATTGAGATCAATTCATTATTAATCCCTTCCGTATGTTGCACAAGAATTTTTTGTTATTGATCTGTCATATTGATCAACAATTTCAATTCTTACATCTATTAGTGATGAACTAGAGAAAAGATCTCTGATATCCTCAAATTTCATATTTTGTGGAGTTGTGCTCCCACTATTTTCACTATTTTCAGTGAACCAAGCTGTTTTGGTCTTAATGATCCTAGTATTATGAGACGGATTGTAAAATCTTTACCTTTTAGACTATTCTAGATACATAATAAAAAAACAACTAATAATCCTTGGGTCCAATTTCTTTTCTTGTGGGTTGATTATCCTTACTTCTGCTTGACAACTCCAAATATGCATATGCCTCAAACTAGGTTTCCTTCCTGACCATAACTTAAATAAAGTTTTAGAAACAGCTTTACTGGAAACTTTGTTGAGGATATACATAACAGTTTTCAAAACTTCACTCCACAAAAATAAGGGTAAGGATGAGTTACTAATCATACTTCTCACTATATCCATGAGAGTACGATTTCTCCTTTCAGCAACACCATTTTGTTGAGGAGTTTCAGACATCGTGTATTGAGATTCAATACCATTCTCTTTTAGAAATTTAGCAAATGAACCAGAGATTCGACCTAATTGACCATGTTTACCATAATATTCACCACCCCTATCAGATCTCACAACTTTAATTTTTCTATCTAATTTCTTTTCTACTAACTCTTTGAATATTTTAAAAGTGTTCAAAGAATCAGAATTTTAATGCAATAGGAAAATAAAATCGTAACATAAGAAATCATCAATAAACGTGATAAAGTACTTTTCACCTCCAATACATTATGAGAATGGACCATAAATATCGGTGTGAATCAATTCTAAAAGTCCATTGCTTCTTGTGACATTCGTTTTCTGGGTTTTGATTTATTTTCCTTTAATACAATCGATACATATGCTAAAATCAGTAAAATCTAAAGTAGGTAATACTATATCTTTTACTAATCTTCGTATCCTTTCTTTCGATATGTGACCCAACATTTTATGCTACAACATAGAGAAATTTTCATCAATCATACCACGTTTAGTACCAGCACATGCATTTAAAGTAGATGAACAATTAATAAATGAGTAATCTGCACTTATTTGATATAAACCATTAAACAATGTTCCAATTCCAATTAAAATAAACTCTTTAAATAAAGAAAACTTTGAGTTTGCAAAACTGAAAGAATAACTCATTATATCAAGTTTTGACAAAGAAATTAGATTTTTAGAAATGGATGGAACATAGAAAATATCATATAATTCTAAAAAATGTCCTATGTTAAGGCAAAACCTGCAATTTCTTACTGTTTTAACTTTGGACTTTGTCAGATTGCCCATTAAAATTGATGACTCACGTGGTTTTGGATTGTGGGTTGAATGGAATATCTGTAAAGAATTTGAAACATGAATAGCAGCATCAGAGTCAATACACCAAAAATTAGATGATACATTTATAAAATTGGTTTCAAGGCAAACATGTTTGTAATTGTTATCTTTTTTTTCGAACCAACTTTTCTACTTGAGACAATCTTTTTTAAAATGTCTTTTCTTTTTACAGAAATGACACTTCTCAACGAACTTTTTCTATCCATCCTCTAAGCATTTCTTTAATAGGAATTTATTTTTTCCTTTCCTTTCTTTGACTTGTACTGCTTAGGAGTCAATGTGAAATTGATAGCAATTGATCCATCCTGCTTTAATCTCTTTTTCTCTTGTACACACATGGATATTAATTCATTTAAAGTTCATTTCTCTTTTTGTGTGTTATAGGAGATTTTGAATTGTGAAAACTGAGATGGAAGAGAGTTTAAGACAAATATAACTAGGAAAGAGTCAGAGATTTACATTCTTAGTTCATTAAGTTTTCTAGCTATATTTGACATTTTCATTATGTGCTTTCGCACTCCACAAATGTTATCATATTTCATTGAAGTCAATTTCTTAGTGGGCATTCCAGCCAATGCTTTATCTGATCTACTAAATTTTTCTTTAATTGAGTTATGATAAGTTTTAATACTTTCATCTTCAAGGTTAGAAATAGAACCTCTGATGTTCCTTTCAATTGTACTCTTTATAATCATAAGAGACAATCTATTAGAACGCTCCCATTTATTAAATTAAAACTTTTGACTATCAATACTTTCAGGCATTAAGTCACTAGGTTTTGCAACACGAATGGCTAAATTCAGATCTAAACATCCTAAGGTAATAAGTAATTGCTCATGTCAATCAGAATAATTTGATCCATTCAATGTCGAGATATTAGACGGATGAGATTGAGGAACAGAAGTCATAGTTGTAGCAAAAATGATTAAGCTCACGTCACCATGTACGATTTAGATAAACTATTATGTAACAATTCTATCAATAATAATTAATCATAGCTAAATTTCAAAAAAATTAATCATAAAGCAATAATGCATGATTATATTCAATAATGCTATGATAAATTATAATATTCAATAATTAATTCTGAATACACAGAGTTAAGAAATCCCCACCTTTGGGTAGAAAATTTTTTGCGTTTATGCAGTTCTAGTTAATTATTAATAAAATATTAAATTATAGCTACCTTCGGGAAGAATTATAATATAATATTCTTTAATAATGTAATTTCTATGATGAGAGAAAAAAATCATATTATTCTCTCTTTGTTTAATAAATTTGATTAACTAAATATCGTAGACCCTTTAGGTCAACAAAAGACATAAAAATGAACAATATTTATTAAACATAAATTGCATAATGACAATTAATTACAATTTCCATTATAAGAAAATTAAACAATAATATTCTCTCCATTATTTAATAATTTGGAAAATATATTTTAGATCTTTTGGGACAACTAAAAATATATAGTTAAAATTATTAATATAAATTGCTTAAAATTAAATATAAAGTAATAAATGATAAATAAATTACTTACTAGGCATTCATAAACTAATCACATGAATTAATTGCACATAAATTCATAATTTTCATGTATTTGCATACATTTTCAAAAACTTATATTTATTGACTTATTTAGTTCAATAAGACCCTTCCATTAGATTTAAAATGTCCAAAAACATATAAAATCACAATTAGATCGTCCAATTTGGATAAGAAGATAAAAATTATGTTAATTTATAGTTAGATGGTCATAAGCATGTCACATGTCATTTATTGGGCTGTTGGGTTTTGGGCCTAGACAGTTATGAGCTAAAAACGGGCTGCTCGCATGGGTCTGTGAAGATAGGCTTGAAAACACCTAAGCCCATGAGTAGAGGAAAACAGATGGGGTCGATTTGAAAAAGAAAACTTCTTTGGGTCTTCTTGTAATTTCTAGCCAATGCTTTATAATGTAAAAAAATTTTCTGTCCAGGGGTTTTATGTAAAAACTCCTTCCATCTTTTTCCAAAGCCGAAAACCCTAGCTCCCAATAGCCACCGCCCAACTCGTTGGCCATCGACCACTTGGCGCTCCCGCACGGCTTTGCTAGATGTCGTTGCCCCTGCCGGTGCCACCGCACAGCTCCTGCTGCCGCTGTCCACCTTTTAGCCAACCGCTGCTCCTGCTATTCGCTGCCCAACCGTCGCATGCTGTTACTGTTGGACTTTCCGGTAGCGTCTCCAGCCAGCAACTTCCGGCTCTCCTCGCCGGGTCTTCTCCGGCAGCGACGTCCTCATCGCGGCAGCCGGGAAATCGTGGCAGAAAGCAGCAAACCACCCCGTCCAGTCATCGACAGGTCGCAGCAGTAGATCGACGGCGCCATCTCATCCAGCACCGTTGTGGCGCCCCCGACCGGGGCGCTGGAGAGCCTTACTCCGGGATCGCTTTCTGTTTGGTAAATGCGAACAAGATTGTTGCCCTGGTCACGCGGCAGAATTTTTTTTTTATATTCATACATAATAACCATAACCCGTGAAGAGATAATCAAATCATTTCTATTTAATTCCACATGTGGTAATGTGAACTTGTCTCTTTTATATATATATACATTCATAACACATTCATCAATTATTTAATTATAATAGAAGTTTCCTTGTCAGTCATAGCTGCCTTTACAAAATTCAACCTCTCATGGATTTATACAAAAAACAGTAACTTATATAACCCTGTACTTCACTTCGGTGTCTGTCTTGTACCTGTCTATATATTTTAAAAAAAAACATCACATGAGTACTAATACTCAGTAAGCAAGTTCTTTCATTTTGTAAATAAACATTTTCCATTTCCTTT
>JAXCLR010000063.1:35403546-35413845 GCA_035584095.1 Annona squamosa | reverse complement strand
ATCAGATTTAGGGTTTATTTATCCCAAATATTTTGGGCATCCATCATACCTTAAATCTAGGGTATTTTACCCTACATAACATACATAAAATATGCAAGTTCATTTCCATATCATTTTCAACCCAAAAATTAAGAATTTAGGTCAAAATTTCATACTTAGTATTCCATAACTTCAAAATCTCATTACTTAAGCATAAACCCTCATATATTGGGCTTAATCAAAATATCAAATCAAAACAGCAACTTAGCTTGGAGATTTAGGGTTTCACAACTTGGATTTTTCATCCCTTATGCATGCTTAACTCCATTTCCATCATCGTTAACTTAAAAATTCATGTTTAAAACTTAATACCCATTCCGTATTTATGCAAAAGCATGTTAAAATATCATTTTACAGATTCATTAAGCATGCTTTTTATTTTCAAGTTTTGAGTTTAAAAACTCAAGTTACACAACCCAAAATCATCACATACTTACTTGGATTTGTAGTAAATCAACTTCTAATCTTTTAAGATGATTTCTTCTTCAATTTCTCCTTCTTTTTTCCTTGGTTTTCTCCTCTAGTTTGCTGGAAAAATTCATGAAGTGCAGCTGGTTCCCTTGGCATGTTTTCAGCACTTAGAATATTTTCCACACTTCCACTTCAATTCAACGTGCAATGCTCATATATGTTGCTGGAATTTTCCAGCAGTGGGGCCCACTTATACTTCAATTCCACACTCATTCAATGCTCCCCTATCTACCATATGAGGTGGGTGAATATGTGCCAAGTAAAATTGCATTTTTACTTTTTACAAAATCATAAAATCTGCATCATAATCACGTCAAAGCTGTCCATGGTTTTGCACGTCAACTTGTTGCTGAATTTTTCAGCAGTTTTGCAATTTTTAAAATCACCAAAACATGGGTAATTTATGCTCCTAATTTACCCTTTAATTCCTCCATAAATTTGGCATTAAGAAAAATTAAGAAAATAGCTAAAACTGCCATTTTTCTGCACATGATTTCACCCACAATGCAATCTACGGTTTTCAGCTGCATATTCCTCCTTTTTGCATTTTTTAATTATTGAAACTCTCCATTATTGATTGCACAATTCATGTACATTCATCTCAGCAACATGTGACATTTTAAAAAAATCAAAAAAAATCAAATTAGGCAGCCCCTTGCCCTTGGTCGTCCATGCCTTGCCACCTTAGCTAGGCTTCCATAACTCCATTATTTTGAGCATTAATTAGTTAGATAATTCATGAAATTTTGCAATTTATTTAAATACATAAATCCCATCCAAAATCCCTACAATGGACACCTCACCCTACCTTTTGTCTCAAGCATTTATGTATGGTACTCCATCATAAATGCTTTGGTGCTTTTGAGGTGCACGGGTCAAACTTGCCTACCTTTTTCATTGTGGGCACTTTTCCAATATTTCATGCATAATCCAATCCATTCAAATTAATTATCTTACCATTTCATTCAACTGTTTCAAATTTCAACTCAATCCAAGTTTTCTAGCTCCCGATATAGCCGTTTAAAGTTAACAGTTGAAATGAACATATACTTAAAAAAATTCATAATTCTCATTTCATCAAGAATTTTCATAATATTTTTATTCCATAATATCAAGCCTAATATTAATAATTTTCTTTTCAAATTTCACTTGAATTCGCCTTTTAGGCGTTGAGTTATGAATTTTTCAATATTTTCCATCTCACTTGTCAATTTCCATCTTAATTTTCATAATTCATTTTAAATCATGGAAAATGATTTTTCATGCCATAATTGCACATTTAAATCACAAATAATTCATTCTAAATCCATGTCCTCATTTGGCTCAAAATCATTAAGCACATCATTAATGCTAACCCATAACCCTAATTGCCTTAATTAGCAAAAATCATAAAATACCTTCGTAATTCCATAATGCATAAAGAATCATTAAATACATGTTAAGTGCATACATATGGCCTACTTGGGTTAGGTTTTCACAAATATCTTCTTAAATGCATTGAGGCAAGGGTCCAACCTTCTCAAGTTTCCTGTAAGCCCATCTATCCTTAAAGAATTTCACTTTTCTTCCATTCCCAAGCCTCCATTTATAGCTCTTTATCATCAAATCTTTAACCTTCAAAATACTTTGTAATCATTTTGTCTCCATGAAAATTCAAATAAAAGTGTCAATCGACCCATCAAGTACCTTAAAATAGAGATGATAAGTTTATATTTTCCTATTCATAAAGTAGGGTAAGTTTCAAAATTCATCGATTTAGAACTGAACTAAATTACTAATATATATAGGGCCCCACTTCTATGTTACATAGAAGTAAAGCCATGTAACCTCCTTAATTTTTAAGAATTTGGTACTTGATAGAAAATTTAATCTATTTATTATATTTAAAAAGGCTAATTTCAGATATACTCACAAATTTTACCCATAACTTCACTTAGACTTAAGAATTTTAAAAACTTCTTCTCACATCTATTAATTTTAACTAAAATCTCAATTATACCTCAGTCGTTACCTTCCGTTAGTCATCTTCCCCTGCATATTTTAAAATTCCAAAGTTTTCCTTCCTTGAAATGAGACTTCATCTTCCCAAACTGTCGTAGTTGATGCGAGAAGGTGGTTAGACATTGTGGAAGAAGAAATCCACCCAAGCTTTTTTTTCCTTCTGGCTCCCTCTACAGCTTCGTTTCGTACCCTTCTAGTCTCTCTACATCCTGCTTCACTGCATATGCTTTCTTCTCTTCTTGCAGCTTTGCTATCACCTCCGCGGGAATCCCATGATTCACTACCTGAAAAATATATTGAATTCTTGGCTGACATTCGCAATTTCCTGGACAATTTGATCTCCGTCTAGGCTATCCTGATCGATGGTCGGCACCTCCAGCATAGGGCCCTTGAATATGGTCCTGCCTAGCTGTTCCTTCTAAGATTAAATGAATTCCAGAGGCTTGTGCTCTTCGAGCATGTATAAGGAAGAGATGCATTCACTTTCCGCTTTCATTATTGTGCAAAAATTAAAAAATATTAGAGGGACTTCAAGCCAAATCACGATTCTTCCCCAGGCGTCGACTTTCAGTCTTATAAGTTTGCCTGCGATCTGAGCATCAAGATCTCTTCCTAGGGGAAATGGAAAATTCGCTCTCTCAGCTGAGGCGCTCCAAATCACTGCAGGAGTTCGTCTAAGGAGGAGAAGGGAAGGCGGAGGAGGGATTTGTCGATGTAGAGGAAGCATCACTTGGTGATCAATGGGTTCGATGATGGGATGAAAACTAATATGTTGTAACCAGATTTTTGTCATGGCTAGATCCAGCTGCATGCCTCTGTTCCGATAGAAAACCCAACACTGTCCACCATCTTCGCATGTAGGATTTGGGATTCTACTGATTTCCTATTCACTGATGGATATGACGTTTATGCTACCACCGTCGATTTGCTTGGCCATGGCCAATTTGACGGCATCTGCTGCTGCCTTGGAGAAATGGAAAAAGTCGCAGCCATACCGCTTTCCTTATTTCACAGTATTGCATTAACAATTGCTAAAAGACTTGCCAACGTTCCAATTCGTTGATCACATGGGCCACCATGAAAGATGGTCAGGGAAGATGAAGTCCGGTTTTCCACGGAGGGAAACTTTGGAATTTTAAAATATGCCGATGAAGAATACCGACGGAGGGTAATGATACAGGTAAAAGTGGAATTTTAGTTAAAATACATGTGTACGGGAGAGATTTTTCAAAATTCGTGGCTATAAGTGGAACAGGGGGTAAACTTTGTAGGAATTAGCCCTATTTAATATTATTTGTTTATCTAGGTGATCAAGTTTCAGCCCAATCAAGTATATTTATAGTCATATTTGTTGAAAAATATATATACATGAGTAAATTATAAAAAATGCTTAGATCTATTTATGCATATATTACAATATAATAATATTTTATAGAATTATTTATCTATATAGAAATAATATTTCGGACAGTTTAAATGTTAAAAATACAATTTTAAAATTGATATTTAGTGCTAACAATTTTATTACTTCGATTTTCAATGAGGCTCATGCATAGTGATATAAGATAAATAAAAGAGTTTCTAAGATACTATAAATGATATTAAATATAATGGATGAAGTGGATTTTGCATCAACTATCGATATTTTAAATAAAAAGGGAGTTACATAAAAAAAATTCATAGAAGAGTGATTGATATACATTCAACATCTCTTTTATGAAATATATTATATCATTAAGGATACAAAATATAGTTTCCTTTAAAATATAAAAATTTATTTAATTTATCTATTTATTTAGTATATCTAATAAATTCATTTTAAAACTACATCATCATCATATTGATTATAAGTTTTTAGGTAACATTTATATAGGGTTGTGATTTTTAACTATAATATGAAGATTAATGTAAAGAATTAATTTAGAACCATAATTAGAACCGAACCGACCTAAAAAATAAGGTAAGGTATGCCTAGAATCGATGAAACTTAAAATAAAATAGGATACGAGTTTTGAAAATAAGATAAGGATAAGTTTGACTTTGATATGGACATATCCAACACAAATTGTATCCCTAGCTCCAAATATCAACATTGGGAAAGTATTTTTCCTTTAACACTTTGTGGTAGGAAAAAGTTTTATTTTCCAGTCACTGGCCCACTGACACCAGATTGAAAGATCTGAAATCCCGGCGCCTTGATCCTCTACCTGCTTTTGAATTACATAATTTACCCTGAGATAAACAACTTATTTTCCTTATGTCATTCCTTTATTTATTTATTTTTTTGGATGAAATGTCATTTCTCTTGACTCCACCAAAAAAACCTGCTTAGCATCCAATTTACTTCATCACAAAAGGCTGTAGGTATAAGAAAAATGCTCATTGCATAGCTTGAATTAGCTTATGCAACCACCTTAGTTAACTCCTCCATGATAGAAATTTCTCTTTCCAACTCTGAATTTTCATACAAATCCTTTCCTTTAATTGAACATGCTATTTTTTTATCTGCCCAACAATATTGGTAATCCAATTATTTCCTTTTTTTCCACCTTTGTATTAGTGCTAAAAAGAGAACTGTTTTCTCAATATTTACCAATTATCCGGTCTCTGATCCTGTGTGCCCAGGAACATTGAGCTCTCAATGCTCCCGGGCGCATACGCATTTTTTTATTAATTTTTTTAATTTTTTTTACAAGATTGTTAATTTAGATGTATTTAATATGTGTATAAATTTTTACAAATTTTGAAGTATTTTAGGTATTTATTTTTTTATTTTTGAAAATCAGTGGCATTTTAGGTAATTTAAAATTACTAAGGTGCCACTGATTTTCAAAAATCAAATATAAATATCTAAAATACTCTAAAAATGATAAAAATTAATACAGATGTTAAATACATTTAGATTTATGGTTTTATAAAACAAATTTAAAAAAAAATAAAAAAAGGTGTATGCACATAGGAACAGAGTCCCAATTATCCAAAGCATTCTTCATAAATCTAAATAATTTCTTTCATATTATTTACCTCCAGTTGTATAGTCTTTATGAACAAGAGTGCATTATCAGCAAAGAAAAAAACGTGGAATATTAAAGGCCCCCTTCGGTTAATTCAATATATTTACAGTGAGTCATGATTCAATGCTTCCATAAGTATTCAAACTTTGAGCAAACTTTGGGTCGGAATTCTTAACATTAGAATTTTTATATTTCATATTTTACAAGGATGATCAAATCTCTTAATTTGATAAATATTAAAATAAGAATTTAAATTAAATTAAATAACTGAGTGTGAAATAATCCTTGAATAGGCTGGACCTTAAGCAAATAGAAATTTAGTCATTTAATCGCTCAATTACACGATTCGTGTTCGTGTTAACCATCGTGACATTTAACCACCACACGGACACACTTCCAAGTTTCGATTTATATCTGAAACTATTATGATTTTTCGCTTTTTATTTTGCTAATATCTTTTAATGAAGTAAGACAGATATTAGTCTCATCAATGATGTAGGCATGTTGCAGTACCAAACTGCCAATTAAGAATTATCATTTGCTGTTTTTTATTTCCAAAAGTTAAAATTATGTAAAAATATAAAATTCGATATACCAACCAACCTATATTAAAATTACATACCAATGAAAAAATAAAATAAAATTTTTTGGCGGCAGCAAACTAAGGTTAATAACATTAGTTTTACTAGCTGTGATCTTTATAACTTCACTAGAGTCTACACGGACTCACAGAGGATATGTGAACTGAACTCCGTTTCTTACGGTGATTCTGGACAATAAGGACTAAGGAATATAAAGCTTCAACAAATCAACGGAGTGCTGGCATTTGGGGAAAAAAAATGAAGGAAAATTATTTAATAAAAAAGTTTGACAATGTGATATGATAAAGATGATAATTGGGCGTAAAAGAAATAAAGTTAAAATTGATAAAGTAGTTATATAAAGATATGTGAAAATTTAATTATAAAGTAAGGTGACTGCATAGAAAATGCGCCGAACAGCAAAGATAAAGTTATCTTTTCTTTTCCCGTTGTAAATTTATTAATGCCTTAGATTCTATGGTATTGAGAATTAATTTTTTAAGACTTCATCAGCTTGTTCAATACTCAAAAATTTTGCGATTGTAACTTGAGTGAAGACAGCATCAAGAATGCACGACAAGACATCGAAATGAGTAGAAAGTAGAAAGGACAAACATGCAAGTGAGACCAAGGATAAAACAGAGGCAAGCCATGGTACTACTTTAACATGTCTTCTTATCACATGTAATCTCTAATATTGAGAGAATACAAACTGTATTCCTTGTATGTACAGTCTCAATACTCACTTCCAACTCGGATTTGCTAAATATTCTGCAGTATAGATGTATAATTGCAGTAGTAAATGATTATAACTACAAGGACGACTGTCTTAATTAACTTGCTCGCTGCTTGATTGGCGTTGCTTCTCCTCCTCCACTTGAGCAAGCAATGTTTGAAGCTCTGCTTCAGTGAGCCCCTCCAATCGCTTCTGAAGATGGAAAGAAAGATGAAGTAGTTTGAGTATTACTTATCCAAAATTCTTAGTCAAGGAAGACCACAATGCCTCGCCATTGAGCATGATATCATCTAGGTCCTTTCATCAGATGGGCCACACACAAAGCATCAAAGTCAACTTATTGTAGCCCACCCAAGGAATGGATCAGCTAAATTTTCTAACAGAGAGGCGCAATAATCTTCGCAATCCATCTTTGGAAGTCAGCAATGTCTGCTACGGAAAGTGACAATAGCAAGTTCACCCAAAAATTAGCAGTACGTAGCATGATCCATGAACAGAGGCAACCTTTTCGCATCAGCCAAAGCCTAGGTACAAACTCCTTCAGGTAATTCTAATCATTCTCATGATGCCAGGCCAAACATGGCAACAAGTAATGTCCTCCCCATCTAATCAGTGCCTCACAAAAGAAAATCTGCTGAAAAGGAACAACATTGAATGGATGCCCAGTGAACGAGTGACATCAATGAACAAAAGAACCACCCCAGAAAATGACTGAGAATCCCACCAAAAGCCCACATTTTCAACCAGCCCAGCATTCCTGCTACTCTGCACCACACTGTTACTCTCCTCATGCCTAGTAGGTCATGGATGCAAGTACTACGAATGGATTAAACAAGAAATATCTGACCGAATTATGAATACATAGAAAAAATTACAAAAAATGTAACGCATTCTGCAGGTAGGAGACCAAGTTGGAGAAACTCAAATCATGTTACTTGCATTGGAATCCTACCTCCATGACCTTGTTTTCATAGTCACGCAGCTGCTGCACATATGTCATTTCTTTGTTTGAGACTCTAAACATATATGTAGAAATCCATCCCACTGTAAGTCCTAATACAATGACCAATTGGACGACATTGCCGGCCTGTAAAGGATCAAACCCAGCATACTGCACAGAAGGACAAAAAAAAAAAAAAAAAAAAAGGGAGGGGGGGCAGATATGATATCAAAATGGTGAAATAAAAAAAAAAATCATCAGGAAAAAAATATTCCAAAAGAGAAGAATAAGAAATAAGAAGAGCTCAAGGTAGTAATGAAGGCATGCTCTGATGGACAGAAAAACAGTTACACTGATAGCTCAATAATGTAAAGAGCAAATCCAGATCAGGTTACTGAAGGACTTCAAGACCTCATTGGAAAATATTAATCTGATAAAAATTATAGTTTCCCATATGGTTGAGCCTATCTGACCTGTTAATTAGTGACAATCACTATCGGCATTGATGCAGAATTCCTCGGAAGACTTGGACTTTGATATTGTCGCCAACAAATAGACAGCTTAAAAAGTACGGAAATAGTTTGTATTCAATAGAAATAGTTAAACCACAATGAGTTAAGATCTTCCCATCTGAGACATCTCCAAGGTCATTGTCTCACTCTTATTCCAGATTCCTGACATAACTGCATGCTATATACTAAGGGTCTGTAAGCAAGAGAATGATACTGGAACTACAACCGGATGTCAATACTTGCATGTTCATAACCCAAAGGCAAAATGATGGAGTTATAAATTCACAATGATAGGCACCAACAAATACATATTTGCTTTCGTTTGAACAGGCATCTGCAAAACAGTACAACTTAAATTTCACCCCAGGAATGAATAATAATACCTCCAATCCACTCTTCAGACCAACACCTATCACTGTTACCCCAAGCCCAATGAGCAAAACATCTTTTCGTGTATATCCAAAAGGTACCTAGAAAGTTGAGCAAATAACAATTTTCATTGTCAATCTCATGAGAGCAAATTGGTAAAAGATAGTGTAAAGCAACTATGGTAAATAAGTGTACTGAGCTTAATAAGAATTGAGCCACCAAAGACCATGTAGGATGGTAAAGAGACAAGGGAAAATATGCCAGCTAGCCTAATGCAATTTGCAATCTCCACTGACTCGCTATATAATCATTGGCAATGAAATTCTCAAGAAGTACTCTCGAGCAAGGTTTCATGCAAACCTTGAGGCAAGGGAACTTCTTAAATGTGATTTATGGTCTGCACTGCTGCAATCACCATGCTTCCTATGTTCTCAAGATGTCTAACCAAGCATGACTAACAGGCAAATACAAATTATTTGCAGACCTCAAATTCAAATGGCATTGCATGGCCCATATCAAGGGAGCTCTATTTGTTCAAATACCCAGAGCATGCCAAAAGCTGATCACAAACAAGAAACCAGTCTGCATTCAACAAATAGTTGCACATAACCAGCAATGGTTGTACCCTTTCTAGTTATAAGCAAGCTCCATACAATACTTAGCAGTACCCTAGTTTGTAGTGATGCAGTCAGCTTCTCACAATCACAACTCATAAACTTTCTAGTTATGAGCAAGCTCCTTGCCGTACCTAACAGTATACCAGTAAGCAGTGATGCATTTCAGTTTCTCACAATCACACTCAACCTTTTGATGGCAGTCCACAATGAGCAGTGAGAGTTCAATCCACCGCAAACCCATAAAGACCGAAACACAAACTGTTCATTGTTTACCAGCTTTTGCTTATTAGAACAATCACATGTAGAACATTCAATGGAAAATTGGGTTACAATGCTAGCTGAGAACAACCTAGCTGAAACCAGCTACAGGAACATATCAACAATATTTGGTTGAAGGAGATCATTTTATTTCCAGATATTCCTTGAGAGAAGTGTTTCTTTCAGCTAAACAAGAACATTAGGACCAGTAATTCATACTGAGATTGAGATGCATAGACATGCCTTTTCTTTGGTAGCAGGAGAATCTTTCGAACCTTCTCCACCACTCTGTGATGATCCAGTGCTTCTAGGAATCATAAAGGACAATCTTTTCGATGTTATGCCACCGAGGAATTTTCTTGAAAAAGAGAAGGGACTTGTTGCATGCTGGGTTTGGCAGGAAATTCTGCCTGTACAAGAACAGCTACATGTTACATGAGAACATAATACACATAAGACAGGCTGCTATGCGTTCAACCTCTATGAATTGGTTTGGTTGAGCTGGGATTTTTCTGGTTTTTTTCATTTTGTTGAGACTAGCTGGGGAAATTTTCAGTCAGACTTAAAATTCAGAAAAAATCAGAGAACTAAATTCATATGAAAATTCTGGTTAAGTAGCAGAAAGAATTAATAGTAGACAATGGTTACTTTTTGCTGATGGGTCTACCAAATCTCAGATAAGGCGAATGAGGAGACAAAAAGCAAGTAAACTGCAGCCACACACTTGGGAATGTATATGAAGCAGAAGGACAGACAGAGCT
>JAXCLR010000063.1:35369736-35393620 GCA_035584095.1 Annona squamosa | reverse complement strand
GGTTAGTTGTATGGGTAGTTGTGTAGAAATGATTGAAAAGTAGGGTAGTTTGTATAAAAAAAATGTTAAAAAATAATTAAAAATAAAATAATTATGAAGAGTAAAAAATTTTAGATTGAAAAGTTTTAGTTGACACTTTTTTGCCCTAAACAAACACACCCAATACCGACTGTCGGCACACAACAATGTTAATACTTTTTTTAATACACGTCCCAAACAAAGAAATGAAAGAGAGGTAAAAAATGCATCAAAAGAGAGCCCAAAATATACTTTTTTCTTTTCTGGTTTCATTATTTTAGGTACACTAATCAGGAAATAGTTTTCCATTCAGTCATTTATATGGCTATCAATGGGATCTTTTTTTATTTTGGCTACATGTTACCGGAAATAGATTTCTATTCAATCAATTTCATGCAACAGCTGTCAATTTTTAGAAAATTCCTTATGAGTTTTGACTAAAAAAATTATTTGACACTTTTAGGGCTAAAAAAAATCAAACGATATAAAATAATTAATTATTTTATTCTTTTTGTGGATGGCCCACCTAGAATCCGTGCAATAACTAGCGTTAAGTAATAGTAATAATCATCATTTTGATTAGTGCCAATTCCAGTCTTTTGTATATTATATAGTATTTAATACTTTGCATTTGTATGCATTTTATTAACTCTTGCACCTTATTATCAATTAGTTTGCTAATTTCACATCATATAAAAAACTTAACTCTTGCACGTTCCTTGTTTAGCCCCTTGTGTTTATAATTTTTATTTTTATTTACATATCTGATCTTGAATTCATCTTCTAAACCTTTTATATTTTTTTGTATTTTTAATTTATATACTTACTCGCATCATACTCGCATTTTTAATTTGTATTTGCATTTGCATATTTAGTTTTTTGTACTTTGCATTAGAGATGCAATTTAGGTAGGACACTTGTAGGCCAAGTTATTAGTATACTAAAATAAGTAAAGTTTGTTTTTTTTTTTTCTCATACATCAGGTAAGATAGGTTCCAAATTTATAAAAAAAAAAAAAAAAAAAAAAAACATACATATCCAATAAAATTAGAATAAGGTAGGTTCTAAGGCTCATAGAACTTGAAATGACCCAGCATGTTTTTTATGCAGGAAAAGAATGGGAGGAGGACTAGCATATTTTTGTCTAGTGCGAAAGGATTATCAAGGAAAGGAGGATGTTGGCTGCAGACAGGACGATATGGACCCCCGAGAAGGGCTATCGGGTGCATTCCAAGCAACCTCATAAACGCATCAAGTGGTGTAAAATTATCTCTGTTTGTAATTTTTTGCTGGAGGATTTGGTAAATTCGCAACCAAACACAATTAAATGATAAGCAATCTTCTCATCAAAAAATAATAATAATAAAAAATAATAAGCAATCTGCTTTGCATCATCTTTTGGATTGGAGCTTGGATTATATTGACAACATCAATTTTGAAAAACAGGAGATAGGGCTGCTCTAACAGGTCCAAAATTTAATCCCAAGGTGGCGCCGACCAGCTACTGACTTCATGAAGATGAATGTTGATGGCCACAAATCTGTTGGAAGGTATTGCATGGGGCTGGGTGCAATTATCCGAAACTACAGGGGGGATTTCACTGGGGCAAAAGGTTGGAGATTTGAGGGAGTTGAGGATTCCCTCAACATGGAGGCCTTCAATATGTTGCACGGTATCAAATGGGGGCCTGAAATGGGGGTACAGAAGTTGATACTGGAATCAGACTCGGGTGCTCTGGTGAGTCTATTAACTGAAGAAAGGCAGATTCTACCATACGTGGGTCACAAAATTGAGGCAATCAAATCGGTGGCTGCAACCTTTGATTTGGTAGAGTTCACCCATGTTCTTAGGGATGGAAACAAATGTACCCGTTGTATAGCTGACATGGCAGCCCATTTTTTTTATCAAGTAAAATGTGGCGGGGATGCCTACCTAATGCAATTGCAAATTTTTTGGCTTGGGATGGTTCCCAAGAAGTGTAAATATACTTAGAACTTCTCCTTTACACTTCTATAAAACTCTTCTCCTATATAACCTTATTATTTTTCTTCAGTATACCCTTCTTCATTTTAAATACATTGATGATTAATGAAAATTCATTTCATCTATTTTATTTGCAATTATTTATATTATTATGAAAACTTTTTCATTTGTCAAATATTAGTGTATGTATGGTCTTTATTTAAAATATGTAAAATTAACGTAATAAAATAATTGAATGCTAAATATCAATTTCAAAAAAAAAATTTTAACATCTAAACCTTCTATATTATTACTATATGGATGAATAATTTCTTAAAGAATTATTACTATGTGGTTGAATAATTTCTTAAAGAATTATTATATTCTAATACATATGTAAATATATCAAAGCATTTTTTATTTATACATGAATATATCTATTTTTAATAAAATGTGGCTAATGCACATACTTAATTTGGATAAAATTTAGTCTCCTAGCAAAACTAGTGATGTTAAATATAATGAATGGATTAGATTTTACATCAATTATTAACATCTTAAAGATTAAAGATTAAAGATTAAAGGGCTTACAACTTAAATTGAACTACTTCTCGAGCCTTTTAAAGACATAGAATATATCTTTTATAAACATAAAATCTTTTAATGTATCTATTATAGTGCATTTAATCAATGTATTTTAAAATTATATTATTACCATATTAACTACAGGTATTAAGTAAGATTAATATTTTATGGTATTCACATCAAAAATAAAATTTATAGTAGAATTATAATGTTTAAATATAATTAAAAGATTATTTAAAAAAATTGATTTGGAATTGAAATCGGAAGTTGTCTAATCTTAAAAAATAGGATATGATAAGTCTCAAACCAACCTAATTAAAAATAAGATAGACTAGGAGATTTTGAACATATAGCAAAGGTAAGGTTCATCATGAACTGAACCTACTTAACTCAAGTTATACCTATACTTTGCATCACATTTATTTTTTAGTCTTATATTGCATGCGTTTTCATGTTGATTTTATAGTATTTTGTATGATGCAAATTTTGCCCTTTTAGACCCAATAGTTGGCCCTTCATAGCACGGCAAAAAACAATGTGCTACAGATGCAAAAATAATATTTCAACTAAACCAACAATTAGATAAGTAAGTTCGTATAGCTATAATTCTTTTTATTTAAGTATGCCTATAACATTAAGATTATCTTGATTGGAGACCTACATTTGTGAAACCTTAAAATCAGGTCCAAGAACCAAGAATGTCTAGTCCGAAATATGTTCTAAATGGATCAATTAAACACACTTATATTAACAGTTTTATGAAAAAAATTTTGAAAAAAATTTAAAAAAGGTGAAATGCACCTAGTTACACTAAGGCTGAATGCACTAAAATGCATTTGGTAAAAGCGGTTGGAACTTTCAAATTTAACTTACGTTTTCAACCCATATAACCAACTAAACCGGAGCTATGGCTAACTAAGCTTGACTCATTTCAAATATTTGGATTACGATCAAATCTCAATCCAACATGATATAATATATAGGGTTGGAGAGGGATTTTCCAAATAGAGTTAAATTTGAGTTCACTTTATTCTAATATAAACTCAACCCATCTGCACTGGCTGTAGAAGATTTAAACAAAAACTGAATGCATTTGGGAAAGTATGAAGACAGAGGAAATGGGAAACTCATTTTTACATATATTATAATCATTTTACCTACTTTAATTATTCTATTTTTTTCATTTTTACTTTTGTATTTGAATCATTTTTTCACACAACTATACTATATATTTTTACTTTATCCCGATTATATTACATCACTATCACAATTTTTGAAACTTTTCTCACTTCTACCCTCTTTCCTTTCCCTACATATGTTACCGAAAAACCAAACACTCCCTCGTAAAGCATTTAGTGGAAATCAATCATCAATATACTGAAAGGACTGCAGCTCTTCTAACTGTCCTTTGGAAGGAAACAGGAACGGGCGTTGGACTGGTAAAAATTTGGACCAAAGGAATTGGCAAGATTTCCTTCCAACTGGCAGTTAAGGAAATAACTGCCTGCATGGGCAACTCTGTTAGTTAAAAATCATGAGATCATAAACCTAATTATGTAAATCATGCTTCTGTTAGTTAAAAATCATGAGATCATAAACCTAATTATGTAAATCATGCAATTAAGTAAGAAAAAAACTTCATGTACATAATAAAAGTTCTGTAGAATTACTTCAACATTATTTCATCGCATAATTAATTTAGGCATACCTTGGGGATATTCTGTTTTAGGAAGCAAAAGCTTTTATCTTTGGCATTCGGTGGACACTTCACCTCAAATTTCGAAAGGTCCAGATTGAGTCGAACTCACTTATCCTTTGCACTTACCTGTCAAATGTCTGTCACATCGCCTCGCCTGCGAGTCATATCATCGATGAGATTAGATCGGTGCTCAGAGCCAATGACCACATTACGGTTCACCATGTACTTAGACAAGGGAATTCGGCGACTCATGCTGTTGTGAATATGATTTCGGTTTTTCCTATGAATTATTTGTCATGGTGGGGAAACCCTCCACAACATATTGTTGAGAAACTCTGTGCAGATAATTTTCTAGCTTTGAATTCAGTAGATTACTCTATCCTGAACCCTTTTCAAAATGTGGGGGGTCGAGGTAGAGTTATTCTTTTTCTTCAAAAAAAAAAAATTTTAACTTCCAAAATTAATTGGATAACCAAAAATCTCTCATGCAATATAATTTCATGCCTAATATTTACATGTTGCATAATTATTACGAAATAATTGATATCAAAAATTAAAAATCAGGTATATCAATTTATTGCCGCTGCATGTGTACGCAGTTACTGCCGATTGCCGGAAGCAGTGCCAGATGGAACCGCCCATTGCCGATTGCCGGAAACCGGATCGGCGACCAGATGGGAGAAAAGACAAGACTGCTGAATCCATGATTTTGAAAAAACCCATCTAACTGAAAACCATAAACATACAAATCACGAATGGCAACAAGATCAGTTACTAAGGCAGTGATGGCAAAACCTGGAAGGCTTCCCGCATCCAGAAAACCACATGGATGGCAACAAGATCAGTTCGAAAGGCAGTGATGGTAAAACCGGGAAGGTTTCCCGAGCCCAGAAAACCACAGATTTAGTTGATTTTGTTAATTTGGATTCAGGCCATTTTTGCCATCGATATGGATTCGAAATCAGGCTATTTTTGCCATCAATATGGATTCATTTACCGCATGCCATTGAATTATTTTTTCCTGTTTGGCATACATATAAGCTGTAACGTTAAAAAGTTGCATCGTTTCGTTGCCCCGAATTCAATTTTTAGAGTTTCTACCCGTGAGAATCCATACTTTATTAGATGATTTAAATACATAAACCTTATAAGATCACTTTAAACTAAGTTACTCTTTATGATAGCATATATATGATTATAGACATATCCAAAAATATACATGTATCTAAAAATAGTAATACTTGATTTATATATTAAATACATTTAAATAAATAAGTTTATGAAGAAAAAATTAAAAAAAAAAAAGTGTTGTAAACAAGTTTTATGAGGTGAGTTAGATGGCTTCTCTATAATTATTATACAAGTGTATCTCCCAGATCCAACACGTCTAATTGTCCTTTTGTAGGTAACAGGAAATGGAGTTGGACTGGTAAAACATTTGTGCCAAAGGAATTAGCAAGATTTCCTTTCAACCGAAAGTTAAGAAAATAACTGTCGTCACGTGCAACTCTGTTAATTAAAAGCCTTGACTTGTATCTCGATAGTCAGAGTTTCAATCTCCACTAGAAACACTATATCTACCATTTGAAGAGCGTTAGTCTCCTCCCCTTGAAGGAAATACATAAGATGAAAAAGTATGAAGTGAATTGAACTTAAACTGTAACAAAATATGATTCACATTGTAAAAAGAAATCACAAAAAAGACAATAACTGTGCAGAGACAATGAAACTCTGAGAACAAAGGAGAAAAGGTGTTGCCAATTGCCAAAAAGTTGGAGGAGCAATCTAATGCACCTGGGTGCACGGGTACACTTAGCTTCGACGCACCCAGGTGTAATACCTATTTTTTTATTATTTTTTAAAAATTTCTTATGCAAGTGTTAATTTAGGTTTGTATATCATGTATATCAATTTTTACCATTGTTGAATATTTACAAATATTTTTTGATCTTTTAAAATCAATGGCAATTTCGTAATTTACAAATTACAAAACTACTATTTAAAATGGA
This sequence comes from Annona squamosa, assembly GCA_035584095.1. Taxonomy (NCBI): domain Eukaryota; kingdom Viridiplantae; phylum Streptophyta; class Magnoliopsida; order Magnoliales; family Annonaceae; genus Annona; species Annona squamosa. The sequence continues at coordinate 35,387,347 of JAXCLR010000063.1, read as the reverse complement.
TTACAAAACTGTCACTTATTTTAAAAATTTTCAGATCTCCGACAGTGATAAAAATTAATACACATTAAAGATTAACACATAAAAAAATTTCAAAAATTTTTTTTTGTAAATAAATTAAATACACCTGAACGCACTCGAGATAAGTATACGTAAGTGCATTGAGAAATGTCCCAGGAAGCTAGTTCCATTTGTTGCTGGAGAGGGACATATGGCAGCTATTTATAGGTACCGAGTTTGCCACTACAAATATTGAGAATAGGGTTGCCTTGTTGAAGACGCATCCCAGCTATATAGCTGACACATGACAACAGCGAAAGTAAATTCAAAAGAAATTAACAGCTCATCAGCAAGTTCCGGAAACATAAAAGAGTAACAACTTGCTATCAAAATGTTCTCTTTCGCTTTGGATCTTTAATTAATTAAGAGGAAAAGATAGTAGACAGACTAAATTTTGGGAAGACAAGATTCCAGGAAAACACCTGGATCGTTAGGACGTGGAGAGACCAAACAAGCATGTGTTTGACATATCCCCATCCGTAAATGTCTATCCATATTCTTTCATGTCTACACAGATTAGGACTTCATAAAGGAATCACATCTGGGCTTTAGCTCGAGAATTTCCAAGAACAAGGTAGTTTTCCAGCTAACTTCACAACTTTCCTCACTCAGAATGGAGAAAGCTAGGTTGAAGTGCTCCCCTGTGCAATAAGCAACTTGCTGAACCGCATAAATCTCATGCTCCCAGTCTCCAGCATTTACTTCGAACTCACAAACCCAAAGTTTCGCTTGGTAAGCATTGATTATTCTCCAAAATCATTCGTGGAAAATTATGAAGACTGAAGCCTCATACAGAGGAATCAGATCTTCAATAGATTACCTCTGTGCTTGCGTGCATCACTATGGCTCGGAAAGTTGATAGGCCTTCTCAGCCCATTGCAAAATCAACTTCCAAATTTCCTGTTCCTCAAAATTTTCTCAGCTTGGGCAGGAGATACATGGGACACCCCATGCATTTGCAAGCATTCTCTTTTCTTTTCGCCTTTAGATAGTAGTCCCAACAGATGCTTTGCATCTTCCATCCCCATCCCTAGCAGCTTCATTGAATTACTTATACATGGAAAAAATGCTTCTGGCCGGGAGCAAAATGGCTGGAAAACAATGAACAATGCCCTCATGTCAATCTGAAACTGTTTGATCCCGTTGTCTGAAAATTTTATGTAGCTCAGCAGGATACCACTGAATAAATAATGGTCAAGCCCATCCGCCACACTTCTCCACAAGTCCAAGAAATCCTTAGGATTCAGGCTCTTTTTCAATAATTGAAGACCACTCCTCAGCATGTCCAGTGCCTCAACAAATCCAGCAGACACCACAGAATCAAAACTAGGTTCTTCTTCTTGCACCCACTGTGTTCTGTTTTGTATGTAATCCCAGCAGTGAGTGTTAAATCGACGCAGGAGATGAGCCAAGATCTCCTCAACCCAATCAGTGCTAAAATTAGTCAACATGTTTATTTCCTCAGCAAAAAAGTAGGCTTGCCCATCCAGGACATCTTTTATCTGTCGTATTGTATGATCTTCAGAAATTTTCATCTCCAGGAAATCAATATCCTCACTCCATTCCTGCAGGATATATATAAAGTACCGGGCAGCATTGATCAAACCAGCAATTCTAACCAATGCATCCTCATCTCCAAAGGAGACCAATGCTTGCAGTTCCTGACAGCAGCAATGCAGCAGGTTAAAGAACTGCCGTAGAAATACGGATACAGATGATCTGATAAATTTCACTTGCAATAAGAGATTTGGAAGCATTCTACATCTTTCAATCATGGCCCATGCAATTCGAACAACAGACTCTACAATCAATGGAGCTTTATGGTTTTCTCTGGTGGAAAGAAGAAATGCATCTGCCTCACAGCCATGAATAAATTCATCCTCCTTTCGTGACACAGCAATCCACACATTATCATCTACGAGCTCTTTTCTTAACTTTTCCATAGCATCACTTAGCTCTATTGCAGCCCATACATCTACCCACTCAGGATGATCACAGAATATCGACAACATTGACAATCCCCTGGAGAAACTACTGAATCTAGAAGATTTCCCGACAAAAGGAGGCATTCCTGAACTTGCAAGTGCTTGCATCTGCTTATCAAAAGAAATAATGAGGTCAACTAGATGAAGCCATGATGAAATTATTTCCGAATCACTATTCTGGTCATGATATGTTTCTGCCAGGACAGAAAAGATCTTCTTTCTTAGGTAGCTAGAAAGCATTTTCACCATTGCTGACACCCAACCTTCCTTGGCACTATAACCAACAAGCCTTGCTTTGTCAATAAGAGGTTGCAAAACTTCATCTAGTCCAATGAAATCCCGCGTAACTTTATAAACAAGCGCAAAAACAAACCTAGGTTGATCAGACCATCTTGAGAAATGATGTTCTAATCTCGATGCAATGGGAGAAACTAGTTCATCAATGGTCCAAAGACTAAAATCAAGGCCAAGATTACTGAATGGTTCTGCAGAATCAGACAACTGAGTCCCATTTTTGCACGCCAAAAGGTTTTGTTGCCTTGATTCTCGGCAAGCCTGCAAATGTTGCAGAGCACAAAGAGCTAAGAAGCTCTGAGAATACCTTTCCTTCTTATCCCCATGCATCAGAAGAATTGGATTTTGAATCTTCAATCTTTCTTCCTTGTCTGAGCATGACAGTGGTGGTGGCCATCCAAGAGATGTCAGTACTGCTCGATGATCTGCAAGGGCTTGTGGCCTGAGATTAGCTAATGTTTTGTCCACTCTGCAATCAACAGCCTTGGCAAGATGACACCAGTGAGGCCTAAATTTTCCCAGATTTATTAAGACCTCCTCTATGCCTTTCACAGCTTTTATCGCAAGCAGAAGCCTTTCCTGCTTCCATTGGAAATCCTGCATTTAAAGACAATTCTGATAAGAAATAATTAGATCAAACTTCAACCAGTGTCTTATTGTGATCTGACCTTCTGCTGAGACAATAAGGTTATTAGAACAAAAATATTTGACAAAATTACCAAATATTTTAATATCAGATGATATGAGAATTTTCAACCAATTTCCATGTAACAACAATAGTTACTGAGACCTTCCACCCTCAGCCAGCAGATTAAAAAGAAGAAAATTAAATCCAGTTGAAAGATTGGACAAAGACATAAATCCAATGAGCACAAAACGCCAGTTTGCCCAAGGTTGATTGTATAACGGAAAACATCTCAATGAGGTCTTAGTAATGCTTTAATGTAGCAAGATGGTTATCTCACTGGTTTTACATGTTATTGGGATACATACTTTAACAGTCCAAGGGGCTGTTTGGTAAAGCCAAAAACTCATCCCAAAAACAAAAACTTTTCATACGGGCAACATCGCAATGACAATTTTTACCATCTTAAAAACTATCACCGAGTTTTATAAGATGCCAAACAGACCCCAACCTCAAACTGACAACCATATCGGTGTGCTGCCTAAGCTTCATACAGTCCTATCTCACTTGAATCTTTTAGTGCCATTAATAACAATATCCAAATCAATTTCGGCAAATCCCTCCATTTCAATTGTGGGTAATCCAGTGAAAAATAGAGACGGAAGAAAGTAAAGAAAACATTGTCACTGGCCTCACAGCTGGAAGCAGTACACCAGAAAGATTCATCATGAAATTGTTCCTTGCTCTTTGGCTAACAACAGAGAAAACAGCATCTTCAAGATCTCCAACTAAAGTTTCCAGATGCAGAGCCGTCTCTGGATTTGGCAACAGAGTGCATTAATCAAAACATGGCATCGATTAGTAAAATGCATGTGCATATGCTTACATGCATATGTTGTAGTTGTTGTACAGATGGATGACATGTATACATGTGAGTTTGTAATGTGTAACTGTGCAAGTATGGTGGCCATAGGACTGCATTGATGTTTCATATGAACCTGTAAACTTGTAGACAGAGATGGTAATGAGAATAGAACACAGACCATCACTTCCATTAGGAATTATCTGCGTGTAAATGATGCAATCCATGAATTTATGATGGGTTTCATTACAATTATGAGTTGGTGGTTGAAGATGGTAATGAGAATGGAAAAGAGACTAAAGCCGCCACATGGAATCATTTGATGCATGATTCACATGTAATCCATGAATTTATGCAATTTTTATGGTGGTTTTCCAAGACAAATAATAGTGATAGTGACTGGAAATAGAAAAACCACAAACACAAAACATTCAAAGTCTTCAATTAGGGGATATTGCATCATTCATTGGTCAGAATTTCAGCTAGATGTCACTTACTGCCATCTTTCAGCAAGACCAAACATGAAGGGCACAAGAGAGCTGGAACTAGATTACCAAGAGTATGGGCCCACTTATCAGAACACAGGGTTGAAGTACTTTTAAAGCCTCGATTTGAGGATCCTATTCATCATCTTTCCTTGAGTATATCGTCTTTTATCTCATTCAAAATTAGAAAGAGATTTATGCAAACAAGAAAATTTGTTCTTTGATGGATGAAAATATATGACAAAAACAACATCAAGTAGCATATACTGTAAGTCTGTAACATTTTAATTTTGATTAGAATAGATGAGAGAGTGGCTATAAACAAGAAGACACTATGGAAACGAATGTGATTAAAATATCCACATGCTTTAAAATGCCTAGAAATTGAATTATCGAAAACCATTGTCATCATTAGATTTTTTTCCCCCAACTAAAAGGTTAAATATGATAATGGCCATTTTCAAAGCTTCAGTTCTTAGACTTATCTAGGAATGCCATGCATGTGTAATCCATTCATATTAAGGTTCCAAAGACACACCAGCATAAGCACGAATTGTCTCAATTTGAACTACTTCCTTTGCAAGCACTTGCAACTCCTCTTGTACAAACCTTTGAGTTCTCCTGAAATCGATCTCTCCTTTCTTGCCTATAAATTGAACAGACAACCAAAACCAATAAATTTTGAAAAATGAAGTTCCAATCAAGAGGACTTCACTTAAAATCTAATGGCAAACAGGGCAGGCAGTAAATGCTCAAACTAGGCAATCTGCAAAATCCGCATGTGCATTATCAACTATTCCTAATCCACCACCAAAAAAACTAACGATTTGATCATTCAATAATAAAACCAAAATACTAACAGGGAACTGCAAGCCTAAGCACTGGTGGTTGAGGCGATGCTCTTCCTAAGCAGAGAAGTCCATAAAACGAAAGAGAAGCGGGCATATGCTAAGAAGGGAAGCGAGGGGCAAGAGGAGAATGCGCAACATGGAGAAGAGAGGCAAAGATCGAAACTTTTCAATCGATGATTGATTCGGCGAAGAAGGCAATCAATGTCATTGGACCGGGAAATCCACGCGGCGGTTGTCGAAGCTAGCTGCTTCCGAAGACCTATTAGCCGCCGATCCAGATCCACGCAGTCTCCCTTCAACTTGGAGACAAGGGCTGGAACCCTAGAGAGATCGTCTCGGATGCTGAAATGCTCGTTTAGAAGCGCTAGAAGTGTGGGAGAGAGATCGCTGGGGCTCGGCAACTCCATGGAGAGACTCTGGAGAACGAAGGCAGCGACGCAGAAGGGGAGGAAGATCGCAAAACGGGTGGGAATTTGCAAAATGTGTGGCGTTCGGCCGACAACGAACGCGGTTAGAATCTTTTTCAATTTATAGGGAAATATTTATTGTTACTGCGACATCTGCCTTTAATTTCTATTATATATACAATGTTTTAAAATTTTCTTTTATATCTATAATATTTTCTATTCCAAACCATATAAGATTATTGAATAATCTACAATGAAAATGTAATTATGTATATAAAAAAAGAGTAAAATTAATTGGGAACACATAAATTTGTATTAAAAATTTTAAAAGCTGACTAAAGAGCAGAAAAATTATTTTAAAAATCATGATACAAATTCAGTTAAAAAATTATATATGACTTGAAATCTACTCTAAATTCTTATTACATCTATGTAATCAAAATAACTAATAACTAACCTAATGAAAAGATAATTTTATCTCATTAAATTTCTTAATAAAAATAATTTAACTCCAATATAATATTTGAATCACTTATATCACAAATCAATATCTTATTAATATTAATTGAGTCATATTAAGATTGAATTATTTCAATTAAAAAATTATAAAGAGGTAAAATTGTTTTTAATGGGATAATTAATTGTTGTTTTGACTACACGTGCATTATATGAATTTAGGATAAAATATTATACATATAAAAGAAAATTTTAAAATATTGTAAGTTTAAGAGGAATTATAGGTAAATATGATGAGCGTAAGAGGAATTTTTTTCAATTTTTATGCACATAGTGTCCCTAAGCTCTAGCATATTTGCACCTAACAACCTTAGGTTAGGAGTTTTCCCCGCACACTTTATTTATTTGCACCCTTGCATATACTGTTTCCTCCAAAGCTATCACTTCCAATCTAGGCTGTAGGCTGCTTAAATAGTAAAAATTTAGGAATCATTTGGAGCCTATTTTACTTTGATACAAATAAATAACAATTTCATGATTCCATCTAACAATAATAATTCTAAATCATGTTGTCCACATGCTCATCCGCTCGAACATGCAGACTGGACTATGAAAACCTGAAATGTAACTACATTAGCATTGACTTCACTAAGTAATTCATCATCATAAGTTATTTTTACCTAGGAATACTTGCATGTATCCTATTATACCATTCTTAGAGGTTAGAAATTAAATTTTAATGATTTTTAATATTTTAATATTTTCTTTAATTATTACCATTGATGTTTTTTAGATTTTCCTTTCGTCCTCTCATTACCTTTTAAAGCTAAATAAATTTAGCTTTCTTAATCATTGTCATTTCAAGTCTCCATCTAACATAACGAAACCATCATATTCTACTTTCACTCATTTTATAAATATTGAATAAACGTTAAAGTATTTATATTCTAATTTGTTGTTTTCTTGTTTTACCCCTCATCTCTTTTAATATTCTCATTTTTATTATGGTCATTAGGTATATGCTATTCTTTATCTGATGGATATTGTCTCCCAGTAGTAGTCTTATTTTAGTTTAGAGTGTGTTTAGAAAGCGATAAAACTTTATTGATAATGTCTTCTTGGACTTTTTCCTTAAATTATTAATGTTAAATGAACTCAACTAACCGCACGTGTTTGGTAACATATAAAAGTTAAAAAATTTTAAATTTTTCTTACACACTTTTTGATTTGCTTTGATGTCTTAACTATCTATCCGATTTTTTATTGTTAACTTATATTTACTTTATTCTTTCATATTCGCCATATAACTATTCTATTTATTTTAAATTTATTGTCTTTATTCTTAGTTATTGCTTTTATCATATTTTTTACATGTTCCGAACCAATCTTTAGAATCTATCCAGAAAAACAAGTTCCGTTCAAATCAAATATTCAAATGGAAAAATGTATAAAATCGTGATATAATTATCTGGTTTATCTGTTTTTTCAATTTACATATAATTGAATAATGTCAAAATAAAATAAAAGATAAGGTTAAGCTTTTCAACTACTTTAACCCGCCCCAAGCAACTAGAATGCCTGACATGAAATGGGGCCCGGAAGGGTCTTAGTCTGGCTTCACCTCCCCAAACTTTTTAGGAGGTTGTTAGGGTAGCTAAGGATGACAAGAACGAGGAAAATACAAAAAGTCAACCTTATTAATTGCTTATCTATCCTACTTTTTCGGTTTCTATTTCTAATTTCATTCTCGTTTTTAACCTTTATCATATCCAGTCCCTTCCTTTTACACCCTCTATTCTTACCAAACAGCCGTATAAGGATTTAAAAAGCAAAGGTAAGCAAGCATGCATACTAGCAATCAATCACGTGGGTCTATTGGGGAACTACAGCCCCTTCTCTCTGTCCTACCGCAGGAGCTGGAGACCCGGTTAGACATCAACTGGTTTTCGGATTCGGATGAAGAGAGCTTGGAAGCAGTTGGGAGAGAAACACTGAAACAGACGTCGCATATCTGGGAAGGTTACAGGTTTTTCATTCGTTCCAAAAGGATTTGGCAACACGTCCTTCAATTAAAGTTAAAGAAGTGACTACACACGGACAACAAAGCTCTGAAAATATAGAGAAGGAAACAGGATGCTATCAGAATGTTCTGTTTTTACTTCGATTTTTATTAGTATAAGAAGATTGTAGACGGACAAAATTTTGGGAAGGACATGTTAATTTCCAGGTAAACAACTCGACTGAATCAGTTTCCCTTATTGGAAAATTATACAATTTATCAATCACTTTAAAATATATATATATATATATATATATATATATCGAAGAAATATTTGGCTGCACCACAATTACGATACAATTACTTCAAAATGAGTCACACATGACCATAAAATTATAATCTACCATATCCATTGTATTTAGAATTATGTATTATATTATCATACCAATTTTCTCCTAATTAGATATGCATGGACCCCATCAAAAATGATACAAATTTAACATAATAAAATAATTTGATGTAAATAATAATTTTAAAGTTATTTTTTAAACACGTAAACTATTTGCCAAAAAATTTATATATAAATAAATAATTTTATAAAGTATCGATGCATTTAAGTTCATGTAAGATTCATTTCGGACTAAGTACATTATTAATTATGATGCATTCACTGCACAGGAAAAGCTCTTTATAAATCTTATGTAGACTACTTATACAATATTTATTTTTTTTATTTATTTTTATTTTTATTTTTTCTTTATAAACTTGTTTTTGTAAATGTACCTAATCGACATTTCAAGTTTTATCATTTTATAATATTTTTACATATTTATTTTTAATTTTTAAAAACTAAATTTTTGAAGGGGTGAAATTGACTGAAATACCCCTGAAATTGATGTTTTAAAAATAAAAAATAAATATCCAAAATTATTATAAAATGATAAAACTTGGTATATCGGTTAAATATATTTTTTAAAACATATTCATGAAAAAACTGAGACAAATAACAAATAAAAAATAAAAAAAATTGTATATAGTCCAATATATGACTAAGTAGTATATAAACATGACTCTCTCTATATATATATATATGAATCGTGTTTATCATAAATATATAAAATCGCTTCTATTAAGAAATTTATTGATAGAATACAAAAACGAAAACAAAATAAAAATAAAGAAAGTGATGCACAACAAACAAAAATAAATATAAATGCAAATTTATGATGAAAATTACCTAAGCAATTAAAGCCTAAGTGATTTATAGATATGCATATTAATTAATTAATAAAAATGGTCAAAATTAGTTAATCAATCTATATTTTCAAACTTTTACTTATTGAAAGCCGTATATATTTCGTTCGTTAAAATTTAAAATCATGAAAGATTCCACTAACTGATCGCTTTCTTAGTTTACAAGTCCGCAACATATCTTTCAAAAATACGAAATTAATTCATGTTAATGGAAAATGCAATGAAAAGGGATTTTTTCTTTTGTGACAACTTGGAAAATTAGAGTTGCTTTGCAATTGCAAATAATATGTTCTACTTCTTTTTCAATATAATTTCAAGTTTAAAATGATTTTATTTCTACAAAATCCATTTTATATAAGATAAAATCAATTTACAACAATAATCTCTTTTGTTAAAATAAAAAGGGTAATTTGCATATATACCACATAGTTTGACCGAAATTGCAGATATACCCACACTTTTTTAAGTTTTGTATATTACCCTCACATAGTTTCATCTAAATTATTTGACCATCCACAAGTACTCTTTTTCGTGAGCTAACGTCAGGAAACGACTGAAAATTTTATATAATGACAAAAATAATCTTGTTCACATGCATGTTAAAACCCATTCAGTGAGGAGACGTCAATTGCAAACAAAGGGTTGAGAAATTAGAAGTTGCCAACGTAGAATCATCATCATCATCGTCATTATCAAAATCTGTTTTCCACCAATGAGAGGATTCCACTAAGCCTCTCATTAAGTTCTAAAGTTTTCGCATCCTTCTTAGTTCTTGTCTTTTGGGGGTGGAGACTTTCTCTAGTTATATTTTTAAGAAATCTCAATGAAAGAATCATATCTTGGAGGAAATGAAAATTCACAGAAGAAGTATAACACATAGCAAAGACAAGAATGCCAACAATCATCCTCCAAGCAAGGTAGCTGGTGGGACCGTCGCCTCTGTTGCCTTGTCTGCCATCAACAGTGTAATCAATGCCCCACTCCAGCATATACCTCGCAAACATCACAGCTTCCGCCTTCTTCCCCACCTCCCAGTATACTAAAATGACCTTCTCAATCATGTTGAACCTGGGTGTGAGGCCGACGCACTCCATGTCCTTAAGCAGGCCGACGACGTCCTCGACGGCATGCTCATCCCGCACCATCTTCTCCACCCACCCACACATGATAGTCACCATCAGCTCCACTGTCTAACGCATGAACCCGGTTCTCCTTGCACAGCCAATTGAACGCCTCGAGCTAGCACCAAGAGTCGCGGCCGTCTTGGAAGAAGTAGACTAGGACGAGGTGGAGCACGTCGGTAGGCTCGCGGGCCATTCGCTCTAATTTCTCAATGGCTTCCGAGAATCTGTCGCTGACAAGTTCATCAGTGGAAATAAAGGGAATCGGAGGGTAAAGATTTTGGGGTTTTTAGGAGGGTATGTGAATGGATTTAAGTATTTTTTTTTAATTTACACATGAATATACATAATTTTTGATCAAAAATGGCCTATGTACATATTGAATTTGAATAAAATTAATCTTATAATTAAATAAATGATATTAAATACAATGAACGGATTGAATTTTTTTTTAAGTATCGAAATTTTAAAATTTTAAAAGGTTATATGAACCACTTTTATGTAACTCAGTTACGTAGAGACGAGCCTAAATTAAAAAAATATATATTTATAAAAGATACATTTTATATCTTTAAATATATAATATATCTCATAAAAGATTATTAAATATATGTATTATTAAATTGAGCCAGGTATCTAAACCTTAGAAACTACTATATCCTCCTTTTATTTGGAACTTGGAGATAGAAAGATAAGAATCTGTCGTGAAATATCCAACAGTTTATTCCACACTCTTTAGGGCAGCCATTCTCGTTGGATGCCCTCCTCCGCTCGATCATTTATCCGTTGGGGGATCGTTGCGAGTGGAAGGACTTTGCTGGCACTTTCTAGCTTTTACTGTTTCCAAAAAAATGCTTTCGCCGCTCATAACTAAGGATAACGATACTGTAGATCCGGGTGTTACTTAACTAAATGATAACATTATGCATTTTACATTTTTAATTTTTTTTGAAACTAAGTGCATATATTTCTAATTATTGTCAAATTATGTGAGTACAAATATATATATATATATATATTCAAATTTGATAAATTTTAATATTTGAACTAACTTAGGCCCATATGAAAATAAGAATAAAAACAAAAGAATAAAATTTAAAAATACAAACTGGACAAATTTGTTACTTAGGTAAGTGTATATGTAGGGTGTGTTTGTTTTGGGCAAAAAAATATCAACTAAAACTTTTCAATCTAAAATTTTTCACTCTTCATAATTATTCTATTTTTTAATTATTTTTTCACATTTTTTTATACAAACTACTCTACTTTTCAATCATTTCTACACAACTACCCATATAACTAATCTATCTATTTTAACTTTATTCTCTTTACTCCTCATCATTACTCCTATTATATCATATCACTTTCTATTGATTTGACAACTTCTACTTCAAAAACTTTTCATCAAAAGTTTTACCTCCAACCAAACACACCCGTAGTATCATTACTCCATAATTGGAGGAATATATAACTGTTGATGCCTGTGTTTCCCTCTGCAGTAAGCAACTTGCCGAGCCACATAAATCTTATGCTTCTAGCCTAATTTGTTGGCATTCATTTCGAAAATATGCAAGACTAAAGCTTCATTAAAAGCAATCAATATTCTTCTACAGATTACAGCTATGCATGCCGTTAAATAATGTAACTATAGTTAGTTCTAAATATATATATATATATAGTCGTAAATGTAAAAGAAAATAATATAATTCATCAGGTGGCTTTTCATATGTACCTACATGGTTTAGGCAAAATTGCAATCTTAAGAATAATTTTAGTTTTGTAAACAAGAAATTACAGGCATATCTTTTCTACTAAGTTGCAGCTATTAAAATTTTTAATAAATTGGCGAAATTTCCTCAACTATCAAAGATGATGATTATATTTATTATTTGTAATCATTATTCCCGTTATGAGAAACTTCGCAAAAACTACATAGATTATTAAATGCTAGTAAGATATGCAAATAAATATTTTAATATAAAAATAAAAATCATCATTTTAATATGTATTTACATACAACAAAAGTACAAGAAAATACTTTAAAATATAATATACAGAATTTTATTTTAAAAAATATTTCTTTCATTAAATAGATTAAGTTCATGTTTGCCAACTTTCAAAACAGCTCACGATAAATAATTCTAAAAACTAAGTTTCTGAGATTACAATAGAAAAATATAAGAAAATACTTTCAAAATATAATTTTATATTCTTTAAATTATTTCCACACTAAATAAATTAATTTCTTATCTTCAGATGTAGAAAATTCCCATAATAAATAATTTTCAATATTAATTACCAATATTAAATAGAAAATTATAAGAATATACATTAAAATATAAAAATATTCTTAAATTAAATAGATTAATTTTTTATTTGTTAGATATTGACAATTCTCCCAATAAATAATTAAAAATATTATTTTCTCACATTCAAATGGAAAATATAAGGAAATACCCTAAATAAAAAAAAATTGGTTTAAAATTACTTCTTATGGTAGGATAAGAAAAAAAACCATCCTTGAGGTAGGCTGAAAAAAATTACTTAAGTCTTCTAAAATGCAGTAAGATGAGTTCTATATTGGGTGCCTAGAATACACCCTAGTGAGTGTCCATGTGGGTAACCAACCGCATGTGTAGATAATCAGGACATGCGCAAGTGCACCTGAAAATCTATGCTACATGGTGCTGCAGTTAGCACTCATCATACTCGTGCACGCTAGAACATGAAACCAACTAAGCTATGCACAACTTCACATAATTATTATATTAGTCTTATATCCGTCACATTTTTACATAGAAGCTTTTTCATGTAATTTTTTCTAATTTTAAAATCTTAATACTTGATAAAAAATTATTCTTTTTATTGTGTTTAACATAATTTGTTGAATTAGAAGATCAAATGTCATCTAAATCAAATATGCGTACAAGTCATATTTGCTAAAAGTTATATATTCCTATGTAAATTATAAAAAAATTAATATTTTTTTTGATGTAATAAAAATATTAATATTTATTCATATGTATTAGAATATTATAATATTTTATAAAATTATTTATCCATGTAATAGCCTATACTCAAAAAATAATTATTAAAATAAATGAATTTACCTAGCTCTCATGCACCTCTCATGATGGATTATAACTAATAATATTTTATGAAATTATTTATTCATGTATGCTAAAAAAATTAATTTCTAAAAATAAATGAAATTCATAGCTACCATGAACCTCTGGTGAACGGATATAAGAGTGATGGACTTTCTCAAAGCTCCCAATCCTATCTCAATTGAATTGGACCTGTGGAATGATGAAAAACAAAAAAGGGGAGGACATGAGAGGAAAATGCCTTGTTGGTCGTGCGGTTGAATTAGGCTCTTTTGCGATTATTTCGATTACCTAGTTTACACAATGTAAAACATAGATCTGAGCCATTCATAATGTACCTATCATGCTTAGTTATTGAAAAGAGTGTTATTGTGATTTTTAGAGTCACCATTTTAACTATTTTAAGAAAATTATGTTACAAACATAAAAATAGCATGATCATTGAATAAACCCACATCTAGATATAATTAGAACAAATTGATCGTACAATAGAGGTTCCCTGTGAAAATTCACCTAAAACAGAAATTAAGGATATCCTGATTTAGCAAATTCAAAGTAAATTTCGTACGGTGATTATGTCTTTTAAGAGAGAATACAACAGAATTTTGACGGAAAAATATAAAGACAAAAATGTAAATCTTATCCATGTAAAGCATTGTTTGGGACATTTTACATGGTCGAGGTAATTAGTTCATTTTATTTAAACATAAAAACAAGATCATTGACTGATGCATTAACTTCCGCAACTAGCCTAGGAAGGCACAGTTTATCATTGTTTTCAACATCTTAGACCATTCCTTAGTCCCTAGATAGACTCCATCGATCAAAGGATCTTTCAAATTGAATGTTGATGGCAAGTTCAATCTAGAATGAAATTGTATGAGGTTTGTTGCCGTTATCAATGATTCCAGGAGATACTTCATAGCAGATAAGGGATGGAATCGAAGAGGAATTGTGGAACCCCTAAACATGGAAGCCATAGCTTTGTGGTTGGGTACCAAATGGACTCTGACTTCTCACATACGAAAGCTCAATCTTGAATCTAATTCCATCACTCTTGTCTATTTTTTGAATAAGGACAGAATCCTTCTCTCTCCTATTGGTACAGTGATTTCTAACATCAAGTCATTGTCATCAAGTGGTATTTCGTACTCTTTCCATTATATATTGTGGTTGGATAACTCTGTTGCTTACACCATAGTTGGTTTTGCAGCTTCTCATATTTTGTTACACTAAGAGTGACGAGGAATCCACCACCTTTCCTTTTGGAAAAACTATATATAGATAATTCTTTGTTAATGACATACAATGACAACTCTATCCCTCCTAATGACTGCTTGAGCTTCACAGGGAGTTGGGATAGCATGTCGTTACACATTCTCCATAAAAAAATATAAATTTAGAAAATCAATTTAAATGATATTTAGTTTTAATCATTACATAAACATATTTTTTATTACGTATGTAGAGATGTTATATTGATAACTAGAAAGTTCAAATTGTAGAATATAATTTACAAGTACTCTCATAAAATTTCAGTTTATTGAAACTTACATATTACCAAATCCAAACCATTGAAATTGGATAAACATGGATTGTTAAAATATACATATGAGATATGATACTATGCAGACCAGTCCGCTATAAAATGAGCTCTACACATATTAGAATGTTATAATACTGTATAAAATCATTTATTCATATAAAAATCATATTTTAAATCATTTTAATGTTGAAAATACCACTTTAGATTTGATATTTATGTTAAATAATTTTATTACATTGATTTTATACAATTTTAAGAAGAGACTTATACACATATTGGATTTGGATAAAAATTAGTATGTTAATAAAGTCAATAATTCTAAATATAATATAGGGTAGATTTTCCATTAATGACCATGTGGATCCTATAGTGCAGTCACATGCACTAAAACAATTTCGTTTATATATGTGAGAAATATCCTAGTGTAGAAATATTTCCTTCAAAATAATTCTACATCGTAAGTTATGATGTGTTTGGCTCAAAATGTATCTTAAATGATAATAAAATTATAATCTATTCTACCCATTATATTTAGAATTATTTATTTTGCTAATTTATCAATTTTCATCTAAATTGAATATGTGTATGGAATCCATCTAAAAATGACACAAACTTAACATAATAAAAATAGTTTAATGTAAATAACAACTTCAAAATTATTTTTTAACATGTAAAATATCTCAAATATAATTTATATATGAATAAATAATTATATAAAGTATCAATATATTTAAGTGTATGTGGGACTCATTTTGAGCTAACTGCACAGGAGAGGTTCTGCTTATAAATACATAGAAGCAGAGTCATGCCCTTAAGTTTTAAGATTTTGATCTTGAATGAAAATCTAATCTATTTATTATATCTAACATTATTTTTATCTAAAAAGACCAAGTTTCATCTCAATCAAGTATGTTTATAAGCCACATGTATTAAAAAATATATATATATTCGTATGTAAATTATGAAAAATAATTGATCTATTTACATATGTATTAAAATATAATAATACTTTATAGAATTATTTATCTATGTAGAAATAATATTTTTCATGGTTTAGATATTGTAAATACAACTTTAAAATTGATATTTAGCATTAAACCATTTTATTACGTTGATTTTCAATGGGGCTCATGTATAATTAGGGGTGCTAACGGATTTAGTTGAATGGGTTGAAGCCTAATCCTAATTCTAATCCATTTAAAATATCTCAACCTTAATCCATTTATTAATCCATTTAAAATACCTCAACCCTAACCCATTTATAACTCATTTAATAAACGGGTTAGTGGGTTGTTAATGAGTTGTCTAGCAGATGACCTGAAAGTTTAAATTCTAGTAATTGATGATCTCGTAAGGAGAGACAAGAGTGTTCTTAGCGTAAGGGAAACAAAATAGGGCAGTAATAGGAAATGAAATTGGGACAGTAGCGAAAAAATAAAAATTAGGTGATGAAAGAAAGATATAAAGAGGAAAAATAACTGTGGAGTTTACATTTTTATATAGAACTTTAATGAATTAAATGAGTTAAATAAGTCAAACAGGTTGAACAGGTTATATGGGTTAAACAGGTTACTAAACGAGCTGATTTGAGGTAAATAAATTTTACTTAAAGTCATTTTAGTTTTATGGAGTTGAATAATATGAATGATGGTTATTGAAATGTTGTGATATCTAAGTACCATGCGGTGTAACCAACCAGCAAAATATTTCATGGGTTAAAAGTATTTATATGCAGTGATTTAAGTGTTGCATACTTGCATCGGTCATAGTATCTAAGCATGGAGTATGTTTGCATGTTGGAATTATCATAAAATGTGGTGGTCATTGTGTGGCGTTCTGAAACCCGAAAATTTGTGGTAGCCTTGGATAATGATCTCAGGATGAACATAGATATGGTAATGGTCCATATGGGTAGATTTCTCTAATCGATGTTTTGATCTGAACTGTGAAATGTTAAAGACAATGTGTTTATCCTCAAGACAAAAATGTTAAAAATGAATTTAAAATTTTTATTTACTTACAGATTAAGCTGTTTTATCTTCAGTGGTGCAGCGTGATCCTAACTCAAGAGTAGAGATATTTTGTAGATGGAAGAAATTAGAAGCAACTCTAAAGACCAGTGTTGTCAGAATCGGACCGGACCGGCCGGTCCGACCGGTTCAACCGGGAACCGGTCCTGTGTCCGGTTCGTTTATATGCGGTCCAGTTTAATTACATTAAACCGTAAGAACCGGCGAACCGGCGGTCGAACCGCACATCGCGGTTCGACCGTATACAACCGGTTCAGCAGTTCCGCGGCAATCCCGTCATCTTCCGTAGTCTGCACCATCCGACCATCGTAGACTTCTGCCGTCGATGACAGGGGCAGAACTCCGGACGTGAGCGCAAAGGCTAACGGGCAACCGCCGATCGGAGCCGTGCTGCCAAGGCGCCGAGAAAAGCAGAATCGGCGATTGCCGACCTTAATCTGATCCGAGCGGCGGCGAGAGAAGCTGCTGCAGCTCTCATCGTCGATCAGCCACTTGATCTTCCGAATCAAAAAGATCCACAAGTTCTCTACTT
>JAXCLR010000063.1:35319108-35369636 GCA_035584095.1 Annona squamosa | reverse complement strand
CATATATATTTAGGATTTATGAAAATATAATTTTATCAATGTATTTATTGAAAATTTAAAAATAATTTAATATTTATAATGTCATAAATATATCATGCTGACGTCACCGGTTCGAACCGGTTTGTTTAACCGGTCGAACTGGTTCGAACCAGACCAGTTCCTTTACCGGTTCAATCACCGGTTCGGTTCTGACAACATTGCTAAAGACAGAGAATTACAATCTTATTAAGATTTTTTATTATTAAAGACATATAATAACAAGTATGTTGGGACACAATATTAGGATTTATATAGGAGATTAAATATGTATGAATTACAATGTTTAGGGCGAATTCCTTATATACCTATGAATTTTATCCTTAATTCCACTTATGCCCATGAATTTTAAAAAAAATTTCTCATACCCATGAATTTTCATCATAATTTCACTTATACCCACACCATTAGGGATCTGTCAAAGAGACTATTAACTCTTTGAAAAATGACGAATATAATCATCCCTAATTATGATTTTATTTCTAGAATTTTAGTAATTCTACAACTATAAAATCAAATATTATTTGAAAATAAATCTTTAATTTCAAGCAAAACAATCTTAACTTGCGTTAGAGCTTCGGCATATTCATCATTTTATAAGAAAGCTAACAGCCCATTTTACAGATCCTTGACAGTGTGGGTATAAGTGGAATTAAGATGAAAATTTGTGGATATGAGATGAATTTTTGAAAAGTCATGAGTATAAGTGGAATTAAAGGTAAAATTTTGGAGTACATATGGAATTTGCCCTAATATTTATATGTTCCATCATTTGGTATTTATTACAAGCTCTAGAAAATATGTTTACTACAACTATTAAGTACACTTTTCTATATCACTGACAACCTAGGGAGCAACTCCATACCGTAACACGACTTGGCAACCTCACAATAGTAGGGCATTACAATCAATATAGTAATAATATATTAAATGGTTTAAATATTAAAAATATAACTTTAAAATTGATATTTTGCATTAAAATATTTTATCGTGTTGCTTTTATAGACTTGTAAATGGGGCTATGCATAACAATACTAGATAAATAAAGAGTTTTCATACTAAATACAATAAATAAAGCAGATTTTTAAGAGCACTTAAAAACAAAGGGATTATATAGATTAAGCATTTTGGATAAAGAAAGCTCGACTTATTTTCATTAAATTGTAACAAAAAGTTGTTATAGGCATGCATCCACCATTATTATGTTCACACCTGCTGCCTTCCATTTATTTTGACATCTTGTTTTTATTAGCTTGTATAAGTGGCCTTAATATAGTAGTTTTGAGATTCAAACTAATATGAAAGCCTAGCATATTATAGAATATAGCAATTTTCATGGGGTTGTTGATTCTCTTACTACTATAGTCATGATGAGAAAGATTTTACTCAAAGTCAAGAGAGTCTTGGTCTCTCTCACACACACATGGGAACACTTTGTAATTGTTCATCGATCACTAATATTATGAGGAGAAATGTTGAAAAAGAAGACCTTCTACTCAATGTCATCATACTTGTTCACTAGATGGAATCTGTAATAACATATTAAGGTATACTTGCATATCACATGATTTCGAATAGTTTTGGGTAATAATTCGTAAGCTTCATTGTAGCTCATAGATTTTTTGGTTTTCTATTTTTCATGAAATAAATTTGTTCATATATCGCAATTTACAAAATTTAGTGAATTTTATATATTTTATTGAATTTCAAAAATCAAGGGTATTTAAGTCATTTTAACCCTCCGAAAGTTGTTTATTTTTGAAATTCAATGAAAATATATAAAATTCAAGTAAAAATTGTTAAACTATACATGAAGAATACATAAAATTTTAAGTTTATTTCATTGTCATCAAAAAAGAGAGTTGTCCACAAATTCATGGCTACCTAGGTAAAGAAGATGATCAACATATTTCTATGGAGGTGATATCCTTAATTAGTAGTCTCCTAAAGATTATATGCGATTACTTTTAAAATTACAATGATACAATACAAGGTCCATGCAACCCCTTTTAAAACTATTTTTTTCAAAATCTAAGTTATTTGTTTTATTTATTAATATTTGGTTATCGTATTATCAAAACTCACTTTCATTGGAAAAATATGTCATAAAAATAATCTTTTGAAAGTAAATAACTATTAATTTTTAAAAAAATGCATAGTATATGTAGCAAATAAAAATTTCTGCACATAACTTTTGAAATCACAAACAAATGCATATGGGTAAATAAGATAAGAGGTTTAGTTATAGAAAATATTTTAAAATTAAAGAAAGTACCCGTGCAACAGAATATATTGGATCATTGGTAAATATAATGGAAATTGATTTCATGCACCGGGTGGATTTAACTTACTTTTTATGTTTTTTGAATTTTTTTATAAGTTTGTTAATCTAAATGTATTTAACATACATATCAATTTTTACCGTTTTTAGAGATTTTTAGATATTTTTTTGATTTTTTTAAAATCAATAGCATTTTATTAATTTAAAAAATAAAAAATATCTAAAAATTTCCAAACATGGTAAAATTGATATACGTGTTAAATACACTTAGATTAACAAACTTGTAAAAAATTTTCAACAAAATTAAAACATGAGTATTTACACTTGGTTACACTGAAGTTAAGTGCACCTGAGTACATGAAATCAACTTACAAATATAATAGGCTTTAATTTTATGAAACTCCCTCTACAATTTAATCCATCCATTCTCACACCCTTAATGATTTAATGGGAAATTCACACCATTCATTAGTTTTAACATCATTTACATTATCTTAAAATCCCTTTCATTCTTCTTGTATAATATGCATGGGTTCTATCGAAAATACATGCAATCAATGTAATAAAATAATTTAATGTTAAATATCAATTTTAAAGATATATTTTTAACATCTAAAATATCTAAAATATTATTATTATATAGATAAATGATTCTCTAAAGTATTCTAAGTTCTAATTCATATGTAAATAGATATAAGTTCCACAATTTTTTGATAAGTGGTTGACCCATCGGGTATCCTAAAATGAATGTGGTAAGTTCTGAATAAAAAATACTGAGTATAATTAGACTATGATAGGTTGCAAGGCTCGTATATTCAAATTTTATTTTACAAAATATATTATATATTTGAAGCTATAAAATATGTTTTTTAAAGTGTAAATTTCAAATATATCCACTTTTCTTATGTCTAATTCCAACCATACCCACTAAGCTTGAAATTTTTTATTCATATCCATTAAATGTGCTATCAATTCCAAGCATAAAAAATCTACTAGAAAAATCATTAACTATGATTAGAAATGTCCAAAATATCTCTTAGATTTAAGTTTTATCTCCTTCAAAGTTATTGCTAACAGTCATATCTCTTGAATATGACTCTCCTACATCTTATGCTAGCTAGATCTTTTCCTTGTTTAACAACTTTGAAGAAGATAAAACTTAGATCTAAGGGGTGGTATGGTCATTTTCAATCATAGCTAATTGCTTTTGTCACATATTAAGTATACTTGAAATTAATAGTGTAATTAGCAGTTATAAATGACAGTTTTCAAACTTAGGGTGTATTTGTTTTAATGTAAAATTTTCATCCAAAATTTTTCGTTTTCCATAATTATTTTATTTTTTAATTATTTTTCACATCTTCCCATACAAATTACCTTATTTTTCAACTATTTCTACACAATTAATCATATAACTAACCTATCTATTTTAACTTTATTCTTTTTATTCTTCATAATTACCCATATAATATTACATCATTTTCTCTCATTTTAAAAATTTTTTATCCAAAAGTTTTATAACTTCTCAAACACACCCTTAGTGAGTATAATTTGAATTAAAAGTAAAAGTAATGAATATATTTGGAATTGACTCTTTTTAAAAATATAGAAACTTGTGTAATTTATTTATTATTTAGTATATCTAATAAATACATTTTAAAACTAAATTATTATCATATTAATTATTGGTTTTTAAGTAAAATTTATATTAGGATTATGATTTTCAAATATAAGATGTGTTTGGAAAATAATAAAACTTTTAATGAAAAGTCTTTGATGTAAAAATTTTCGGATGAAAGAAACATAATATGATATGATAAGAGTAATGATGACAAATAAAAAGAATTAAGTTAAAATAATTAGGTTAGTTATATAAGTATTTGTATAAAAATGATTAAAACATACAATAATTAAATAAACAGATGTGAAGAAATAATTAAAATAGGGTGATTATAAAAAACGAAAAATTTTGGTTGTAAGCAAACACACTCATCATATATAAATTCATGTAAAAAATCGATTTGATACTAAAATCCAAACCAATCTTAAAAAATGGTAAGATAGATTTAAAACTGACTAAATCTAAAATAAAATAAATATAAGCTTTTAAAAGAAACACACTCATCAAAAAAATTTTAATTAAGATAATGATAACTTTGATCCTGAACTAAACTTACCCAACACAAGTTGTGTCATAATAGTTAAGCAAATGTTGCCATGCATAATTTTGATTTCGATGAAATTTAATTTTTAAATTAAACAAATAATGCCAAATACTGTGAATATAATAAATTTCTTATCAGTCGTCAAGATGTTAAAAGAGAAGGCACATTTCTATGTAACTTGTGACTTACATAGAAGAGGGATAATACGATTTTGTAAGAATCCTAATATAAAATTTTAAATGGGTTGTTGGGCATATAATAAGTCTACATGGATTGTGCGTGTAAACAGCATGGACATGATTGTGCATTTAAAAACATTATGCACAAACCAACCGAGCCGTGCTCGGTTGATCACCGAACACCGAATGGAGTTGTGCGGGCGTTCGGTGTGCGGTTTGAATCCCACATGTGGGATTTCGGCCAGTAGTGGAAAATTGTTAGTAGGAACTGTCGTCTCCTGTTCGGTTGTTGGAAGTTGTATCTTACTTATTCTTCGGCGAAACTGTGTCTCCGGATTTTTTTGGGGGAGCTGAGTGTCTCTAAATTTGTAAGAATGTCTCAGAACTTTGATATAATATGTGTTGAGATGAACATATATCAATAAAAAAAAACCATTATGCACATGTTATTTCAAATGAAATGATTGAAAGCTGCCAGCAGAACTGCAGAAGCCCAGTCCTTCATCACGTCATGCATAATCATGCATGGGCTACTGAACTTTTCCAGCTGGGGCGGTTCTCAAGGTGGGTGGAGTGTTTCTTTCATCTCTCTCGTTTTTTTTAAAAAAAAATTGAAATAATTCATCTCTCTCATTGAACGGCAAGAAAAAACACGATTATCTGCATAATCTGCTGCGGCTACGTAAGGGCGGTCTCTTTTTTTAGGAAATACTCACAATTATCAACACCATTTTCAGATCTCAATGTTTTCACTCAATTTTGGGCTCACCTTTGTAATGATATAAAATCCACTTGGCTCGTTGCATTTAAATTATTTTGTTTAACTTATAACCAAAGTTTGAACGAAATCAAATACTTTCATTGTCTTCATTTAATAAAAGTATAAAATCGATATAATAAATTTGTCCAATTGACGCAAAATGAGGGCATTCAGACTAACGTGTGAGGGAGCTGAGGTGGGAGTTCGGAATTCAAATCTTCCCGGTGAGTGGGAGTTCGGAATTCTCCCCGTGAAGGTGTGACGGTGCCGAGGTGACAAAGGCAGTTTTGACTGAGTCTCTATACCATTCCTAACTAGCTAGGCAATGAACTTGTTCCTTTTGTCTCCTGGTTTGTGCAATGAACTAAATGCAATAGTGAGTAAGTTTTGGTGGAGAATAAAGATGAAAAAGAAAGATTAGTTGGGTGGTATGAAGAAAGATGTGTACCACAAATGCTAGTAGAGAGCTAGGATTTCCTGATTTAAATGCTTTCAATATCACGTCGGTTGCTAAACAAGCTTAGAGGTTGGCTTGTCGGGATGGATACACTGTGCTATAGGGTCTTGAAGAAAAAATATTTTCCAGCAGGTAATTTCCGGAATGCAGGATACACAGTAATTGCTCTTACACATGGTGGTGCATAGCAGCTGCTCGTCTACTTCTGCGGCAGAGATGAAAGTGGCGGGTGGGATGTGGAGAAAGGGTGAATTTTGTCAAAGACAAGCGGACTGACAGGTGACAGCTTTCTAATGAAAGCGGGACCTTTGCCTCGAGAGTGAATAAAGACACGAAAAGGTGGCTCGCTTTATCGAGTCAGTCAAGGGATTCGAAAGTGGAGAATATCATTCAAGTTGTGGGCAACTGGGCGTATCAGGGTGGAGCAAATCAGGAAAGTGAATCTCCCTAGAACAATGAAGGACAACTGCTTATTTTGGGAACTTGAAGCAAACGGTCAGTTTAGTGTGAAAACGGCCGCTAGGTTGGCCCACATAATGGAACTGCATAATGGAGTTAACGAGAATATTGAGGAGATTGAATGAGTTGGGATTGAGCTTACTTATCCTACGTAGTTCGGTTGTGAGAAACTGAGATGGTGTAAGAGCCTAAAAGAATTTTATTTATGAGTGTATTAGTTAGAAATTTTTTTTTATAAGTATTCATACATTACAATCTCAACTGGTATTACAATTAAATCCTGAGACATTCTTACAATTTGCTAACAATTATCTACTACTTATAAAGTTTCTCACTGGTAGACGGTTCCCACAAACTTGAGGAGACTTGCAACGCCACCACTTCAGAAATATTGCTGGGGAGATTTGAACTCAGGACCACCTACTTGTGAGGCCATGTCCTGCACCACTGAGACACAACCTCAGTGGCGATTAGTTAGAGATTTAATACAACCTTTAAAGATGTCCTGTTAGGACATTAGAAAGGAGATTATCAGAGTGTTCTTATTTAGAGTCTGTACAAAGCATTTAAAGAATATGTGTGAAGTATTTTACGTGTATTTCTATAATCTATTTATTCTAGTGGATTGATATTTCTCTCCGTAGTTTTTTTCCTCTTAATTTGAAAGATTTTCCACGTAAATCTTAATGTCTTCTTGTGTTTGATCTTGTTATTATTTATTTAATTCTATTTTACTTTGTGTGCTTCCGCTATGATCTATATCAACCCGAATCATGTTCCCAGAGAAGTGGTATTATGAGCAATAATTTGTGAAATGGATTTATGTTGGATCAGTGTTTTCTAGAAAGCACATCTCGCCAAAGACTGAGGAAGAGGCGGAACTGGCAGCAGCAAGCGCCCGACCGGTAAACTCGCCGGCAGAGGAGAAGAAGAGGGCGGTAGCAGTTTTCGGTTCAAATTCCGACGACCTAAGAAGTTTTTTAGGCGCGGCAACGACCGAGAATGTTTACCAGTGCAGACACAGAAGGACAGCGGGCAGAGATAGTGGTCGGCAGTGGTGCGCCGAGAGACGAGGCTTGCAGATCTAGGCATCGTGCTTGAGAAGGAGAGATCCCTGGTGCATCGAGATGCACAAAAGGATATATGTCCACGCATAGAAGAATCCCAACGTTCCGGGCTTTAAAAAGAAGAGGTTGATACAAGTATGGTCTATAGGAGGTGCATAGAAGCTAGTGCACATACGACTTTATTTGGTGATCCCGGATTCAGATTTTCGTGATCTAGGTATGAATTTTGATGTTTTCGAGTGCTATGGTGATGTCTGTTTGAGCAGATTTTACTTCGATTATGTGGGATCTAATAGGTGGTTCAGATTAAGGTAGAGCAAGTAGACTTCACGAAGCTACCGATGTTCTGCATTGATGTGGAGATTTAAGTGAGATGAGGTATTGTGCTTCTTATGAGCGGTGTGGATCAAGTGGATGCTACATTGTTGGACGTGGTTAGGTTAGATCATGTAGATCGAGGTTGATTGGGAGGAATCAAGTTCAATCTGTTTTGAACCAATAAGTCATGAATATATCTTTTAATGATCTATGGTTGTGCTGATGCTAAGGATTCATGGAGAACACATGGAGATAGATTGGGTTTTCCAAAATTCAACAATGGACGGTGGCTTTGAAATCTCGAGAATGTGTTGGCATTGAATTGTGGAAAGCCTGAGGAGTCTTGATAATGCAGTGCTTTTGAAAAATGGAATGCAATTCATGTTATTTGTAGTCGATGCATAATCAAGTGCAAGATTGGTGCCCTGATGCAAGTTGAAGTGCGACATACGCAGAATTCAAGACAAGGTGGAGATTTGTTAGGTTTGTCTTGTATTCTGCTAAGATTGAGATTACATATCCTGCGCAGTTCAATTGTTAGAGACTGAGATTGTGTAAGAGCCTAGAGGAATTCTATTTATATGTGGATCGATTAGGGATTTAGTAGAACCTTAAGAGGTATCCCGTTAAGACGTGAAAGAGAAGGTTATCGGACTGTTCTTGTTTAAGATATATGTGAGGCATCTAGAGATTATGTGTTAGGTCTTCTATATGTGTCTCTGTTACTTATTTATTCTAGTAGATTGGTATATTTTTCCCGTGGTTTTTCTTTCTTAGTTTGAAGGGTTTTTCACGAAAATCTTAGTGTCTTCTTGAGTTTGATCTTGTTGTTATTTCTTTGATTCTATTTTATTGCGTGTTCTTCCATTGTGATTTGTATCAGCCGGAATCACGTTTTCTAATAATAATGAAGTAGATATGGAGGCTGAAATTTTCGAAGTAGATCTAACTTTTTGGATGGAGGTTTTTTTGTTTTTTTGTTTTTTTCCAATCCCTTCGTGCAAAAAGAAACCTGACCAAGAGGAGAATCCAGGTGGATCCCATATATTCTTTTTGCAAAGTATAAGAGGATAAATTTCACGTATTCTACGAGTGTCCAAAAACTTGGGGTGCTTTTCAGGTTGTAAGCAGGATTCTCTGCGCAACATCCTTAAACTGTTACCTGGGGATCGGGACTCCTATGCTGAAATTTGCAACTGGAGTGAAGACTATCTCAACCAATAGCAGTATACAAACTTGCTCCAATTGGCAGATTTCAGTATTATGAAGAGCCCGGCCTGTTGGTGCAGACCAGGGGAGGGATGGATGAAACTCAATGTCATTGCCTGATGCCATCTGGAATCAAAACGAATGGGTCTGGGTCGGTTCTTAGGGATCCCAATGATTGTTTTATTTCAGGAAGATGCTGGAAATAGCAAGGCATTGGGAGTTCTTTGTGGATAGATGCATATGCCATCCAGCTGGGTATCCAGTGATGATGGCTCTGGGCTTGGAAAGAGCGGTAACACAGAGCGATTCGATGGTCATAACGAAATGGCTCTGGTGTCTTTTTGTTTTTTTAAGAAATTATTATTTAACTTGTAAATTAAATTTCATCATTTTTCAAGATCTGCACATGTTTATTTTGAATTTTTAAACATTAGTGATACCCCTATGTTAGTACCCCTATCTTTAACAATTCAAAATAAATATGAGTCATGATACTATACAATATACAATAGCTTATTGTACAATATTCAATTTTTTAATTTTATTTTTGATTTTTTAATAATTTTTCTTCATAAGCATGTTTTCTTAAGTATATTTAATTCATACACTGAGTTTTACTATTTTATAATACTTTTACGTATTTATTTTTAATTTTTAAAAATCAAGTGTTTTAAGGGGCACAAAATGACTTATATACCCCTGATTTTTCAAAATCAGAAATAAATATGTAAAAGTATTATAACATGGTAAAATTAGTATATTAATTAAATATACTTAAGAAAACATGCTTAGGAAGAAAAATCATAAAAAAATCAAAATAAAATAAAAAATTGAATATTGTACGGTAAGCTAATATACAATGTATTATATAGTATCATGACTCTTCAAAAATGATAAAAAATTAGTTTATAGGTAAAACACACTTATGTTAACAATTTTACAAAAACCAAAAAGATTTAAAAAAATGATCCAATGCATCAGATGCACTAAAGTACAAGTGTACCGCAATTGATCAGGATGATCAGGATCATCCTTTCTCGTGCTAAAATTTCTTTCTCTCTCCCATATATAGAATCTGTTTTTCCATTCTATATTTTTAAAATTTTAATATTAAAAAATGTTTTAAGCATAACATTTTTCTCGAAATACTACGATGTATTAATATCAATGAAGATTTCAACGTTTTTGCTCAATTAATTTAGGCTTGACCTTTATAGTGATACAAAATCCTCTTCCTGATTGCATCTAAATTATTTGACCATATAAAAAGTTGCATTCAAGTCAAATACTTTTCTTGGAGGCTAATCCTATGATGCCTCTTGCATTATGAGCAAAACAAGGGAGGTTGAATTTTTTTTTCCAAATGTATAGACCGGAATTATTTTTTTCTCTAAAATTTTGACAATTTAATATATATATATATATATATATATATTTTGATATATTTTTTTTGATGGGCCGAGCACGGCTACTCAAGGCCAAGACTGTGCGGGACAAGGCTATGTGAGACGAGATTCGAGTCAAGATTGTGCGGGACAAGGCTGCGTGAGACAGGATTCGAGTCACTGACCATGGGGAACATCAGCCATCATGTGATGCCAACTGAACCCACACATCATCAAGGTCCTTGTTCCTTGGGCTAAAACTTCAGTCATCTCTTTTTTCGAACCTATTATGCCAAAATTATGAATTTAATATTAAAAAATTAAGGATACGGGAGCGCTTCTATGAAACTCTCTCTCTATATAACCCCTTTCATTTTTAAAATCTTAATGGTTTATGAAAAATTCACTCTATCTATTGTGTTTAACATCATTTTTAGTATCTTGGAAACCCTTTTATTTTTTTAATTTCACCATATATGGGCCTCATCTATAAAAGCAAGAAATTAATGTAATAAAATAGTTCGATTTTAAAATATCAACACTAAAGTATTTTTTAAAACATCTAAACAATCTAAAATATCAATAATATGTGGATAAATGATCCTATGAAGTATTGTTACATTATAATACATATATAAATGAATTTAAGTATTTTTCTTAATTTATGCATGAATGTATTTATTTTTGAGCAAATGTCGCTTATACACATATTGGATTTGGATGAAACTTGGTATCATAGCTAAATGAATGATGTTAAATATAATGAATTGATTAAATTTTTCATCAAATATCAAAATCTTAAAAATAGAGAAAGTTACATGAGTGTGCTCGTTAAGCATAATCCTTTTTCCCGAAATACTTCAATGTATTAATAACATTGAAGATTTCAACGCTTTTTGATGAATTTTAGGCTTAAACTTTTATAATGATACAAAATCCTCTTGCTTGATTGCATCTAAATTATTTAACTATATTAAAAAATTGCATACAAGTCAAACACTTTCATTAGAGGCCAATCCTATGAGGCCACTTGCATTGTTAGCAAAATAAGGGAGGTTGAATTTTTTTTTTTTTTATCCAAAATGGATGGACCCTAATTAGTTTTTCTCTAAAAATTTGATAAATTTTTAAATTTTTTGGTATTTTATTTTAATTTCTGAAAATGGAAATAGAAATCTATACCTCACATATTGATGCCCATTTTATTAATTTTCACAAATCAAAATAAAAAATTAAATAAAATTAAAATATCAATTGCACATATAAAAAAAAAAGTTTGTGGCCGCCGGTGTCGCGCTCACAATATTAGTGATTGCATAGAATTTGACCACTTTAACAAACATGCAAAATAACACTATAAATTTGTTTAATATAATGTTCTAATATATTTTTAAATGAATTAAGTGACTTCCATATTCTACATGAATATATAATTATAATATTTTTAAGGTAAAATCAAATGGAAACTTTGATTGAAATGATCACCAATGGTGGTAAACCGGTTGCCAATCATCTCGCTAGCCTAGTTTTAAATAACGGTAGGGGTTTTTTGTCTCCATTTATTATTTAGGAGTGGTGTTAAGATTTTTAAGAATGTTTGAGGGCTTTAGTATAATACATGTTGAGATATTTGTAAATATAAG
This sequence comes from Annona squamosa, assembly GCA_035584095.1. Lineage (NCBI taxonomy): Eukaryota > Viridiplantae > Streptophyta > Magnoliopsida > Magnoliales > Annonaceae > Annona > Annona squamosa. The sequence goes on along the minus strand of JAXCLR010000063.1, from coordinate 35,357,677 downwards.
AATAAAAAATGTATATAATGTTAACTAAGATAACCAACTGAATTTTTATTTATTCATCAAAGTAGTCTTTGAGGATTGAAACCTTATATGGCGTTGATATCAGTACCTGGGGTGATTTAGTTTGGAAAGCCTAAATCAAGCCTTACTTAGGCTAGCCTAAAAAATATTTTTTTAATTTTTTCAAATGAAAATTATGAAAATGTTACTGTGTTTAAAAATAAAAAATACTTGAAAACATTTAAAATAGTAAAATTTTATTTATAAATTAAATACACTTAATTTTACATATCCATGAAAAAATGAAAAATAAAATAAAATATGTACTATGGCCGGAAGCATGGTTGCCCCCATTTGGCCGATCGTAAACAATTAGCCCTCAACAAGTATTTGTAATTTATTAAGTGCATGTTAGTATGCATCCCATTTGACGGAACTTGTTAAGGATTGGTTTAGTTTTCTCATTTCTTATATAATTTTTCATTTTTAATACATAATAATTCTTCTTTTTTTATTCTCCTATTCAACTCATTTTATAATATACAATGTCACGCACAGACCCAAAAAAGCGACCATTGGGCCCGACGCATAAAACACACAAACCTGGAAAATGTCCATTAGGCTTGTGAGTTATTATAAGTCCACCAGCTTCCACCTGATTCTTCCCTGAACCACAACTGAACTCTGGGCTTCTACCTGCAACTCTGACTTTCACTGGTTCAATTCTCCGAACCACATTTATTGGAGGGGGAGCCGCTCTAATACCACTTGTCATGCACAGACCTAAAAAAGCAACCATTGGGCCTGACGCATAGACCACACAAACCTAGAAAATGTCCATTGGATCTGTGGGCTATGGGTCTCACAGTGTGATGTTGTCCGCTCTGGCCTGGCAGCTTAGCCGCAGGGCTTTAAAACTCATTACACCATATTGAACTTGAGACTCACTTATAAACTACTAGAAATTTTCTCCCCTTTTTATGTAGGATTTGGTTCTAGGCTATTTATATACAACAAAATTCTTTATTCACCTGGTCTTTTATCCAAATTTTTTTTCATTGAATTTTTCCGACCAGCCCCTTTTAGGGGTGCAACTTGGGCCGAGTTGAGCTTAATCCAGTTTGCCAACCCAAACCCGAGAACTTCGATTTGTAAATATGATATAGTTAAGGTTGAAGTGAAGCCAAACTCGAGCCCAATTTTTCATTTTATATTTATTATTAAATATATTATATCCATAAGTTCTACACAATATTTCTTAATATTTGTGCATTTTATGTTATTTATATTTATATTTGAATACATGTTTGACATATTGTAATTATACTATAAATAAATAAAGAATATTATTACTTGTTTTTATTTTTATTTCTATCATTTACTTTGATGTCCATTATTTCTTTCTTTATCTTGTTTTTAATATTAAAATTTCTTCTAAAAATATTCTTTATATTGTAATATTTTTTAAAACTCTATAATTTAACTATATATTATTATGTTTACTTACATGATATGTTATTATTATATATTCATATAAAATTCTAAATTTATCATTTTTAAATAAAATGTAGAATATCAATTTAAATTCTAAGTTGAAACTCAATCAGAAGTTGATTTTCAAAAAATAGAATTTAAATTTAAATTTTACAATTAGGACTAAAGTTAGGATTAAGGTAAACCCAAGTTACAGCCCTAACTGAATTATATATTGTGAAAGTATACAACTTTTTATTATCTCTAAAAAATTACATTTTTCAAAAATGTCGCTTAAGGCTAAATTTTTGCTAAAATAAGTATTAATATCAATAATTTGTATGTTTTGGGATGCAAAAAGTAAATATTGTTAAAACCATGTGGCATAAGCTATTTTTTTTTAGTGTTAGATACATTTTAAAGGTATAGATTAAGGGCCCTAATACAGTAGACTCGGGTGCTTTAACCTATTTTTTATTTATTTTTAAATTTGTTATACAACTGTTAATATAAGTGTATTTAACATATGTATCAAGTTTTACTATTTTGAGATATTTTTAGATTTTTATTTTTGAAAATCAGTGACATTTTTAGTAATTTAAAATTACTAAAATGCTACTAATTTTCAAAATCAAAAAATATATCTCTAAAAATGATCAAACTTGATATACATATTAAATAAACTTACATTTAAACAGTCATATACAAAATTTCAAAAAAAAATTAAAAAATAAATTAAGTGCACATAGCTGCTCTGAGGCTAAGTGCACAATAGTACATTAGCCTCACATGGTAGGTTAATTGGTGGATCCGAATCAGTCCTATTAAGGGCAAATTGTTCATCCCCAATCGTTAAAAGAAAATTAATTTAAAAATGAGTGAGCCTCACTTAAACCTTTTCTCTTGTGAAATATGATATTTTTTAAATATTTTCGGTATTTGTTACTTTTAAAGATCATTCAAAAGAGAGTGGGCGCATGTATCCATTCTCTTTTTATTAACTTTTAAAAATAAAAAAATACTAAATAAACTTTAAAATTTATCAAATTTAATGAGATATGACGTCTAAATGAGGCTTGCGTGCATAAAAAATTTTAAAAACTAAAAAATATTTTTTTCGATCACATGTAAATTTTGCTGTTTAGAGGCAACCACAGGAGAAAGGGGCGCCTTTTGGAATTAACATATTATGATTGTGTTTGAGAATGAGTAAAATTTTTTATTAAAAGTTTTGAAGAATAAAAATTATCAAATAATGTAATATGATAGGGGTAACGATGAGCAGTAAAGATAATAAACTTAAAATAGATAGGTTAATTATGTGGGTAGTTGTGTAGAAATGATTGAAAAGTAAGATAGTTGTATAAGAAAATGTGAAAAAATAATTAAAAAATATAATAATTGTGAAAAGTAAAAAATTCTAGATTGAAAAGTTTTAACTTAACGTTTTTTAACCATGGCCAAATATACCATGGAACTTATGGTCAGGCTGTGTTAAGCAGAACCATTTCCAAAGTAAATTTCAAAATAGGAAGAATAATATTATATCATAGAAGTAATGATTAGAAATAAAGAGAAAAAAATTAATATATAGACCTGATAGTTATATGAGAAAAATATTTAAAAAAATCGAAGCATAAAGTTAATAAATTTAAAAATAATATCAAAATTTTGCACGGGATGGGGTGTGAAGTTTTTTTTTTTTCCCCGGTCTTACGAGAAGGTCCTGGAATTGAATAATGGAGATTGGGTGTGACGAGCGCAATGAGCCGCGTCTGCGCCCATACCTAGTCTGCGCTGACAATCACGCCCCTCTTACGTGTCTCATTGTTTGAAATTTGAATAATTGGGGCTTGGACGGACGTAGATTAAAACAGTTTCACCACTGTCACACCGACAGTCGACGGTCGTGTCTAGTGAATACTAGTGCTATTAATTACGATATAATGTCGGCACACGCAACAGTCTAAACTGTCCTGGCCCACGTTTGGTAACATACAGCTATGATTTTCTCGTCTTCTCTTCTCATGATTTAGCTGTTTAATAATTGTATTTTTTAAATTTTAATCTTACAATCCAATCATTTTTTTATAATTATTCAATTTATTCAAATTTTATATAAATCACACCATTTTTCAAAATTTTTCGTTTCGAATTCCCCGCACCAAATACACATCAACCACGTTCAGTTAATCCCGTCCGCCTGTGACTCGTGAGTGGTAGGTCCAGTAGGCCACGTGCGCCCCATGCCCTCCCGCCTGCCTTGGAAATCACGCCCCTGCTTGCATGCTTTAGACCTGTAATTTCAGGGGCGAGGTGGGTCAGCACCTTGACTTTCCCGGCTCATTAAAGTTAGAATTATTTTTATAAATTATATAAATTAGTTATATGAATGCTATTTTATTTGATAAACATGTTTAACTTCATAACTTATTAATGCAAATATGATTTATATTGATGTACGTTTAACTTTAAATTTGTTTATATCGATAAATTTTTATTTTTTAATTGCATATATATCTTAAAATTATGTCCTTTATATGATTTATTAATAAAATAAAATATATTATCTATGTTATTTATATCTTACAAGAATGAATATTATTATTTTGCAATTTTGCAATTTTATTTGTTATTCAAAATTTACGTCAATGTCTATTTCAAAGGTTAATACACATATTTATCAAGATCAAGTTCTAAATAGAATTATTAAAAATTTTTACTAATGCTTTGTTATAACAATTATATTTTACTCACAAAATGATAAAGTATGAAGCATTTAACCTATAAATTATCATAAATATGAGTTTATATTGAGATGTATATAAATTCTTAAACTTCGATCCATTTTTTCAACCCAACTCGTCATCTTAATACTGATTCAAAATCAATTTGAAGTTTTTCATGAGATTTATTGTAGAGAAGTGATGTTTGTATTGACCTTGTTTTGACCCGGTATAAAAAGTAAAGTTAAATAAAAATTTTAAAATGTAAGGTCAAGATTGGGCACACCTGACCCTCTGCAACTCACCTTGATTTTCACGTTTACTTGAATGACTATTCGTTTCTAATTTAACCAAAGGATCCCGCGCCCACCACTAGGGTCCCCTGGTATTGCCAATGCCCTCTTCTAGTTGGAATACCAATGCCCTCTTCTAGTTGGTTGTTCGACTCCCTGTAGCTGCTTCATGGTGAGCTTAAGTTTAATATCAAATTTCGCCACTGAAGTGTTGTCTCAGTAATCAAGGACCGGACCCCAGTGAGTTGGGAGTTCTTGGTTCGAATCTTGACAGCGTATTTTCCGAAGAATTTTGGTGGTGTTGTTCATTTCTTGAATTTTCTGTGGAAGTGTACACCAACTGGTGTTTTAGTAATTATGATTAGAAATTAGATTCTTAGTTAGATACTTGTAAATGTCTCAAACCTTGATTGCACTATGAATTGAGATACTATAATATATATAATTTTAAAAAATGTAATATCAAATGTCAATATATATAATGCTAAATTGCTAACTAATAAGAAAATCCCATACCCGTCTCACGCATGCTTCATCGGCTATAAGAAAATCAACATTATTTAGCAAGATGATATAGTGAGCAACCGATAATTCTTTTTCCCACAAGAAGTACACTAATTAGTGACATGGAGAAAAAATATACATGATGTCTGTTGCGGAAATATCAAACTCGTTGCCGAACTCTTTTGGTGCAAAGTTGTTAACAACTTCAAAAATTATTACTAATTTAGGGGGTCCAAATGGGCCGTTCAAAAAAATTTATTACTAGAATCTATTGGGGCACGGTTCACTGATGAACTTGGGTAATTTGCAAAAATACCTGCTTAGTTTGATTAAAATTACAATTATACTCACATAGTTTTAGAAATTATAAATGACTCCCACATAATTTAACCATAATTGCAAATAATCCTCACACTATGCTAACACCGTCATGGTGTGCGTGTATTTGCAATTTTAGAAATTAAGTGATACATTTAATTTTTGCAAATAATCCTACATAGTTTAACTATAATTGCAAATAACCCTCATTCTACGACGATATATTAACGACATCATAATGCAATGTGGTTATTTGTAATTATAGTTAAACTATGTAAGAATATTTGCAAATTACCTGATAAACTTTTTCGAAAATTTGTTGCTAGAATCGTTTAGTCATTAAGTTAGACTATGAGTTATGTTTGGCATTTTATGAACTTATCTATTGAAAATTTTTAGAGTGTATTTGAGAAATGATAAAACTTTTGGATAAAAATTTTTTTTGTGTAAAATGAGAGAAAATGATGTGATATAATAAAGTTAATAATGAAAAGTTAATAAAATAAAGTTAAAATAGATAAGGTAATTATATGAGATAGTTATGGAGAAATAATTGAAAATTATGATAATTGTATAGGAAAATATGAACAAATAATTAAAAATAAAATATTGTTGTGAAAAATGAAAAATTTTAGTTTAGAAAGATCTGTTGTTAGACAAGTACACTCTCAATCTAAAATTTTCATCTTTACGATTATTGTATTTTTTGAGAAATAATTAAAAATAAAGTATAATTATAAAGAATGAAAGGTTTTAGTTTAAAAAGGTTTGTAGTTACACAAATACACCCTCAATCTAGAACTTTTCATTCTTTATAATTTTTATATTTTCTAATCATTTCTTCATATTACTTATATAACTACTCATACAATTATTCTATTTTTTTAACTTTATTCTTTTTACTCTTCTTCATTATTTTTATCATATCATATTATTCCTTTCATTTTAAAAATTTTTCACCAAAAATTTTTTCATTTAATTTTTTTTTCAAATATCAAACACACCCTAAACTACTGCCACATTGCTAGTGGAAATGTCTCTTTTTTAGAAGCTACGGAAGCTTTACATGTAGGCACGTATATTTGGCACACTTTTGTTTGACACGCTTTTTTTCATTAGTATTTATACAATATGACAATTGAATATAACAATAAGGCACATTCACAACTCTCACACGGTAGAGAAAATATTTCAATAAACACTTCATACCAAGGGAAATTTCTAAACTCTCCCCCTCCCATTTAAAGAGGACCTATATATATAACCTTCTCCACCAAAGGGAGGAAGGTGACTCAAACCCCAAACCCACTGCTACTACCACTTGTATTTGGCACACTTCGATAATTATGTGAAAATCTACCTCGTCTTATATTTGGCACACCCGGACAATAACGTGAATTCTACTTCATCCATTGCTTTGATAATCATTTAAAATTATCTTATTTAGCTTAGTGATTAAGTTTCATCCAATGTAGTATGTTTATAGTGCATTTGAAAAATGTTTAAAATAAACATAATAAATTTTTTTGATTTATATATTAATTTGAAAATATATTTTCAACGTTTAAAGTATTAAAACAGCACCTTACATAGATAAGTAATTTTATAAAATATTATTACGTACTAATATATCTATAAATAGACCTATATATATATAATTTATACACTAAGTGGCAGACCCACATAGGGCGGCATCGGTAAATCCTTTTAAAATTAAAAAATTTTCCTAAAAAATTATTTAAAATTTTTTTAAATATAGTTTATTCGTACAAGTTGCCCTCTATTCAAAAATATTATGCCAACTCAATGACGAATTTCCCCCTCATTAAAGGTCCAAGCCGCATTGTATTCTAAATATATATATAAGCAAATGAAGCTCAATCACAATTTTAAATGAGATAATTTTTTATCTTATGATTGAAAAATGATGCTGAACAACGTGCATAATTGTTTTTTAACCCCACCATAAAAACAGGACCATGTGCACAGGGTTACATGAAAAACTAGTGGGACACCTTTTTGTGGTGATCCAAACCATTTCTCATGCCCCTCACATACGCTGACACGCTTTTGCCTTCCTCTGCTCATCTGCTCTATATATATCGACCATTCCTCAGCTCCACCTTTCACAGCTATCTGGAAGAACAAGCCCCTTATCCAAGTCCCATATCCAAAAATCATCACAGATATACTTATACATATACTTATCCATAGATGGCGTTCAGCGGAGGAGAAGAGCGCTGTTTCGCTGCTTTCTCTCTCAACACTGGAGGAGAAAATCCACAGGGTCCCTTCAGGCCTCCGCCTTTGCTCTTCCATCACTCATCAGGGCTCCTCTTTCAGATGCATAATCCATAGGTGATCCCCAATCAGCTTGGATATGGCGATCCATCAATCCAAGTCCATGTATGCATGCTCTAAGCTGCCGCTATATATATTAAGGACATATAATAAAGGATGTTGATCGCCACCAAGCAAAGCGAACAAGATGAACATCTCTTGTTTAGCTATGTGTGTTTGCAAATAAACGTTACGGTCGTCTTGTCTGTCTCTACGTTTGCTGCTTTCTACAGATAAAATGTTGCAAATAAACATGAATGGCGCATAGTCGGCCATCCAATTTGAATAAGTTTGTTTATGTGCATGTTTATTTTGGGTCTATTTCTGATTCTAGATCATTTCCCTTAATACGCTAAGAAAATTTTGATTTTTTGTCAACTAAAAGTTTTTTTTGCAAAATATTAAATTTTTTTAAAAAAAAAATTTATACAACATAACAACTGAATTACAATTAAAAACATTCATTACTCCCACAACATTAAGAGAATATTTTTGTCAACCGTCACATAAGAAGAAATTCGTATAGAACCTCTGCACTAGGAGGAAATAATAAAACCCATATCCAACTGGAGGGGATGCAAATAACCACACTGCGTGATTTGAACTTAAGTGCGTTTTCAACGTTGGCATAGGTTTTTACCACGACTTCACTGACATCGTGGGGCAAAATATTAAAACTTGGTTGTTAAAGAAAAGCTTAGTTAACTATACTTTGTGTAATATGCCGTATAGCAACCACTAAGACGATTTACTTCCTATAGTTCATTATTTTTGTGTTTAGATAACCAATTTTTACATTGATTACTAAGGAATAAATTTTCCTTTGGTTGCCAAAATATTATCACAAGAAAGAAACCTATAAAAATATTATGGAAGCATCATCATAAGCAATGAAACTTTCTTTGTATATGTGTTTTTCTTATTAATAAAGAATTTTTAATTGCTAATAAAAGTTGCCAAAAAATGTTTCATGAAATACAATAAGCACTCTGGGCCGACCCAACTAGACTATCTTTTCCACTCTTGCACCGTAATAACTGATGTTATAATTAAGTATTTTTTACAATTCCTACTTAATTAATAAGAGTTGTCAAAACCAACCAAGCCATGCTCGGTTGGTGAGCGTTGGCACCGTAGAATCCGGGCTGCGTTATGGGTCGTGGGTTCGAATCCTCATTTTGAGATTTCGGTTAGAAATGTGAGTGGGAGATGTGGTCTCCCGTCTTGTTAGTTATGGGAGCATTGGTCTCCCGTTTAGTTGTTAGAAGCTATGTCTTCCTGATTATTTGGTGGAGCAGTGTCTTCAGACTAATGTCTCAGCACTTCAATGTAATATGTGCTGAGATGTATATAAATATATTCTAATAAAAAAAAATAAGAGTTGCCAAAAAATGTTTCTTGAAATACTACAAATAATACTCTAGGCCACCCTAGCTAGACTCTTTTTGCTACTCTTATACCACGTGACAACTAATATTATAATTAAATATTTTTCACAACCCTCAGTGAAGATATTACTCCCAAAAACGTCACGTGAGGACTCAATCTCAATCCAAAGTCCGCGCACAAGCGGCCGGCGACGATTCCAGCCGCCCAAAAGCGCGCTGGCTTCGCTGCTCCTTTAAATTGCTGGTTTTCTTGAAGAGCTAGCGATCGGGACGACCGAGATCAATGACACTAAAATAAATGCAACATTTTTTTTAGATAACTGACGTGAATGCAACAAATTTAAAATTGTTAAAATAGATAAAAATGTTTTATTTTTAAATGGGAGTGGATATAAATAACCCCAAAATAATCTATTTTAAAAATATATACGCACATCAAAACTTGGTTCGAAAGTTTTAACTTGTTTATTTGTAATCTCAAATGATTTTAATTAGAATACATATTTCATTATGATCACTGTCACAAAATTCATTATATGTGACCACATTTTTTCAGATTAATTTCAATTTGGCTGCAATAATTGGTACAAATTCAGTTAAATATTACACTAATTTCATCTAAAATTTTATTACTATAGACAAATTTTAATTGTTATACTAAATATTACTTTGGTTATATTATGTTTGTTTGCTTTCAAAACTTTTCAAACTAAAAATTTTCAATCTAAAATTTTTCACTCTCTACAACTATCTTATTTTTTAATTATTTCATTACATCTTCCAATACAACTATCTCATACAATTAATTTATCTATTTTAATTTTATTTTCTTAACTACTTATCATTACCTCCATCATATCATATTATTTTCTCTCATTTCAAAACTTTTATTCCAAAAGCTTTTCATTGAAAGTTTTATCACACCTCAAAACATACCCTAAAATCTAAAAATGGTAATATTTAATCAAATCTAACAACTCAAAAGTAACCAAGTATTTGTAACTGAATAATTAATTATAACGAAAATACATCTAAAACAGCTAAGTGATAAAACTTTTGAAAGAGAAATTTTTAGTGTAAAAGTTTTTAAATAAAGAAAAAATAATGTGATATGATAGAAATAATGATAAGGAGTAAAGAAAATAAAATTAAAATAGATATATTAGCTATACGGGTAGTTATGTAGAAATAATAGAAAAATATGATAGTTATATAAGAATACGAAGAAATAATTAAAAATAAGACAGTTAAAAGTTTTAAGTTGAAAACTTTTAATTTATAAAAGTTTTAGTGTAACTAAACATGCACAAAACAAAATTTGTTGCACTAGATTATTTGATAAAGAATCTTTTATTTCATAATTAAAAAAAGTTAAAGGTCAATTAGTGAAAGGCGTGAGCGTAAAAACCAATAAGAATCATGCCAAAAAAAACCAATAAAATTCTTTTCTTTGAAAGCAAGCCAATAAAATTCTTGGTCCGAAGTTTAAATGGACACGATGCACGGATATAAGTAGGTTCTGCTTATATGAAACTTCTTTTATGTGCAACTTTTTTATTTTAGTAGGTTCTGCTTGTATGAAATTTCTTTTATATGCACTTTTTTTCATTTTTAATATTTTGATAGTTGATAAAGAATACATTTCATGTGTTATATTTAGCATTATTAATATTATCAGAAAACTTTCTTATTTATTTATTATTATTGTGTATATGAACCATATCTATAAATGTGTGAATCAATATAATAAAATAATTAAATACTAAAAATTAATTTTTAAGTAATATTTTTTAGTATTAAACATCCGAAATATAGCTGCCAAATGTGCAACGCGGGGCCGCGCCAAACGAAGACTGCGTTGCCAAATAAAGCCTCAAGCCTGTTTGGCTGGTTACTCAAAGCGTAGGTTTTGGTCTTGTGCAAGAATGCTTTTGCACGAAACCGAAAGCCCCAAATAGCATTACAGGCTTTGTTAGCCAACAATGTACTGGATAGTATATATGACTTGCTCTCATAGTTCTACGATTTCAAACAGGCTGGTCCAGCCTCTACTATTTCGAACGAGCTGGTCAAATCTAGTTTTTACAACATTGTATGTTTTATATTTTGAGGAATATTTTTAAAAAATGAAAATTTTTTATGTCTTAAAGATAAATTTTCGCATATCATGAATTTGTTTGTTTACAATTGCAAGGGAAATTTCGTTACTTCCAAAATTTTTTAACAAAAATGTGACAAATGTATTTATCAAAAAAACTAGTGATATATCTATAATTTAACTCAAACTATGTTGGTATAAGTGCAAGATTAGGAATGCAACTTGAGTTGGGTAGATCTAGTTTAACATCGAACCAATCTTTATTTTATTTTCAAAAACTTTTACCTTATGCCGGGCAGTACTAGATATACCTCACCTTTTTATTAAAGTCTGTTCAATTTCGATTCCGATTTCAAAATGATTTTTTACATTACTCTTCATATTATATTTGAAAATTATAATTCTAATAAATTTTACTTAAAAACTTATAGTCAATATGATAATAATATAGTTTTAATATGCATTTATTAGATATAAGAAAAACACAAATAAAACAACAGCATGTTTTAGCGGTCTTCGGTCTAGGTTTATAAGGTCCGTAAGTATTTTTTTCCCCCTAATGGTACTGTTACCCATGTTGGATAACTAGATGATGGTGTAATAATGAGGCCATTGTCTCTTGAACTTTAGATTTTCCACTCACAGTACTATATACACATTCTCATTAGCGGGTAGGGCATCCAAGTTAGTGACCAAAGTCAATAAGTTGGCACGTTTGTTAGTTTTGCATGGTTAGAAATGATGAGAACCACAAATTATTTTATCAATTACACGGAACGGAACTAACCAAATATGATCCCTCTAAGACCTTAGGATAAAGGGAATAAATTCATTTGTATGCAACATATGAAAAGGATAAATTCATTTACTGACCAATAATCGATTTGTAATTTTATCAAAGAATATTGCTAGACGTAGCTTTACAAAACATTAATTTTCTTATAGCGTTTGCATTATTCTCATTTGGATGGGTTTAATCAGCTGACTGTGCGCTTAATTGGATGGTTTGCAAGAGTCAAAACGAAGATGAGAGTTGGGAGAAGAATGAGCAACGTAACGTACGTGGTGCGCCTGCAGGAAAACAAGGCATGCGTTGCAGTGACATATGAACAGCTCAGCAGTCATCCAAGCCGAGTGTTGGATACTTCCATCATCTCCATGATCTTTCTCATGTATGCATGCTCAGCAGTCACCCAACCAAGTGCTGGCTACTTCGATCATCTCGATGATGTTTCTCATGCATGCATCCATCACAACAATTTCTTTTCTTTTCTTTTCTTTTCTTTTCTTTTTTTTTTGACGTAGCTAATTTTTAACCTACATTAGCGACAATCATTATTTAAATGCATGCAAACACTTGGTTCATTTAAAGTAGTGGAAGTTGATTATATCTTGTTATTGTTACATCAAATCCCACTAAAAATAATGTTTAATGAAATTTCATGGGTTTACATAGGAATAAAACTTTTACTATAATTAAAATATCTTTGCAAATATACTTCCAAGATTTAACGAATATTGCATTTATTCCTTTATGTTTGTTCAAATTGCAAATATATCCATAAAATTCATATAAAATTTCAAGTGTGTGTTTTCGATGCTATTAGAATTTTATATAAAATGACGAAAATACTTTTTAAGCTAAGGGATACATTTGCAAATAACGTACAAATATTTGCAAAAATATTTAAAATAAAAACATATGTAAAAATATATAAAATAAAGAAATGATAGTATAAATAAAAATATATGCTTATAATAAATGAATATAATATTTTCATTTTTCATCTTCCTTTCATATTTAATTGATTTCCATATGATAGAAAATGTGTAAAAATCGCCAATAATTATATTCATCTTTCTTTTATATATCATATATTTTCATATGATAGACAATGTGTAAAAATCTTTGAAAATACATACTTATTTTTAAAATTTTACTACACGAATATTTAGCTTACTTATATATTATTTTAAAATTGATTATTTCATTATTCATATATGTTTTACATATATTGTTATTATAGCTATTTTCGCAAATATGTCTCAAATAATTGGAAAAATTGCAAGTATATCCATTTACTTAATGGGCATTTTTTATTTTATAGAAAATTTAATGATATTTTAAAGAAAGGAACAAACTTGAAATTTTATACAAACTTTGTGGACATATTTATAATTATGATAAACTTCGTGACACGCATGCAACATGATCAATTCTTATTGCCATATAGCCCAAGAATCCCAACTTTAATATATAAATTTTTTAAATATAGGACTTAAGCATGCAAGTATGTGGTCATGTATAATAAATTTTGCATTGCCCATTACCCATGAGATAAAGATAGGAAGCAACTTGGGTAGAATAGTTCTGATTTGAGATCAAACATATCTTTATTTTATTTTTAAAAACATCTATCCTATTCTATTTTAGGTAAGGTTGATTCTAGATATATCATACCCTTTTTTTAAAGTCAGTTTAGTTTCGATTTTGGATCCAAATTAGTTATTTACGTTGGTCTTCATATTATATTTGAAAATCATAATCCTAATATAAATTTTATTTAAAAACTTATAATCGATATGCTAATGATATAGTTTTAAAATGCATTATTAAATACACTAAATAATAGATAAATTTTTTATATTACCACCAGGGGCAATGCCTTAGTGGTACGTGTCAGTGTTTCAATATGTGAGCACTGCAGGTTTAAGGTTGCCTTTTGGCCGTTGATATTATTTGTCCACCTAGAGTGTGGAGGTGTTTATTGATGCCATCTTAGAATATAGAGGTGTATATAAAATAATTCCTCAATAGTGTGGGGGTCGTGAATGCATCTGATTGTAATATCATTTATCATTGTGAATAAAAATACTAATTAAGAAAATAAGTTTTTATATTTTAAAATATATATTTTTTATCTTCAAAGATATAACATGTTTCATAAAAGAGATATCATATACATACATATTAGTAATTTACGCCATTTTTAAGTATTCGGACCATCAAACCTACTTTACCCTAATTACACCATGTATTTTTTTTATTTAAAATCTTCCCTACCCTACCCTATGGGTAGGAAAAATAGAAATCTCCCCTATTCATATTCATTTGAGGGTACTTTATAAGTTAACACGTGGGTACCCTATCTAAGTTATACTCTAATGAAGGCCGCTTAGATCACCTGGATGATCTTTCTTACGTGTGGCATGCAGGCTGAGCATGCTTATGGCCCAAGCCAAGTAAGATGGATGCTTCGATCATCTCGATGATCTTTCTCATGCATGCATGCCCATTGTCCATGAGGTAGAGGCAGGAAGGCCAGCTGCTTGCGCTTGCCTTGCTGCATCTGCTCCTTCTTCATTATATCGATATCCTAGCAGTATGGTTCTACATTTCATCTTACAGACGTCTTTTCAAGTGAGAATAGAAGAAATCCCATCTACAAAAATTTCATAATTGTATATGGCATACAACGGCTGGTCTAGCAACACTAGAGGTCGGGGAGAAGAGACGGGTGGCAACTATTGTAATAACCCAACTTAAATAATATTGACTTGACGTCACGTTGAATTTTTTACACCGTATGATGTGTCAGTGAAAATAGCAGAGGTAACCGAATTGACTCATTGACTTTGACTTATTGACTTAGGTGGGTAATTATAATTTTAAGAAAAATGGAATTTAAAATATATTTATTTAAATTAATTTGTAATTTAAATTAAAAAACTGTTGAGAAGCTAAGATGGTTAAAAATTGTGACAAGTCAACTAGAGGTAATAGGTTCAAATTACATTTTAGTAAAATTAGATAAATTTTCTTTTAGCAATTCATTTATGCAGGACCCACAAAGAGATAGGATTTGGTTTCCAAATTTAAATTTAAATTTATTTGTTGAGAGAATATTGGATTGCGATTAAGTAAAGATTTGGGAAGTGAAGACGTGCGGATGGAGAGAGGTTTGGGAGATTTAGGGATGAACGGAGAAAGCTAGGAAAGAAAGAATTTGTAGCAGATTGGAAATGGAAATGGAAAAAATTATTTTTATTAAGAAAATTCTTCCGTGAGTTCTACAAAAAGGTAAGTGAAGAAATAATTAAATCTCTTTTAGAGCCACGTATATTATATTAATTAAGTTATTTTGGAGATAACTTATGGAAATTATTTTTTAATGATTTTCCATGGAATGGCCCGTGATAAGAAAATGATTTATCAAAATAGTGATTGTGATGAAATAATATTTGTGAGTTGGTAAATCATGTCTATGAGAAATTCTACAAAATTTGAAAAGCATAACTAGCCATATTAGACATTACGTAAGTTATACATTTCAGATTTGCTAGGTGATTGATTCCAGTTGATTTTGTTGTGTTAATTATATCAATTATAAACTGATTAAAGAGGTTATTTTGAGATGTTTCCATCGAGTGAAAATATGATATATTGTTGGATTGATTGTCCAGTATGTGAAACATTAAATTAAATTCGTATTTTTATTGTGCATATATTTTGCCCAACATGTGTGAATATAATATATATACATATATATTATATAGATATTTTGTTATGGAAGTTTAAAAATCAGTAGGAACCAGGACCGACATTTTCTATATATAATGTGGTGTACATATGCTTGACGGAGTTCAAAACCTCCAGACCGACGTGGTTGTACATAACATATTATGTATATTATTATTATTATTATTTAAAAGTCTAAAGCCTCCAAAGCCGACATGTTAGACCATTATCATACATGGATAGAGATGGTAGTTTAAAATATCCTGAGCCGGAGGTTTATAATATAATGTATTGCATGTACATAATTTTTTTAAAAAAAGAAAAAGCTCTACACCACCAAGGCCGGTTATTATAACATATATGTTTGATGGATTGTTATTAGCATATAGAATTTAATATACTTGTTTGGTTGAATAATTTTGATTTTGATCGGAACCATTGCTGGGACGATAGGTATTTATAATATGTTGCGTACGTATGTACGTGTGTGTATATATATATATTAACGGAACTAGGTCGGTTATTTACAGTAGACAAATTTTTAGTTGATAGAAATAATTATAATGGAAGCCGGGTTGGTTCTATTTGTAATACTTATTATATATATTAACGGGAATCTTACAAGACCCAGTGCCTTATCATATAATATAATATATTATATTTGTTGAAAACTTTTAGAAACCGGTGCTTGATGTTATAATATATATATTATATGAATAGATTGACGTTAAAAACTGAAGAGACGAATATTTATTATATGTTCCATATATATTTATTTATTTTATGGAACTGGTTGGTTATTTATTACAGATAAAATTTTAATAGAAGGAAATAATTATAATGAAAGTTGGGTTGTATTTATTTATAATGTTTATGATATATATATATAATAGCCGGAATTTTGGTTCTTTAAGATATGTACGATATTATAAATATATATTAATGGATTCAAAAATGTCGGCATTGCCATTTATGTGTATATATATATATAAACTATATATGGATGCAAGTTTTTTTTTTGAAGCTTGAAACCTCCTGGACAGAATTTAATATGTCAAGCACTAGTATTTACTATGGATTACACGCAAATATATTTTTGGATGGGATGGGATCGGTTATTTATAATAAATAGAATTGTAATAGATGGAAACAATTGTAATGTACAGAATTGTAATAGATGAAAACAATTGCAACGGAAGCTTGGTTATTTTTACTTGTAATACTTATATATATATATTATATGTAACTTTGAACTTTCGGGTGCGGGTTAATATATTTGTCTTGTAAATATATAAATAATTAAATACTTATATTTATGATAATGTTACAAATTGAAAAGTTGTAAGCACGTAATATATTTATATTAGATTGTAGCTATTTCAACATTTAATAAATGTATAAATTCTATAATATTAGACCTTGCTTAAATGCACTGTTTGATAATATGTGGGTGTTATATAATAATATGTCGTAGATTGCTTGGTCACATATGAACGGAATATAACAAATGAAATCCTATAAATTAAAATTATTATTTTTTTAACTGGAAGAATACATTAATTATGAATGGATATTGGATATAGATTCCAAATTGGACGTTGCATACTGCATAGTTTAAAATATGGGACGTTCAAAGATCTTGGATAGTTTATTGTAGTTTAATAATATATATACACACACTAAAAGCTAATATGACGTCCAAAAGTCTTGATTTATAAAATGGAAGTACAAAATAAAACTTACACATTTATGTTTGCAATTGTATAATTAATCTATACAATATAAATTAATTCTTTGATATTGCAAAATATTCATGTGGTTACAATTATAAATTGTATGGACAGGCATTTGTCTAGCAAATATTACATATGGTGTGATGGAAAATAAATTAAATTATGAATTATGAATAGAGGGTGGACTCATCAAGAGTATATGACTAAATTCCAATAAATTATTTTCTAACGGGATTATTGGAATAAGAATAGTTAGATTTGACATAGCATTTGCATAATAAAATAAGAGAATGTTGAGAATTATTAGAAAAAAATGGGAACAACAAGTTATGCTATGTAGAATATTTGTGATTGTTCATTTTGAAATTTTGGCTAATTGCGGGTTATGATGGAAGTTTCTTTTTGAATTTATTTAATTACATTCAGTGAGTTGGTTCACCTAATTAAATGTGGATGACAAATTATTTTAGTTGGTAAAATATTTAATTGGGTTGAGATAGTTATTCTAATAGAAAGTGAGAATGGTGTGTGTAATGTATCATGATTATTACCAAATGAAATGGAATTGCATATGTGTGACCCCGAGGATATGTGTATTGGTTTTATTTATTTCCTTAGTAGGTCTTATACATGCCAGAAGGCTACTCTGGAATGTCCCCTTATGGACAGTGTGGTATATTACCTTAATGGGCTATGGTATGTCCCTCTGTGAACTGTGTGTTGTGCCCTGAAAGGCCGTGAGTTTGCTCCATTGTGAGCAGTATAGATAACCTTATACATTGGGTCAGTGGTTTTGCGCGTTTCCTATGGTGCTTTCATGATGTTATGCATCATTATATACGTAGTTTATTTCTTGCTTACTAAGTTATTTAACTCATTCCTGAGTTATTTAAATTTCAGGAGAGGCGGGACCATCTGGTCAATAGTGTAGGTTAATGGGCTAAGATGGTACAACAGAGACATTTTATTTTTATTCGTGACTTGTAATAAATTAATGGGAATTATTCCTATTAACTCAATGGATATTTGTAACAAATTTTGAATATTCTTGAATGAGGTATTAATTATTAAATTCATTGAAGCATAACTGATCCAGTTTCGTCACCCAATTAGGGTGATCAACAACCCTAGGATTGGGCCGTGACAACTATGTATTCCATCGGTCTCCCATCATTCATCACAAGGGACAGAGCTACTCCTTCAGAAGCAGGATCCATAGATATGATCCCTAGAAGGTTGGATGAGGCAATCCATCCATCCAACTCCATGCATGCTAAGGATAAGCAAACAAGCCAGATGGCCATCTTTTCTTCTCTTGTCTTAGCTATAAGTGTGTTGCAAATACATATGGTCATCTTCAATTTCTATGTTACTTATAAAAGATAATGTTGCAAATAAATATATGTGGACGAAGATCCATATACGTTAATCCGTTTATGTTTTCGATTTTACTTAAAAAAGATCGTTGGAATGTTGACAAAAATTATAGTCACGCGCATAAATACACGATAATGCCCTTTTTTATTTCAACCATCAGGTTCCCCAACAATCCCTACCACCAACCTTAAGTAGTGTTGCTTGAGATCGATAGACGAGATGGTTCCGCAAATTAGTAATACAATCCCGAATAATTAATTAAATAGCTAGCCCATTGCTAGAAATGTACTCT
The DNA here is from genome assembly GCA_035584095.1 of Annona squamosa. Classification (NCBI taxonomy): domain Eukaryota; kingdom Viridiplantae; phylum Streptophyta; class Magnoliopsida; order Magnoliales; family Annonaceae; genus Annona; species Annona squamosa. The sequence continues at coordinate 35,338,619 of JAXCLR010000063.1, read as the reverse complement.
TTAAAATTTGCTAACTATAGTAATTAATCACTTTTGTTTTAACTTTTAGATCAGATAAAAATAGAAAATTTAACGATTTATATGTGCAAACATATATCTCCTGTGACCCAAATGATATTGTAATATAATGTTATATACACTTTTCAAAAATGTATTTTTATGTGATAAAGGCTTCCATGTTAATTTCGCCATCTAATGGTCACAAAATGAGCATAGAAAATAGTTATAACACATAAATCTAGAAAAACTATCCTAATCTTGTGGCAAAGTGCAAATATATATCTCTTGTGACCTAAACGATAATATAATATTATAATATACACTTCTCGAAAATGCATTTTTATGTGATAGAAGCTTACATGTCAATTTGTCTCTTTGATCATGAAAAAATGGGTTTAGGAAATAATTGTAATGCACAAACTTATAAAAACCACCTTGAGCCCGTGGATTATGGATCTCACAGTATAATATTGGTCTCTTTTGGCCTGACAACTCAGCCATATGATTTTTAAAATGCGTTACACTACATTTAACATAAGACTTATAAATCCCTAACAACTGTTTCCCATTTTATTCAAATTTGGACTATTACAGACTCCCTAGCTTTTGTTTAGTTCATCCTCAAACCGGAAGTCAACTTTGAACTTTTGCCTATAGCCTTAGCTTACACTAGCTCTCATACCATGTATAACACTCTGACCCAAACAAATCATCTTGAGCTCATAGATTATGAGTCTTACTGTATGATATTATCTGCTTTAGCTTGATAGCTTAGTTGCATAGTCTTTAAAACGTATTATACAATATTTAACTTGAAACTTACTTATAAATTTTCCAAGAACTCAGTGTCCTTTTCAACGTAGGACTCGATTCTAAGTTATTACAATAATAGTTAAGATATTATCTCAAAAGCCCATTAATTGAATGGTTAAAGTACGTAGACAACTGCTAGAAAGACGAAGGGCCAAACTTCAAAATTTCCCAGTTAAATAGAATTAGTCACCTCCATACTCTCATCTCCGAGAGAACTGCCACAATTTAGATTATAGAAAACAGACGTTGAGCGAGGGCTTGTTAAACTTATAAGAAGGAATGGGAGGGAATTGTCTTTTACAATTATTTCTGTTAGATTGTTGCCGGGATTATGAAGTGGAGAATCTCACTGCTGCCTTTCACTGCTCAATTCACCTTCGTCAGAAGTAAGTGAAAATTTATCTTTTAAGGGATTTAAGCACCTTGCTTGCTATTATTACGTGAATGCTATTAAATCTTGGTTCCAGTCGTATGCTCTCAGGTGCATAGACCCATTTTTTATTTTTTTTGAATTTTTTTTTAAAAAACTGTTAATCTAAGTATATTTAACTTCTGGATCATTTTTTACTATTTTTGGAGTATTTTAGATATTTATTTTTTATTTTTAAAAATCAAATTGATTTTCAAAAATCAAAAATAAATATTTAAAATATTTCAAAAATGGCAAAAATGTATTTGCATATTAAATACACATAGATTAATAATTTTGTAAAAAAAAAATTTTTTAAAAATAAAAATAATGGGTCCGGCAGCATATGACCAGCGTCCATTAAATCCGTATGAGCATAGTTTAATTGCTAGTTTGGGGTATTAATCAACTGATTAGATTTTTTTTTTGATAAAAGGAATAACTCTACCCCGACCCCCTCTCATTTTGAAAAAGGTTCGGGTTAGAGTAATCCGATAAATTCATTGTCAAATAATTGTCTACACAAATTTTTTCTACAATAGCTTGTGGGGGGTTTCCCCACCATGACATACAATCCAACTTAGAAACAGAAATCAGATCCGCAACAGCATGAGCAACCATGTTTCCCTGTCTGAAGACATGGTGGATAGAAAGATGAGCATTGGCTTTTAGAATTGATTTAATCTCGGAGATAAAGTGGCCCACAACTTATTAGAATTTGTGGTATATAATAGCTAGAAGAGTTTCATTTCGTCATGCCTAATTCACTTAAGATCGGCTTGAAAAATGATATCCTGTATCCACATATGAGAAGCTTTCGGTCTTATGCATGGAAAGAGGAAATCACTAATTAGGGATATGTTTGTGAATGGATAAAACTTTTGATAAAAAGTTGTATAAATGAAAAGTTGTCAAATGATGTGATATGATAAGGGTAATGATGAGAAATAAATAGGGTAAAATTGAAATAAATAGGTTAGTTGTGTTGTTAGTTGTGTAGAAATAATTGAAAAGTAGGGTAGTTGTATACAAAAATGCGAAGAAATAATTAAAAAATAGGATAGTTATGAAGAGTGAAAAGTTTTAGATTGAAAAGTTTTAACTTAACAACTTTTTGTTGTTACCAAACACACCCTAGATATGTATTTATGCAATTAGGTTTATCATGATTGTAGTTATAAGCCAAAAATAATTTAATTAAGTGAAAAGTAAGAATTTCCAGACGTTGGGGTGATAGTCATGGCTTTCGTGCCCTTCAAATCGAACGGGGGGAAGAAGGCGGCGCGATAGGGATCATGGAAAATTTTGCACAGAAGCCCTTAAGAATTTTTGAAACTTTAAAAAGAAACCTAGTGCCAAAAAATTTCAGAAATCCCGCAACCTAATATTCTTGTTTCACATGAGCTTTGGGCTCAAACCCAAGCCTAGCAGGCCGTGCTAGGGAGGCTATCGCCTGCGTTGGCCCATGAACTGATGGCAACCTGGAACGAGGCAGGCCCACTAGACTCGACAGCGAGCTGAGCACAAGAAAAAAGCAGTGGTCGGCAGCAGCGACATTTTCCAACGTCAATATCCGGCATTCACTGAACTAGGCTTAGCCCAATAGATTAAACCTACAGAAGAGTGACCCAACAGCAGTGCAGCCCATAACGAAGGCAGGCCCAGAAGCCAAGCCCCTCCAGACAACTTAATAACCATGGTTGAGCGGCAATGGCCGAGAGCCATGCTTCGTTCCATCATAAAATGTGATCCCAGACTCTGATTTTGGCAATTCAGTAATCAAAATCAAGGTTTTCGAACCTTTTAGATCAGATGGAAGACTCAAATTTGCTATTAGAAGTTTGGATCATAGAGTTATGATGGTCGGATTTACCAATGGTGATCAAATCATGATCCGCGGCCCTCCGTAGATGAGAACCCTTAATATTATGCAGCTAAGCTTGGAAAATGTATTCACTAAGTTAGATACTGGGATACAAGGAGGAGTATTTAGACTTAATGCATTTAGAAGATATAAAACGCATGCGGCACTTAATACTTTATATTTTAATACTACTTGCTAAGTTTACTCAGATTGTTTGTGTGTTGTTTTCATGGAGATTAAGAGTACAACTCAAGTTGGATTGAACCAGATTTAAATGAACCAAAACCCTAAGTTTACTTCTATTATTGATGTATTGTTTTCCTAAAGATTAGGAGTGCAACTAAGGTTGGGTTGTATTGAATTCAGATAAATCCAAATCTTAATCTTAATATTAGAATCTGAGTTTGGTCAAGTTCAAACCGAGTTGGCATTGGTTTCAGGTTTAAATTTGGATGAAGAGATCTTTATTATATTTTCTGCATTAGAAGTAAGGTAGTTTTGCTCTTTTTGCTTATTTTATGACAGAATTTTACAAATAGTCTAATATCGTGTGATTTAATTATGCTAAAAATGCATATGATATATGATTAATTGCATGAGATGATTTGATGTCATATGATTAATTTAAGTATATGATGTTTACATTTAACTAAATATATGTTGAGTTGAGATGGATCAATAATTTCGGAAAGTTTTATAACACATGTTTTTTAATTTGGGCATGTTAGAAAGCATAGTCAGAATTCTAAGTTATTTCTAGGGAAAATAATTAGGATGTATAATTATGCAAGTTAGTAGTATCATTGGATAACCTAAAATGTAATACGAGAGCCAAATTATTGAAATGGAAAATTTTACATATTTTTCAATAATTAAATGCAAATACGATGTTAAATGAGGGGTACGTTGAATAATAATATTTATGTACTATTTAAAAGGTATTTCATACAAGCCGTTTTGTTATATACATTGCTGTTAGATAAGAGGACCGTCAGTTTTTTGTATTTGCAATATTGCCTTGGGGTGTTTTTACAATTTCATATGACTGCAGCTAGGTTTCTGCAAAATCAGGCACCGCATGTTCTTTAAATTCCATGTCTGAAACCAGGCCTCCTGATCCAGTACAAAATGAAGCCTAGCCCAACTCTCGGCGTGCCTAATTCTAGCGATACAGAGACAGGCAAGTTGACCACGGGCTGCGATCGTATGCACGCGGGTGCATCGAGGCGGCGTACTACGCCTATTTTTTAAAATTTTTTCATTAAGCTGTTAATATTGGTGTATTTAACATATTTATCAATTTTTACCATTTTTATAAACTTGTAGATTTTTAAAAATCAGTGGCATTTTCAGTAATTTAAAATTTCTAAAATGCCACTGATTTTAAAAACTTAAAAATCTTCTAAATTAGTAAAAATTGATATATATGTTAAATACATTTAAATTAATTATTTTGTAAAAAAAAAATTGGTTGTATGCACCCGGGTACATTGACCCGGGTGCATACAACTGCAGCCCGTTAACCACCACCTAGGAACGAGCCCAGGAACATGAGCCCAGGGCATGGCATTCGGTGAACCGCCCATTTGCAAATGACGATTATAACAGTACACGGAATGTCTGAAAGGACAATACGTCAGTCCCTAGCTATTCTAATCGTCTTCTGATTGACTTTCCGAGTTGAACGGAAGTACTTGAGTAGACTAAAGATTCTTAAGAATTTGAGCTTTGATGACAACTCTATATCTAAAAGGATTTAGGGTTTCATCAGACAAAAAAAAGGATTTCGGGAATTAAATTTTTAGAGTAGTTCTCATACTCATTAATAATGCTTCTAAGAGTGTGTTATGTAATAAATAAAATTTGTGATAAAAAGTTTTGAAGAATAAAAGTTGTCAAATGATTTGATATGATATGAATAATGATGAGTAATTGTGATATCCCACATCAGTTAGGATGAGGGGAAGAGCTTGGGCTATAAGTGGAAGAGCTTGGGCTATAAGTGGAGGCCACCAGGTACCTCAGCGAGGTGCCTTATGGGGAAGGACGGGATGCACGTGAACCCAGAGGGGCAAAACCGTGCGGGCCGAGGCCCAAAGCGGACAATACCTTACTGTTAGGCCTGGGACATTACAAATGGTATCAAAGCCAACTCCCGACCTCCGGCCAATGGTGTCCAGCGGGGACACTGGAGCCCCAAGGGGGGGGGGGGTGAATGTGATATCCCACATCGGTTATGATGAGGGGAAGAGCTTCGGCTATAAGTGGAGGCCACCAGGTACCTCAGCGAGGCACCTTTTGGGGAAAGACGGGATGCACGTGAACCGAGAGGGGCAAAACCATGCGGGCCGAGACCCAAAGTGGGCAATACCTTACTTTTAGGCCTGGGACGTTACAGTAATAGACAGTATAAAGTTAAAATAGATAGGTTAATTATGTTGATAGTTGTGTAAAAATGATTGAAAAGTAGAATAGTTGTATAGGAAAGTGTGAAAAAATGATTAAAAAATACGATAGTTGTAGAGAGTGAAAAGTTTTAGATTGAAAAGTTTTAACTTGACATTTTCTATCAATTGCCAAACACAACCTAGGTAAATATTAAGTAAAAAATAATATATGAGATGTGCTAAGAGGCTTAAAGAAAAGGTGGTAATTAAGTGGGAATGTTTTTTTATTACTAATTATCTCAATTACATAGCATATTTTTACTTTACTAAGTTCTCGTAAATTTACCATTTTCTTTTTTACAGAGAAGATGACTAATGAAATGATAATAAGTTGGTGACTAATGAAATGATAATGGTAGCATGCTAAATTTAATAATATTTTATTTTAAGTATTTAAAATTTAGAAGGGTAAGTTGTAAATACTTTTACATTGTGGTCTTCATTGTAATAATTTTAAACATGACTACTAGGTTGTAATAATCCAAGTTTATTTTGTTTTTCCTAAGATAACCTTACTCATTATATGGACAAAAGATTTCGGAGTATTAAATGACTTGATCCTAGAATTAGAGCTTTAGCTTTGATTTTTAATTAATATCATGAATGATTAATCATCCACTTTTGCAGGTTGCATAGTAAGGTACTTGCAACCCCTTGCCGTTTACTTTAGAATAATTTTTTTAAAATCTACGCTATTAATTACTTGTATATGTTTTTAATCAATACTTTTATTTCATTGTATTTATTCATGATGTAAAAAGCTCTTTTATTTTTAAAGAAAAATTAACATGTTTTGTGAGTGAATATGTAACTATTAAATTTGAAAATAATATACAGTATATGTTAAGGAGGGGTTGAGTGCTACCAGAAGCATGGCTTCATGCATCCGCCAAAAAAGCTCATTTAATTTATTTTTTATAAATATATAGGGCTATGTGTATATGTGTATTTAACCAAAAACAAGTTTTACCCTTTTGGATGTTTTTAAGTACTTTTTATTTTTAAACATGATGACATTTTTTGCAATTTCTGAGGCAAAAAATTACAAAAATACGACTGTGTTTAAAAATCAAAAAAATAATTAGAAGCATTCAAAAATGGTAAAACTTAGTTTATAGGTTAAATACACTAGACTCTATACGTTTATAAAAAAAATTCAAAAAAAAAATATTAGTCCCATGACTAGATGCATGGAATATCCCTCTACATTGAGAACTCTTAAAGTGCAACTGAACTATACAGTAACTAAGATGAGTACATTGTAAAATAAGCTATGCATATATTATAATATAATAATTTATTTATATAAAATTTTATGTTTTAGACCGTTTAAGTACCGGAAAACAACTTAAAGTTGATATTTCTTTCAAACTATTTTATTATATTAATTTTGTACCGCTTAAGGTGAGTCTCAGTTGTATGCACCATCGTGCATTGAGCTCAATGCTGTCAGAGTTGAACCGGTGATCGAACCAGTTTGACCTGTTAAGCAAACTAGTTCAAACTAGTAACATCATGAATGTTTAATTATTTTTTAATTAATTATATATTTACAACTCTCAAAATTTATGTATTAGATTTTAATCATCGCAATAAAACATATATGAAAAAATTAACAAAAAAATTTCAAAAAGTCATTACCTAAGCACAAACATAATATATTAAGTGACCTAAAATGTATAATAAGCCTTGATTATGGACGCTTAACTCCGGAATTCTCACTTTTTATCTTGATGTGTTTATGAATCATAATTTTCTAAACATATCTAACACAATAAGAAATAAAAAAAATTAATAATGGTTGAAATATTGAATTATTAAGTCAATCATAATAATATAAGAACAACACATTCACTTAGTAAATATGAAATTTTAAAAGCATACAAGTTCATCATTGTCACCAAATATAAAATTTTAAGTCTACTACAAGTCTACTATTTTTATCAAAAATAAAATTGCAATGAATGACTACCTATTGGCTACTACAATAGCACATAGCTTGAGTTTAAACACTACTGATTAATCATGTGCTATCTTATAAAAAAAAAACCCAAGATAAAGACTAATTCAAGAACTAGAAAGACACCAACCGAGCCGTGCTTGGTTGGTCACCAGCTGGCCGTCAGAAGCCTTGGCAGACACTGGTCCGGGTTCGAATCTCGTTTCAGGATTTCGACCAAAAATGAGGTGTAGTGGGAGCAGTTGTCTCCCGGTAGGTTGTTGGAAGCTGTGTCTCTAGATTTCTTTGAGGGAGTTGTGTGTATCTCCAGATTTGTGAGAATGTTTCAGATCTTCAGTATAATATATCTTGAGTTGTCCGTAAAATATATACCGATAAAAAAATGAACTAGAAAAACTAATTCAATTTTTATTAAGATATATTTATAACTATTAAATTTATGTGTTACATTTTAATCATCACAATAAAACATATAGGAAAAATTTAACAAAATTTTTTTCAAAAATTCATTACCTAAGCACAAATATAATATATTAAATGACTTGAAATGTGTAATAAGCCTTGAATAAGGACTCTTTGCTCTTGAATTCTCACTTTTTATCTTGATGTGTTTATGAATTGTAATTTTCTAAATATATCTAACACAACAAGAAATTAAAAAATTAATAATGGTTAAAATATTGAATAATTAATTCAATCATAATAATATAAGAACAACTCATTCACCTAGTAAATATGAAAATTAAAAGCATAAAAGTTCATCATTGTCATCAAACATAAAATTTTAAGTCTACTACAAGTCTACCATTTTTATCAAAAATAAAATTGCAATGAATGACTGCCTATTGGCTACTACAATAGCTAATAGCTTGACTTTAAACACTGCCGATTAATCATGTACTATTTTATAAATAAAAAATTTAAAAAAATAAAAAAAAAAACACGAGAGAAAGGGGTGAAGAAAGAAACAACTCGGTGGTACCCCACATCTCAACTGTTAAGTTGATAACCTGAAGTAAATAATAGCTTCATAAATGGGAAGGTCCCTGCTATGCCACGATGCAATCATTCATGGAAACTATTAAGATATCGGACACAACAACTGGAAGCCGTATATTTAGTCGCTTACCGCCAGACAACCTATCGCCATTGGCAAGAGCGAATCAATGTATGTCCAATCAATGACTAATTGAGGAAGCAGCCCAATCCTTTTATACAAGAGAGAAAGGGAAATCAAATCTCATAATCTCTGTTTAAAGTTATTTAAGATAATGAACTCTAATAAAAGAGGAATGATTTTATTAGCGCTAAATAAATGTCTCACTTAGTTCAACTCAAAAATTTTATTTAAAATAATTTTTTTTTTTGCTTCTTTTTTCGTACACTTGTTTATTTAAGTTCATTTATTATATAAATCAAATTTTACCACTTTTAAATATATTTATATATTTTTTTAGACTTTCAAAATAAGTGTATTTTAAATACATATATACACATAGATGTTTAAAAATCTCAAAAAAAAAGATAAATATATTAAAAGATGGTAAAATTTGATCCATATGTTACATATATTTAGATAAACAAGTGCACGAAGAAAATTTTTTTAAAAAATTATTGTAAATAGATTTTTTAAGATGCGCTAAGTGGAGCATTTACTTAGGCTGAGCTAACAAGATCATTCCTTCTAATAAAATATAAAATTTTTCAATAAAAATATCAATAGTAAGAAATATTGTCAAAATTATCAAACTGGTCCATGCTACCACAAAGCAGCTGCAGTAGCTAGAAGAAACGTAAGTGGAGAGAAGGGAGTCGGCCACTGAGCAGCTAGACCGCCCTAAATCGAACCCGATGCCAAACCGGTTCCCTTTTGAGAACATTGATTAAGCCTCCATTGACATGTATACACTCCTTTTTTTTATTTTTTTTACATAATTGTTAATTTAAGTATATTTAACATGTATATTAATTTTTATCGTTTTTATAGAATTTTAGATATCTTTGGATTTTGAAAAGTAGTGACATTTTAGTAATTTTAAACTACTAAAATGTTATTAATTTTTAAAATTTTCAAAAAATCTAAAAATATTTAAAATAATAAAAATTGATACACATGTTAAATACACATAGATTAACAATTTAATGAAGATTTTTCAAAAAAATTTAAAAAATGAATCATATGCACATAGGTGTATACAACTGAGACACTTTAAAATAGGGTTCATGCATATGTTTCGTTTAGAAAATGATGAATAATTAAAAACAAGTGTTTGTACAATGATGTACTTGTACACATTGTTTATTTCATTTTGGATGAAGGATATTAATATCCAAATCACTATGATATAAATCTATGTATTCGATTATAAAGTTGAAAATCAAATTTTTCTGAAAACTTTTACTGTTACACATTTATTTCAAATTTCAACAATCTCACATTCACACTTGAATGATGCTAAATTAAATATATATTAATAGATAAATTTCCAATCAAAGTGAGTTTTGGAATCGTAAATATATATTAATTTATATTCAACCAGTTTAAATGAAAAATTTTAAGAACCATAATTAAATTTAAAAACATATAAAAGTAATAAATGGATCAAGTCAATTGCAAAACAACCCAACATAAGCTATCTTAAAAGGCCAACTGTTACTGCACAGGTTATCTTACATGTAATTGTATATAACTTTGGAAAGACTACATTTCTAATGTATAATAATATAGGTAAATGATGCTAAATAATCATTATCAGCAATAAAATATAGTTGTATATCGTAATATATGATACGCATTTAAAATTTGCTACACATATTAGTACAAATAGCAAAATTTTTTTCCTTATAAAAGTATTTACGGTAAAAAAATTTGTAAATATTAGATGCTATGTAGCAGAAATATATTTGGTACGTTTATAAAATTACAAATGATGAAAAATAGTTGTATATAATATACGATGAATGATCTTATTAGCCCAAGCTAAGCAAATTACTCACTTAGTCCACCTTAAATAACCCATTTAAAATAATTTTTTTTATTTTTTTCTTCGTACACTTGTTTATCTAAGCGTATTTAACATATAAGTTAAATTTTACCATTTTTGGGTATGTGTATATATTTTTTTGAGATTTTTAAACGCCTACGTATATATATGTGTTTAAATACTTCTATATTTTAAAAAAAACTCAAAAAATATATATGCATATTCAAGATTTTTAAACATTTAAGTATACATATGTATGTAAATACCTCTATGTTTAAAAATCTCAAAAAATATATATGCATATCCAAAAACATAAAACTTAGTATATATGTTAAATACATTTAGATAAACAAGTTTATAAAGAAAAACGAAAAATAGGTGTTTTAAATGGATTACTTGAGGTGGGCTAAGCGAGTCGTTTGCTTAGTCTAGGCTAATAAGATCACTTTTCATTATATATAGCCAATTTTTTATGTATATAAGAAAATTATGCAATTAAATTTTCATTAATTTTAAATGCATACATTCACCAATAAATTTTACTATATCAAGTTAAAATCAACTAATTCATGCTGCAAATTAGGTGGATATAGGATTTTATTAAGCATAAAAATTAATTACATAAAAAATTATAGGACCACAAATTCCACCATTTTGCATATTTTATTTTTAGATATTATAATCTAGAATAAGAAATTATTATACAATATAATAACATAATATTATTACACAAATGATAGATTAACATAAAAATAATAGAAATGAAGAATAATATTTAATCTAAATTTATCTACGTGCAAACATATTAATGAAAATTAAGAAACAACTTTTAAACATAAAAATTTATTTCATTCTCTTCCATTTTAAATTTCATAAAAAAATTATTTTTATTTTTATATTATGTAAAATTTTTAAATTTTTAGTATATTTTCTTTGATTTTGGAAAAATTATCAATAATATACATGAGCGGGGAAGGAGATCTACACTTTCTTAGAAGGAAGACACGACACTCCCAATAAGTATGAAAACCCAGACCACCAAAACATAAGCCAAATTTTTTGTCAATGGAGTCACGTCGGGTGGTGGCTGCTAGGGATATGATCTCATTGCGCAATAAAGGATGCTTATTATCTCACCTTAGAAGAAAAAGGATGGCTATTATCTCTAGCTTTACTAGTTACTTACTCGTATTATATACAACTCAAACACAAGTTACTTCAATGACTACACTCATAGTTATATTGCTAAGTATGGTATATGAATAAAATACAAGTTATGAAGCTCATTAACAGGAAAGACAATAAACTCTAACTTATTCCGATTTTGTAAAGGAGATTACAAGCTCCCATTTATATTTACAGGAAGCTCCTATTTAATTTTTTTTAATAGTGCGAAAAATATATAAGAGGAAGCTTTCTTCTTTCTGTTTTTTTGGTGAGGGAAAACCAGTTCAAGGTTCAATCGTGACAAACTTTTAAATGAGTAGAATGAATCTCAAGGTAGTGCACAATTTCAATTTTATAAAATTCATATGGATCGGGTTTCACCCACAGATTTTGGTGGGCCCTTTAACTGCTTCCTACTCAGAGCCCCCTTTTAAGGCCTTTTAAGTCATACCACATTTTAGAATTCCGTGTTACTTTTCACGGGCCACATTAACACATCATCGAGAGAAGCCTCCTACCGATCATCAATGGCCCGATTAGTTCAGGTGTGTCTGCAGAACAGACCCATAATGATAGGACCTGGTAAGAGATGGCAAGGATGAGTTGCACATGTGGAGGGGTTTGCATGCGTGACTGCTGAAGTTGGTTTGGTGGCTGGGTTTTGTTCGTTCGATAGGTTAGGCCTGTCTTATAAATGGACCAACTATGAGAGAGAGATGTGGTTGTTTTTGTACGGTTTCTTTCGTTCGTTTGTAAATTTTTTTAAAATTTTTTTTATTGGTGCTTATACGACGTGGCAAATTTCATATTACAATTTATCATATTTGACAACCTTCGCCACCTAAGGACGTGACGTTATTTCGAGTTTTCCCAACAACAGTTGGTATGATTTTAATCCCCTAGTGGTGGGGGTATTATTTAGTTCTTTTGTATTATAAGGATTATGTATGTACTGATTTATAATATTATATGATTTGATATGTGTATATATAAATATAAAAAATCCTATCACATTCATAGCCCTCACACTCAGAGGGAATTTTTTTTCTAAATACCCCTGTACCAGGGGCAAAATTGTAAAATCCCTCACCTTTTAAGAAGGGCACAGGTAAAACCTTTCATGAACGAGGGGAGATTTGAACCCGACCAAAGCAACTGCTTGTGGCATTCATTTATGAATTCTGTAGATTAGAAAGAATAGTTCCTGCAATGGACTCTTGAATCTCGTTATTTGTTCTTGGATTTTTGCAATTGGTTTTGGGATATGATGGCTTGGTCATGTCACATAACATTGCATGATGTTGAAGTAGTATGTGCATTTGATATTTGCAAAATAGACCCTCTAAATTCCAATACTTGCAAAATGGCCCCTTCTAACAATGGATTTATCTACGATGTTTTAAATGCAAAAATTAAAGTGAGTTGATTCTCTTAGGCCGGCCTAAGGCCTAAAAAATATATTTTTAGGTGCTTTTTTTAGTTTTTATTTACAAACATGTTAAGCTATGTGTATTGGACCTATAAACCAAGTTTTATTATTTTAGATATTTTTAAGTATTTTTTAAAAAGTTTTAAACATAATGAAATTGTTGTAATTTTCCGTACTTTGGAAATTACAACAATGACAATGTGTTTAGAAACCTTTAAAAAATATTTAAAAATACCTAAAAATGATAAAATTTAATTTATAGATTCAATAAGCTTAATTTAACATGTTTGTGAAGAAAAAAACTGAAAAAATATACACAAAATAATGTTTTTTAGACTGACTAAGTAAAGCCATACTGAGACCAGCTTAAGTTGGTCATATTCTAAATTAAAAGCCGCAAGATTTAATTAGCATTTTTTTTTTTTTTTTTTGCAAGACGGACGCATGCATGGATCACAATCATCGGATCCCTCAAATATTCCACGCTAGCATTTTAACCCCAACTGTCGTTGTCAATCACCCACGCTGCATAAGGTAGGCTCCGGCTCTCTTTAGCCCTGGTTATCGCGCGGGCAAAGCCGCAAAGCTCTTTGCTACCGTGAAAATGTGCACGCGTTCTCTTACATGGCGTTTGGCAATGTCCCATGAAAGCATCAATTTGCTCCTTTTTTTTTTAATTCCTAAAAAGCGGACATAATATTTTTATGGGAAATTAAAATCCTAATTTTTCTAAAAAAATTCCACCATTGTGCGTTTTTCTTCCTTTCTAACGCGTGGCCAAATAGACTCAACTAATTTATTTTGCAAATAGCTAAATACACCTGTTATTCGCAATTATGTAAAATTACAATAAACATTTTGCAAGACAAATGCCCCACCATTTCACGGGTGTATGTATGTATTATGTGAAGAGGATGTATTATCAAAAAATGAAGGAGAATTTTGAAAAGATGTGGGTGCAAAAATTTCCGCTAGTTCACAACTGGATGAGATAGAATTTTTTTATTTCAAAACATTTTATTCTGAAAAGTAATAATTTATTATTCTCATGATGGATACAATTTTTCTTAATTATTATACAAATTTTCTCATTTCTAACCATACCCGCATCTTCATCCTTATCCTACCAAGCTTAATTTTCAAAGCTTGCAGGTTAGTTAGTACTAGTAGCTGCAAATTGCTAGAATCATTCAAAGAAATTGATATTTTGATAATTTTTTCTTTAATTTAATTATCACTCAATTAAATACAGGTTCCAATTAATTGCTAGAATCATTTCTGATTTTGTTGATAATAACTCAATTATCAAAAAAAAATATACAGGTTCCAATTAATTTCAGGACGCCCAGGTGCTGCTGTTGTAGATGAACGGAAGAGGTGCAAATGCGTGTGGGGTCCATGCAAGGGTGGGATTGACGTAGAAGAGCCAAAATAGCAATTAAGGAGAGCAGGGGATGTCTGGCTGTGCATGACAACGCTGGCGTCAGTGCTGCCTGCCCCTGCTGTGCAACTTGCAGGGTTGGACCGAAATAAAAAAGGATAAAAAGGAGCCCGGAATATATATATACACACACATGTTCTCAGTGGCACTCCATTTGCAAATGAGGTGAAAGCAAGCAACGTGTGCTCACGAGATATATGCTCGCTTGCTGGCCTGCCTTTCAATTTTAGATGAAGGCCATGCATATGTGCAGGCCATATATCCATGCATGTATGCATCATCTTCTTCTGATTTGGTACCCGCATTCGCTACTCTTTTTTTTTTTTTTTTGTAGAACTCGCATTCGCTACTCTTTGTATGCATGGTTACGTTTACATTCTTGATGGATAATTCAGTGAGTGTAGATGTAAATGGTCTGAGCATTGGATTTATATATATATATTTTTTTTAATTTTTTTGCTAAACAGGTGGGTCTATCTAAAACAGTAGTGGCCAAATTTAAGATTTTTTTAATTTTTAATAGCTCTTGAATTTTGAAAATAAAAAAGCTTATTTTTCTTGCACACGCGCGTTTTTAAATGAAAATGTGAAATCTTAAATTTACATTCGGATTGCGCAGCCAAACGAAGCCTTTTTGTTTTGTTTCGGTTTTTTTTTTTTTTTTTTTTTTTGATGGTACAAACGAAGCCTTAATTAGTGGGACAACATGGAAATTATACACGGTGAAGAGTTAGCACTAGTAGGAATGTTTCAACGCATGAGGGGGAAAAATCTATTTTTAAATTTTTTTTTTTTGAAAATCTGTTTATAAAAATGTTAAATCTAGGTGAATTTAACTTATAGATTTGATTATAGATTAAATACATCAACATCGACAGTTTTATAAAAATGATTTTTGAAAAATTTTTAAAAAAGTTTTCCACCGTGATGCATTCCAATATTCCTCTACCACTAGCACCTATGTATACAGAGTTCCTTTTCAATTATACGCAAGTGCAAAATCTATTTTTTTTATTTTGCATTGAAATTTAATTGCATCACGATACATTGAAACATTTTTATAGCACTAGCACCTTTGTATATAATTTTGTTCCAATGCATTCAGCTGCATTGAAATTTCAATTTACTTTGGTACAAAATTTCATTATATATTAAATTTTACTAAATGGTGTATATATTTTTATTTTTAAAAATAAAATTATTTTAGTCATTTAAAAAGACTAAATTTCCTATATTTTTAAAATATAAAACTGTATATACGTTTTCTAAAATGCTAAAACTTAATTTATAAATTAAATACATCATAATTAACAGTTTTATAAAAATATCTTAAAACTTAAAAAGTGAGTTTGCAGCGGATAAATTAACATTTCAATGCATCTAAAACATTACACATATTTGTAGACCATTTTATAAGGGAATTGATTGAATGCACCCGTGCACATTGAAATTGTAGTGTATCTAGGTGCAAAACTTACAAGGAGACAATATACTCACAATAACCAACTAGGAGACAAGGCTAGCATATAATATATTGAGGGACAAATGCCCACACCAACATTATTTGTCTCTAATTTAGAGACAAAGGGTGCTAACAATGGGCATTGCTCTGTTAGCAAACCCCCCTCATTTTTAAAAATAAAAAATACATTTATACATATCTCGAAAAATGATAAAATATGATATATATATATATATATATCAAATATACTTAGATTAATGGTTTTATTAAAAAAACTTTAATTTTTTTTTAAAAAGTAGGTTTTGCACCTAGTGTTGTAAAATTTTAATACACTAATGCATTAAAACACTTCCCATTATATAATAAGGAATGATCTTGTTAGTTTTGGCTAAGTAAATGTTTTGCTTAACATATCTTAAAAAACTCATTTATAATAATTTTTTCTTATTTTTTCCTTCATATACTTGTTTATCAAAATGTATTTAACATATAAATCAAATTTTACTATTTTTGGATGTGTATATATATTTAAAATTTTTAAAGATAAAGAAATTTTAAATACATATGTACATATAGACGTTTTAAAATCTCAAAAAATATACAAACATATCCAAAAATATTAAAACTTGCTTTATATGTTAGAGACACTTACATAAACAAGTGTATGAAGAAAAATAAAAAAACGGTTATTATTAATGAATTTTTTAAGGTGGGCTAAACAAGACATTTAGTTAGTCTAGTTTAACAGGATCACTCCTTATATAATGAGTTGTTGTAGTATATGTAAGGGCTAAATCAATTTGGTCCTACTGATCATGGGAATAATTGATGCCTCTTAAAGTGTTCAATTAAACAAACTAAACCGGTCTGGTTGAATTTGTTTTTTATTTATTTTTTATCATGTGGTTGAATTTATTTTAAATAACAATAAAAATATAAATTGGCGATTAGTATCATTTTATTTTTTCTTTTATTTGTAGAGACGTTATACTATACAATATATTGTATATGAGCTTGCTATACAATATTCAAAATTTTAATTTTTAATTTAATTTATTTCGATTTTTCCTTCATAAGCATGTTTTCTTAAGTGTATTTGATTTATATACCAAGTTTTGCCATTTTATAATACTTTTACATTTTTATTTTTTTATTTTTAAAAATAACTTGTTTTAAGGGGTAAAAAATGACTTATACACCCTTGATTTTTAAAAATAAAAAATAAATATATAAAAGTATTATAAAATGGCAAAACGTATTATATGAATCCAATACGCTTAAGAAAACACGTTTATGAAGGAAAAATCAAAATAAAAATAAAATTAAAATGCCATCCATAAATATTGTACGGTAAGCTAATGTAAAATATAGTATAATGACTCTTATTTGTAAACGTTTGATCTCATCCCAATGGAACTAGAATTCAAGTAAATAATTCTATATTTAGAGCCTACATCGATGATAATATGAAATTCATTCCATTCACCACATTTAAAATTATTTTTGTACAAAAACTAAATTTCATACCTACGTGCATGGTCCATTTAGTAAAAGTATGAAGTCGATGTAACAAAATTGTGTGATTTGCATAACAATACCAAAGCTTCTAACTCAATAGTGAAGATTTTAAATATTAGAAAATAATAAGTACGTTCGAATTGCACCGGAATTATGATGCATTGCATTTTGAAACGGGGACTTCGTGATTATAAAATCAACATCTATTCCACTCATTATATTTAGAATTATTTACTTTAATAGCATACTAATTTCACTTAAATCAAATATATATGTGGGGGCCATCTTAAAATAGTACAAAATCAATATAATAAAATAATTAAAATTGTATTTTTGACATCTAAACTATCCAAAGTATGATTTTTATATGAATAAATAATTATATAAAGTATTATAGCATTCTAATATGTGTGAGGCCCATTTTGTAATGAAATACATTATAATTATGGTGCATACGGACTGCACTTGATTAGTTCACATAAATATTAACTTATATAGTTAAAGGATTTTATAAATTACTATAATAATTTAATACATCCGTGAACAGATTTTAAGTATTCTTATAATTTGCATATGATTATACATTTTTAAGTATGACCCACCAAAAACTCGAAGCGAACTAACTTTTAATACTATGATAAGGTAAGTGGTTTTCAACGTTATCACGGGTTGGATTTCCAGTTCAATATCAGTGCGTGCCCCAAATAAAGAGGCTCTATGTATTCGAATTCATAGAACCGGTTTTATTAGGGGGCTTTGCAAATATGCATGGATAATTTAACTAATATTGCAAGTATATATGTTTATAAAAATTGCATCTGTACCTTCATAATTTGATACAAATTGCAACTACGCTCAACTCATTAAGATGCCATCCATTCTGGTAAAAGAAATTAGAAATTCCTAACTTGCAAATATGTCTGTGCTGATCATGGTTGACTGCAATATACGCTTAATTAGCAGAGTATTGTTGTGATTTTGATAACCCATTTTGCAGGACATATTTACAATTTAGTGATTATAATTTTTTCAAGAAAATAGGAACAAATCATAACGCATATTTATATTTTATGTGGGTTTGAGAAGTGATAAAACTTTTAGATTAGAAACAAATATGATAATTTTTTTTTTCTAAATGCTTCACCTGTAGAAGTAGGTGCTCCATCTGATCCTCTTTACAGTAATTCTACTTCCCAACCAAACAATCCTGAGTGAACATGCAATTTCTTAATTAGTGCAGATGCATGCAACATTAGCATGTTCTCGTCTATGCAGCAGGCACTGCATGCATGAATACTCGAGTTTGTGCAAAGGAGGTGCAGACGCATGCGCACGACAGGAGGATGGAAGGATGGATGGCTTGCGTGTACGCGGTGGCATACGTTTGCAAGCCGACTCTGAAGCTGGATTGGAGGATTGATAAATGGAGATTTGTCAGGCGAATGCCAGGAGGTGGACTGGACCGAAACCGTCCATTTTATTGCTTCTTATGCGTAGTTGGTCATCTGAAAATTCATTCCTAAAATGGAAGATTCTTCGTATTATGGGTGTGCAACTTAGGTAGCGTCAGTTCCATTCTTGTTCTTTCATGCTTGCAATCTCTTCGTAATTAAGGTTTCTACACTGTTGTGTACATTTGTACCTGATGGGTTCGGTTATTAATTAATTCTACTCTACCCTATCATGCCCAAGTAAAGATTTTATCCACTCAGTTATGATTGTAAATCGTTTTTTTTCTTTTTTTCATATGAGACGTTTAACTTTAAATTAATCGATTGGTTCTTCGTATACATAAACAAGTAAAGTTGAGAAAAGAATATGAAAGGGAAAAAAAGGACTTGTATTTGAAGTTTTGAATTATAAAGATAAATACATGGTTACGGTTCATGGTTCTGTATGAACTGTAGCATTTGGAGAACTCTACACTCCTATAGCACAAGATACCCATCTGAGTTACTTTCGGTTACCCATTTTTTTATTGAAATTTTTTATATAGCGTGACAACTGAGATATATAT
>JAXCLR010000063.1:35308144-35318822 GCA_035584095.1 Annona squamosa | reverse complement strand
GGGGAAGGAATTTTACCTATAACTTTTATACCAGGGGAGATTTTAATAAAACCCCCCACACTTGATGGTATTGTAAACTCCTACGACTCAGAGGGAGTATTTTCTAAATTTTCCCTCTGTTTGGGAGAGATTTCAACCTGCGAATTTTTATTTTTTATTTTTTGATGAAAATGAATAACTCTACCCCGAACCCCCCGCACATAGAAAGGGGTTCGAGATAGAGTAATCCACAGAATTCATAGTTAAGAAATTGTCTGCACATAGTTTCTCTACAATTTCTTGTGGGGGTTTTCCCCACCATGACATAGAATTCAAAATAGAGACAGAAATTAAATCTGCTAAAGCATGAGCCACAGAATTCCCTTGTCTCAACCTGCGACTTGTTACTTTCCAAGCCAACAAATTTACCACTACGGCAGAACCCTCGTGGCGGTTACCCAATATCGTATGGAGCCTCCTATACGACCCTAAACAAACGCATGAATAATTTTTTGTACTTAACCAGTAGGAGAGCCACATACAGCGGAAGTGGGGCAATTGGATACCCCCTGAATTTTTGTAAACCAAAAAATTCGCCTTAAAATTTTGAAAAATATAATTTATTTTCACATGGTTATCTCCTCCAGAAAAGATATTAGAACCTCATCGTATGCTCCCGGGAGCATACAGTGCATATACCTTTTTTTGAATTTTTTTTATAAAACTATTAATATAAGTATATTTAACATATTTATAAATTTTTACCATTTTTAGAGTATTTTAGATATTTATTTTTGATTTTTGAAAATCAATTAAATTACCTAAAATGCTACTGATTTTCGAAAATAAAAAATAAATATATAAAATATTTCAAAAATAGTAAAAATTTACACACATATTAAATATACATAAATTAACAATATTGTAAAAAAAATTTAAAAATAAAAAAATGGATGTATGTTCCCTAAAGTATGGAGCACTGCATGCTCCCGAGAGCATACAATAGGACTCCAGAGATATTATACCTACTCAAAGGCAAATCCCCCTTAGTGGCTCCACCAATATACCCAACGCCACTACATATATATGGGTGATTTTTTTGGAACCTACCCTGTTGAAAACAAATCAATTTAGAGGCAAAATGCAAGTAAATCAACATAGATTAGAAGAAATGCAATTTCCATAGATAAAACAAAGGTCAATTTACATAACACAACAATTTTTTTCTATTTCATCTTTTCCAATCCACGTCAAAGTGTTGTAATAATGGCCCTATGTAACAAAATCCATGCCATCGATAGTATCTCATCTGAACATGTCCAACTGTTTAACACCTGCAAATAAATTTAACAAATCCTGTCTAAGTTCCATCAATAGTTATTCCAAAAAGCACTAATCATACATACCACATTTGAAACAGTGTATTCAACTTTGACAAAGTTAATTCTCAACCATTTACTTTCACAAAACACTTCTCTCCACATCACATGACTAGTCAAATCATTATATAATATCAACAATTGTATAATCAGGAGGTCGACACTAATGCTAAGAGGTTCGAAATTCAAAATTAGATTGTAACATTAACCTCCATCCAGACCAAAAATATTATGTTAATTCTAATAAATGAACAACTAGGTTGGCTTAGGCAGGTCTACCTAGTTATACTTCTAAATTAGTTGTGAATCAGATAGATGACCATGTTTAGAAATTTTCACAATACTACTAAAACACTGAACCTCACCAGATTTTAAAAAGTAAAATATATTTTTTTATTTGGTTTTTTTATTTGGTTGTACAAATTACATCTCATCTTATATTCCAATGAAGTTAAATCACAAGAGAAACAATAACAAGATCTCAGTTATCAATATAGAAAACAACAAGTTCCCCGCCTCTATTCTCTCACCACTAAATTGACCTCACAAAAGGGTTGAACTCATGTCGTTGGCAAATATATGCCCAAATCCGTGGCCAACTGGTTGGTAAGTAAAACATAATTTTGATAAAAAGATGATATTATCCGGTCGATTCCGGTAGACAAGATTGTTAAAATGTCATCATATGTATACACAGCAGTGTCTGGGCATGAAAGAGATGGATAAATGATAATGATGGAGGGTGTATTGTTGTGTGTTTTTTCCCCAATGCTTTTGGGCTTTGATGACCTAGCAAATCACCTAAGTTGACAAAATGGATCCCCTTTTTGCATGGGTCCAATGAAGGTAGACATACAAGGAACAAAAACATGATTTTGGTGGTGTGCTGATCAGAAAAGAAAGAGCTTTCCCCTCTCTCTCTCTCTCTCACAGAGCAAGCTCAGACCAGGGTCCCACATGGGCGTATCTGCTTTTTTATTTCTTTCCCCATTATTTATTCATTCATATCCTGAGATTTTGAGCTGCTTGTGGGGTCTACCCCACACCTGGCTGCCAGTACCAGACAGTTAAGGGATAGTGTGGGCCATGCCAATCTTTTTTTTTTTTTTTTTTTTTGAAATCAAAAACCTGGTGGGCCCACTGAACAAAGCAGGTGTCTACATGCCATTAAATTTCTCCTTGGTCGCTTTGGCAAAATATAGGCTCTCCTCTGCAACATGTCTCCATCCGGATAGAAGAATGCATCCCAATCTTGGTTCCAAATCTCCACAGTCGTGTACAAATGGGCGCGATGTTTGGGATACGATCCGCACCGTTGAACTAAAGAAGAAAATTAACGGTCAGGATCATCTAATCAAGCATATATTTGTGCACACGAATTTTAGATGGATGTCGTCATCATCTCTTATCCTACTAATAACGGGCTAATATCCACCAATGGCAGAATAGCCGGTCCACATCAAGACTAACGTGAATGGGTCTAAAATAGCTGAGAAGGTGAGATCTTTCTTGGAATTTTCCGATGTAGCCGCAGGGATTGGATTGATGATAACACGGGGGCCCACAAGCCAGGAGAGGAAAACGTCTGCTATGATGGTGTGCGAAGGGCCCCACTTTGGGTGTAGATAAGCATGCATTTGACTCAAGCAAGAGGTAGCCCTGACATAGCGACTGGCTTTGGCGAGTCCCACACGCCACCGCCGCTCTCCACCGCACCCGCCAGGTGCGTCCATTTTATTAGGCCAGCTGAGATGGAACTCCGTGATCTGCTCTCCACGCGCGTTTCAAAAATTCGAAACCTAAACTTCTCCTTTCAGCATCTATCTAGCTAATCTGATCAGGTCAGCAGGTGGGCCCCATTTTAGAGATCATTCGTGAGAAATCTTAGACTGTTTCATCATGGGGTGGGCCACACGCGCGGAGAGAACAATTATCGATTTGAATTCCAGCTGCCTCTGGTCCGTCCGCTACTTCGGAGCTATGGGTAGACTCCTGAGTGAGAGTCCTAGCCGTCCGATCATGTATTCATGTTTCGACGATGGTCGTCACATCAGCCTTCCTCCGGCTACCAAAGGCACGTTCAAGAAATGCCGAGGTTCGGTCAAGGTGTGAAAGGAATGTCCTAGGAGGCTGGACGTTGTGGCCCAAGGCCTGGTTTTGGTTGAATTTGCCCAACGTCTAATTTCCTCTGGGTAAACGCTTTCCATTACAAGTTCTTTTCCACATGTTTTCTTAATCTGCACATGCTTCGGCTTTAATTCATGGGTAATGACCATAGCAACCCGTTACATGATATGATCATATATTATAATTACCATGCTTGAAACTAGTCGATTTTTTAAATCAATTTATAATATTTATATATATAATGTATTCATGGCTCGAAAATTCACGTGTACGGGGAACTTTTATAGATAACATATTTATTTTTAAATTTTAATAATTTATATGCAAAACGATCATTCCTAATTGATCTAAAATGTTATTATTTCATACTAGTCCAAAAACATATTTTTTGTTTATTTTTCAAAAAAAATTCATAAAATTGTTAATCTAGTTATATCTAATTTATAAATCAATTTTATCCATTTTGGAGATGTGTATATATATATTTATTTATTTATTTTGAATTTTTGAATATAGAAATATTTTAGTGATGTTTCAACAATTTAAAATGACTAAAACATTCCTCTATTTAAACATCTAAAATAAACATGTACATATCTTCAAAATTTGTAAACTTGTTTATGATTAGATATAACTAAAATAATAGTTTTGTAAAAAAAATTTTAAAAAAATGTGTTTTGCACCAATATGAATTGTTAATATATTTACTGTCGAATATTCTGAATTTTAACCGAAGTGAATTTCTGAATCATGAATAAATATGATAATTTTATTGGATAAAAATAGTATTTAGAATTAAAAAATCAACCGCGTTCATATGTTCAATACCTTGGAATTTAAAATTTTTAGCAAAAAAATTAACGGTTCATTTCCATGAGCAAACATCGGTAATGTACCGTGGCCTCCAAACTAATAGTGCAGGTTGGCTTAAAAAACTCTGGTTTGCATCTGGTTTGCATGACTCTAAGCCGTAACTTTATTTATAAATAAATCTTAAAAAATAAATATGAATCTTATTTATATAAGGTGAGCTTATGTTAAAATTCGGATTAGAATTAGGGTTGAAACTTTTTGAGTGTGCTAAGAAAGAAAGTTTAAAATTTCATATAAATATAAATTAATAAGTCATTTTAAAAGTAATAATATATAGCCCAAATAAATTTAAGAAAAGCATTGTAATATGATATATTTTTAAAGGAAATTATTTTTCCAAAGAAGATAAAGAAAGAAAACTAATAAATATAAAAACAGATAATATAAAGAAAAATGTATATAAAAATATACATAAATGAAAATGATATAATTTACAAATAATATAATTTCAAAATGATAAACATCTACACAAACACAAATACAAATAATATAAAATAAATAAATAAGAAAAATATTATTTAAATTTTACATGTATAATATTTTTATATTTAGAAGTTGGGTTCGAATTCTTCATATTTGAGGTTTTTTAAATCTTAATCCTAACTTAGTTTACAAATTAAGTTCCTTATATTCAGGTATATCCCGTTCCAACTTCGCAAAAGCAAGCCAAAACACTGATTATTCTCCAGTCGAGTTGGCCAGGTTCGGTATCAACTCACTTAATTCGCACCCTTAATTCGACTCTTAAGGACTTACTCCAACGTATTGAGTTCACATAACCTCTAGGGGCTATCTTAACAACTATATGAACATTTAAAATTATAGGAAATCATTCAATACAGCAATATAAAGCCTCCATTCAGTCCCCTATTTTTCGTATTTTTGTAAAAAAAAAATTAGCATCTTTCGAAAGAAAATTATATTAAGATTAAATTTTTTCAAAAAGGTAGGGTACCTATAATACTAAAAGTTTTTAATACGTGTAAATTTTGCAATTATAATTAAATTCATAAGGATAAATATGATAAATGGTTTAAATTTGAAAAATAAAAATTTTAAAATTTTAAAAAATAGTGAGTTATATGGAGGACTCATAAATTTGGATTAGATAAGAATGAGATAGCAATGTGGGATGAACGTATTGTGACACTATGGTTTGTTTGGAATAATAAAACTGTAAAATTTTGGTTCGAAAAATTAAAACTGTAAAATCAAGAACAGTTGCATGGAAAATATGAAAATTAAATTTTTATTTTTTAAAATCAAAAATATTTTTCAGAGTGCCAAATTTTATTTTATCCTCATCCAATCCAAATTATAAATAAGTGAAGGAATCAAGCTTCATCATAATCAAATACTTGTATTACACCATCTAACAAGATGATAAATGAATAACGTGAAATAGTTTTTTGACGAGAATAAAATGATATATTTAATTCATATATTAATTTCAAAGTAATTAATTCAACATCTTCATCAGAATCAGATGTTCGTATGGCCCCATTCGATAAAAAAGTAAAATT
The DNA here is from genome assembly GCA_035584095.1 of Annona squamosa. Taxonomy (NCBI): domain Eukaryota; kingdom Viridiplantae; phylum Streptophyta; class Magnoliopsida; order Magnoliales; family Annonaceae; genus Annona; species Annona squamosa. The sequence continues at coordinate 35,312,941 of JAXCLR010000063.1, read as the reverse complement.
AAGATAATAAAATTGTTTAGCTTTTATTACAAATTTAAAGTTGTTAATTCAAGACTCCAAGTCTAAAACATTACTGCAATAATGAATGATTCTATAAATTATGGGGATTAATTTAATATAATTGCATGCAACTCCTTTATTTAAGATGTGTGTGGGAAGTGATAAAACTTTTGTATAAAAAATTACTAGTATAAAAGTTTTTAAAATAATGTAGAACAATCCGACATGATAGGGTTAGTAATGAAGAATAAAAAGAATAAAAATTAAAATAGTATAAAGTGAGTTATTAATCGGGTTCAGGTTGAAACCGAACTAATTTACATTCATAGTAATTACGCAATTTACAAGGGCGTGTGCCACTTGGTTACCTGTTCTGAGAACGTGGAGAAGAACTGCATTTTTGAATTTTAAATAAGCATTCCCAAATCTCCTCAATCAAGGTTCCAACGCTGGATAGAATAGCCCCTATGAAGAAAATTGAACAATAATAAAAGATTTTATCTCAATCTCCCCTTCTTTGCAAAAAAGCAAAGTTTTAGTCTCTCAATCATTATTGTTTGCTTGGTGAAAAGTCTCTTCCATAATTTTCAAAAAATAACTTGACATCTTAAATACCTAACAATTCTAATATTTTCATTTTGATCCTTGTATTTCAATTACTTTTTTACACAGTTATCTTATTTTTCTTACTTATCCATATCGTTTCACACCACTTTCACACTTTTTAAAAATATGTATTTTTCTTAACTTCCCGCCCCCACTTTTTCTGCTTGCTGTTTTATTATTGTACAATACGTTAAGCAAAAACGCTACTTCGGAGCTTATTTCAATGACGCTTTTCCGCCACTGAGGTTGTGTCTCAGTGGTGCAAGACATGACCTCACAAGTAGGTGGTCCTGGGTTCAAATCTCCCCTGCAGCATTTCTGAAGTGGTGGCGTTGCAAGTCTCCTCAAGTTTGTGGGAGCCGTCCACCAGTGGGAAAGTTTAGAAATAGTAGATAATTGTTAGCAAATTGTAAGAATGTCTCAGAATTTAATTGTAATACCAGTTGAGATTGTATTGTACGAATACTCATAAAAAAAAATGACGCTTTTCCGGCTTTTAATGAAAATTTTTTTATTCACGCTAAATTCTTAAATATGGCTCTTTCAGCTTAACGTGGGCTGCTTTAGCTTCGGATGGATTCTTTACCCTTTGAATTCATCGTGTTGCTTTTTTTTATACACGCAGAATTCATGCATGGAAGCATAGCAAACAGACCCTAACTTTTTGTCATAATTTAGAAATGATTGTATGTATTTTTAAGTAATTATAGCCAACTCAAAAAATTTCATTGAAATTATTTTTATTATCGTAATAAAACCAATATTTTTAAATAGCACTACTTAATATCGTGATCGTTGAATTTTTACATAATTAACAACCCCTGTTTAGTTAGCGGCTGCAATTTTTTAAACCGCCCCCATACGTGCTTAATTTTGCCCATCTCCCCCTCTGAGATCTTTTCAATTCTTGCTCAATCCTTCTCTCACTCTCTTTCAGAGGAGAGAAGATTAGATTTGGATGCTTTTGTTCTATGATAATCAAACGATGAAAAACCACATCACCTGCTGGATTGAAATCTCAGCAGCTGAATGTGCAGGGTGCACCATCCATGGCCATGGGGTTAGTTGGTGCACTTCTGTAAAAGCAGCATTCCATATATATGTTTATTCTCGTTTCATGTGTAGGTACGTACTCTCATGTTAACTGTTAAGGGAAAGAATCTGTGATATATGCAATTGCGACCCCACCCCAAAACTTCCATTTCTGTAGACGTCAGAATCATTGCCACGTACATTTATTAGCGGAATCTTCTTAATTTAATCACAAGCTCCTCGTGCATTTGGCAACTCCTCCACCGTTCACATGCAGCTGCGATTTTCGGATGACAATTAACCACTAATTACTTTCTTGCATTTAACTCACCCACTGGCCTCACGATTCGGATCTTTAAAAATATAGAACCAATTACCGTAAAATTTTTTAAAAATAATTTGTATTATATAATAGCCATTGTTGTTAGAACTGAATTATTGTTATTTGGGCATCACTAGAGCGCAGAGTCGTCTAAAAAGGAGCTAAGGGTTTAAACATATACGATGATATTAGCGTGGATATAACCGTTAGTGGGTTAGAAAATTTTCTTATTTAGATTAATGAAAGCACGTTTCAAAGTTGTCCCCGGTATAAGAGCCGCATCTGCCTTGTGTTTGTCTTCATTTATGGTACATTTTCATGTAGAAAAGTCTCGCATTTATAATATGTCCAGCTTACAGAGTATTCATCTACGAGAGAGAGAGAGAGAGATATGTATACAGGGAAAACTTGATCATAAATAGAAAATCCACCCCACCCATTGTATTTAGAATTGTTCACTTTATTAGCAAATCAATTTTCATCCAAATCCAACATGTGTATAGTCATCGTCTTAAAATGGTGCAAAATCAACGTAGTAAAATAGTTTAATGTAAATATCAAGTTTAAAGTGATTTTTTCAACATCTAAATCATCTAAAGTATGATTATATATGGATAAATGATTTTATAAAGTTTCATTACAATCTAATATATGTGAGCTCTATTTTATAGCAGACTGCACAGGATCGGATCTCATATTTATATATATATACATACACAGAAATATTCAGGTGCAGCGTTGCTGAAATGAGTTCCATATGATCATAAAATCATAATTTAATCCACTCATTGTATTTAGAATAATGTATACTGTTATCATACCGATTTTCATCCCAATCAGATATGTATATGCACCCCATCTAAAAATGGTATAAATTCAACTTAATCAAATAGTTTGATGTCAATCACAAATTTAAAGTAATTTTTTCAACGTATAAACTATTTGTTATAAAATTTATATATAAATAAATGATTGTATAAAATTTTATTGTATTCTAATATATGAAAGACCTACTTTTGATCAAATGTGCATTACACTAGAATAGCTCACACACACACACATATATATATATATTGCACGCGCATTCACATATAAAAGTCTCACGTTATCGTAAAAAAAACGTTTAGAAGATGTGTCCATAATGTTCACGTATAGAACATCTTTCAGCCGCACTTTTTAAAAAAATAATTAAATATAGAAGATTATATACTCTCACAAATATTAAAGGAAAAAATAAAATGATCTCACACGATGACAAGGCCACTGCCGAAAAAATAACCTTTATACCTACATAATTTACTTAAAATTGTGGGTGCATTATTTCCATAGGGGCACATAATATGCCTTAAAAATTTTGTGCCCCTATGAAAATTAAGATTATTGTAAATATTTAAAAAATGTTGTAAAATATTGTTAAATGATAAAATATAACGTTAAAAAAATAAAATAATCACTTGAATGTATTTTCATCACATAAAATTACAAGAAAATACTTTTAAAATATAAAAAATTAATTTTTTAAAAATTAACACATTGTATAGATTAATTTTCTGTCCTTGGATTTTGAAATTTCCTATAATAAACAATATCAAAAACTAATTTTTCAATATGATAATATTTATGCCTTTAAAAATAAACAAATTATTTATAAGATCGTTTTTATTATTTTATTAAAATTTTAACATCCATTAAAATGTTGCCAACGGAAGCGTGACACTTGCAATTTCCAACAAATTACGTCAGCAAATATATAATTTCTTCAGAAGGTGAAATGTATTTGTAATTTTGTCTAAACTATGTAAGCACGAATGCAAAAATCCATAAAATTGTATAAGATAGAATAGTAGATATTAATCATATCCTTTTATTTAATTATAATAAATCTTATCTTTCGTATTGACTCGTATCGATTATAAGAAAGAACTCAATAAATCTTATCTTTCGTATTGACTCGTATCATTATAAGAAAGAACTTCAATAGTGCGTAATGTATCAACATACATCTTATTATAACTAATAATTATTGTTCTTGTAAGGAGAACTCAATTTCCTCATCCTTTTACCCAATAATAAAATAACGAATTGTATAATTATCATTTTTCTTAATAAAAGTACAGAATTCTTGTTATAATTAATAATAAATTGTTGCGTGGATTATAGTAGTAATAACGATATTTATTAGTATTTCTTTTATCTCCCTTATCTAGATTGGAAATTTTAGATGATAAAGCAAAACGAATTTTCCAAGTATCATATCACAAATTTTTTATCAGCCATAGTCTTCCTTAAAAAACTTTCTCTTAATGCTTGATCGCTTGTACATCTTGATCTATTTCCTTCTTTGTAGATCATCAACAAAAAATTTCTTTGTTGTTCACTTAATGCAAGACGATTTATCTTGCTAACTGGAGACATTTTTTGGTTATTTTATACATCTGGCCGGACAATTAAATACATTGGATCTGTATATTATCAGTTCTAATTAACTTTCAGAAATAAGATTTAAACCATTAAATCCATACCCACCAAGTTTTATAATATTATTTGGTTTTTTTCGAATCAAATCCATTCATTAGGTTTAACACAATAAAATATACTATAGAAAAAATTAGGATAAAATAATGTTTATGGACTAATATCAATTCAAAAAATATTTTAACACATCTAATTCTTAAAAACTCATATAAACAATTAAGGGTGTGTTTGGTTGGAAGTAAAACTTTTGATGAAAAGTTTTTGGAGTAGAAGTTGTCAAATCAAGGAGTAGAAGTTGTCAAATCAATAGAAAATGATATGATATAATAGGAGTAATGATGAGGAGTAAAGAGAATAAAGTT
>JAXCLR010000063.1:35266831-35299420 GCA_035584095.1 Annona squamosa | reverse complement strand
AAAAAATAATTAAAAAATAGAATAATTATGGAGAGTGAAAAGTTTTAGATTGAAAAGTTTTAGTTGACACTTTTTTTATCTAAACAAACGAACCCTTAAGCAGCTAATACATACGCGGCTACGTGCTTGCGCAGGAATATTAATACTCTTTCAGAGCATCAATAGCTCGCCAGGACGATGACACGCAGAAAGTTCACGTTTTCAGACCACACTGCCTTCAAAATTCAACGATGCTTCGCACCACTTTGAAAATAGTTGTAGCAAATGCATTTCACATGATACCGAAACTACGATAACAATCTGGACCACCCAAGACATCGAAGTAATTGGAATAAACACAAATTAAATTAATTTTTCCCAAAATTAAGCCACAGTAGTTTGATGAAAATAAACCACACAAAACTAAACTCTTAAAAAAATTGAATTGTTTCTCAATTTTTCACCGATAAACATTTTTCCTGGGATAGTACAATCCGATAAAAATCATAGATGGTTTGGATAGACTTGGGTGGTGATTTTATTTAGAGAATGTACTGTTGCTGCCATGATGGAAATGACAATCGACTCGCATGGAAGTTTCGGGTTCTTTAAATGCCCCTGTGTGCGCCCGTTACCTTTTCCATAAGCTGCCTTCCCTTGCCTAGCCTTTCGTTGCTCTCTTTTGGCGGGGCGGCCCCCACTTCCCGCCGGACACTCGCTCATCCCGCAAATTAGCCAGGAAAGCGGCAGCCCAGGTGCGTTACGTTCCTCTTCTGCAGTTGCGATTTTTTTTTTCCGTTTTTTTTTTTTTTGCCAATTTATCACTGTGGAAAAGGTAAACAATAATAATTTTAGGCTAGCTAGAATTGTGATGATGGTGTATTTGTATATTTCTCAAATCGCCAGCAAAATCAAATGGATGTTTACGCATAAAAATTCTCTCCCTATAGCTGATGGGTATTTTTTCACGCTTTTTTTTTTATTTTTTATTTTTTGATGAAAACATTTTCTATTTTTCGTCCTAGGCTTGGTCGTTCAACCGGAGCGAGGGATTTTGGGAAACGGGCTATTGGAGAATGAAAACCGGTCGTTTTTAGGTACTAACATAACATGGCTACTAGGCCTCTGGCTAGTTTTGAGTCTTCCACATAGTTCTATCTACTTTTAGCATATTCAACATGGGCTGTCAATTTTTCAAATCACAAGTCAAATGATTCGTCTTATCAACAAACGACGTTAATTTATTTCCATTTATGTATAATGTTTCTTATGATGGACGTATTTTAGCCCAAACTTGTTCATTGTATTTCCCACCTTGAGATAGGCGAATTTTTTCTCATGAATTTTTGGTAAAGCTTTTAAGTTGGTGAAGTCACAGCACTGGGACGCCTTTTTTGAAAAAATATATCGAATTATTTCATTATATCGATTTTGTGTAATTTTTAAGATGAAGCCGCGCACATTTTTCGATTTGGGTGAAACCTTTTTCTAATTAGGGAAATGATTCTAAGTAAATTGGGTGAGATGGATTTTAATTTATCATCAATAGAGGCCGAAAATAGGGACGCAAATCTTCAAGGACGCGAATCATCGTTCAATTTTTTTTCTTTACCACGGTTGTTATGCATAATATAATATTATGATCGCCAATTGATCAGTGCCATCACTTTTTAAGTAGTAAGTTTGATTATTTTCACAAAAGAACTAGGAGTCTTTCATTTCTGCATAAGGCCGTACCTCAATCATTTGGTAAGAAGTGAGAACCTCTTGGATGGGCTCATTTTGATTCCTAAATTAAAATTTAACTATTTACATTTTTTTTATCAATTTATCAAAAACTATTTCAATCAAGTATTGGATAGTTAATAATTGATTAAAAGTATATAATTATATAAAAATGATTAAAAAATAATTATATCCATCAACCAATGCATTAGAATGTTATAATAAATCATTTATTGAAACGCTGAATTAGCAACTTTTAGATTGATAAATAAATCAAATACTTATTACACTAATTTTACACATTTATCGAAGCGGATTACTTTCTAGGACATTAGTATCGATGCAACTAAGTCTTAGCTTAATTGCAGTTAAAAAATTTATAATTACTACTTCCATCTAAATTTTTAATAGATGCATTGAACATTTTTTGTCTACACTAACTGTATTAATTAAATATTACCATTTTGAAATAACCAAGTACTTATATGTGATCTTGAGAAAACTAAATTATAATTAATTATAACAAGAATATATCTAATACAATTAAATATGTGTTGTCCATGTCAACCAGCTTTAGCCTAGTTGGTACGGGATGCTATCACTTGTTGCAAATGTCCTCGGTTTGAATTTTTTTTGGTACGGGAGTGAGAGCTTAGTCACCCATATATATTAATGGGAGCTTATTATCTCTTATACGCTTGATTGTAAATTGTAATGCGAGATAAGGAACTGTACCATCGAACAATAAAAAAATACATGTCTTACATAAAACAAAAAAACTTAACTACATTCATGAAAATCTACTGTGGAATTAGATTCGGACAAAACTTGGCTATTTAGACAAAAAAAAAAAAAAAAAAAATACCATAAAAGTTTGATCGGAAAAGTAGTAGGGAAAATTATAAATGTAAATATTTTTTAAAAAAATATGAGACTAGTATGATATGATACTAGCAATGGTTAGGAGAGAAATAGGGAGAAAATAGATAAAATAATGGTAAAAATATATATAATATATGTAATAATAAAAAATAAATGAATTAGATGGTTAAAATGTTAAATTATGCCAAAAGATGCATGGAAAATAATTATATCGAAAGGTATGAGAAATGAAAATGAAATATTTTGTTAACAACTTATCAAAGGACATCCTGAGTGTAATTAGCCGAGTGGATTTGACATCAGAATCAAGCTTGACGATGTTAAATTGTTAAGTGCAACCCTCCGAATTATATTACCCGCGCGTGTAGCTGTGACTGCACGTACCATCGAGTAAACACGTGTAACAAACTAACTTTGGGGCGATACACGTAGAGGCGTGGCTCATTACTTCATTTATTGTTGACCTCGAGATCACAGTTAATCATTATCACACGTGTCATCGATACAATTGCAGAAAAAGGTAGGTCAATACAGCTTTTCAAGTTCTTCAAAGAAATAATGATGCGTCTTGCCCGCTCAATGATTTTTATGACTTTTAGGTAATCAACCCTACTCATTAATTTGGGGTATTCATGCTTATATCGTATGAAGGATACTCAAATTCACCAGTACTTCAACATTTCTTTTTACTCAAATTCCAAAGTCTACATTTATCATTATTTTTAATCAAATTTTAATTTTTTATAATTGCTCTATTTTTTTATTGGTATATATTTTACATTATATCTCAACTTACATTATAATTTTTCCGAGAAAAAGCTCATAAATTGTATACGCTGGATTCAAACCCGGACCCACTAATGGAAGATAAGCCTCTAACTACCTGCGTTAGCCATTCTTAAAACTACTTTATTTATTTTTATCTTATTTCCACTTTAATACTTCCACTGTATCTTTTCATTATTTAATCCTTATTCACAATCTTATCATATTATAATCAAACATGCATATGTATAAAATATCAATTTTAAAAAAACATTTATATCATGCTGAAGAATGATCCTGTTAGTCTGAGCTAAGCAAATGTTCCGCTTAGTTTACTTCAAAAAACTCATTTATAATAATTTTTTATTTTTTTTATACACTTGTTTATCTAAACGTATTTAACATATAAACAAAATTTTACTATTTTTGAATATGTGTATATAATTTGTTTAAATATTTAAAAATAAGAGTATTTTAAATACATATATACATAAATATTTAAAAATCTTAAAAAAACATAAACATATCTAAAAATGTAGAACTTAGTTTATATGTTAAAAACACGTTAATAAACAAGTGAATGAAAAAAATAAAAAAATTATTACAAATAATTTTTTTAGACAGGCTAAGTAGAGCGTTTACTTAACCAAGGCAAACAAAATTATTCCTCTATCGTGTTTACCCTTTTCAAACAAGTCATCTGTATTTGCCTCGGCATTCAAAATTTATCTTTATCACTTAACCTAATGCGTATCAAAATCAAGTATGCTATATTATAAGGGCAATATATACATTGTCCAAAAGTTTGGGCCATCAAATATACATTGAAAAATGTGATGACAAACGTGTTTTTACTTTCTAGGGGGTGAATTTCATAAATAGAATGATGTTACAAATTTCATAGTTATAACTTAACCGATATAAAATTCAAAATATTTTAAAACTAAGGAGGTAAAATGAAATGGCCAAAAGAAAAGGCTTATATGCTTTCATTCGGCAACAAAAAAAAGGAAAAAAAAATACAATTTTAAATTAATTTTTTTATTAGTGTATATATATATATATATATAGCTTAAGACATTCTCACGATTGTTATTAACATCGTGTGCCCCTTTTTGATAGGCGTCTACGTTGAAACGCATAAAAGGCATGGCATGAGAAGCAGCAATTGATGACGTTTAGTTTTCTCAGCCTATTAGAATATTATTAGGAAAAATTAAAATATTTGTAGAATACTATAGAAAAATTGTAAGAATATCTGGAGTCCAAATTATAACATCAATTAAGATACTTTATATATATATATATATACCCATAAAAGAAAAAAGACATTCTTACAATTTCCAATATGCAGAGAACATGCTACATCAGTCAACAGTTTAATGCTCCGTTGGCAATTCTAAATGAATTTTTAACCTACTTCTTAACACAAGCCGACAATCGTCGACTTTACTCGAAAGGCGACCTTAGAAAGTCCAAACCAAACCCTTGCCTTCTGGTAACTACTTTGTATATCTTCACTGCTGTCGCTTTCCAAAGTAATAGATAATCCTTTCAAAAAAACGTAAACGATAATAACCCCTGATTTGTCATTTGCACTTGTTTGCTGGCATAATTTCTTACCACAGAAATATCTGGCCCGACCCACTGCATAATTCAAGGCTAATTTGAGGCGTTGTAATCTAATGCACCTGAGTGCACAAATATTTAATTTTTTATTTTTTAAAATTTTTTCATACAATTTATTATCTAAGTATGTTTAACATGTGCATTAATTTTTATCATTTTTGAAAATTTTTTAAAAATTTTATATTTTTAAATATCTGTGGCATTTTTATTAATCGACAAATTTTCCCCTTTTTCTTACTAAGGAGCGGAGTCGTGCTAAAAATATATAATATAAAACAAAAATACAATCGAGCGATAACATACGACGCTAGAGATTGTAGCGACTGACGTTGGAAAATCGAGAAGCTGGGCACTAATTAAAAATAATAATGTGACGGAGAGAAGACATAGGAATATTGATGAAAACGACTGGACATATGTAATGGTTAGAAATAATAATAATGATTTTAGAGGTAATATGGGCGCCAGAAATGATTCCCTGTAAATGCTATTCTGAAAATTGTACTTGAGTTGAAATTTAGATACATCCTCGAAAAGAAAGGAATTTCCATCATGCCACGTGTATATCCAGTACTGTTAAATGAAATTATTTTGGGGGTCTAATGAATAGGGTATGTCATAGTAAAACGAAACTGTAATAGCAATCTCTTTATAATTTTTTAAAACTGATGTGATGTTTTAAATATTTTTGATAATCTTAACGATTATGATTTTTTGTTGATGCTCATTCAATTATATGTATTTCAAATTTGCCTTCTATTTTGGTCCATTGGATGTATTTATTTTCTTTGGCATCATTTGTTTGTTTTAACATATTACAAAAAATCATTTCAATCAAACTCTCGAATAAGCTTTATCTACTTTAAAATATATAATTATGTACAAATTATAAAGACGGTTGAATCTGTTCATATCTATATTATAATATTGTAATACTTCATAAAATCATTTTTTGATTAATACTTTGTAAATTTATTTATTTATATAAAAATTGACGTTTAAGTGGTTCAGATGTTGAATTGACTACTTTAAAGCCAATGTATAAATTAAACAATTTTATTAGGTTAATTTGCACCTTTATTAGATATGACTAATGCATATATTTGATTTATGATCTTGTAGGTTGCATAAAAGCAATTTCATGTAATTAACTTCATTTTTAATAGATTACAATAAAAGTTAGCATATGCTGCTAAGATAACATAAATTGGGCTCACTTCGATGTAATGTTACATAGAAGCGGTTCAATGTAACTCTTTCTCTATTTTTGATATTTTAATATTTGTTGAAAAATTAAATCTATTCATTGCATTTAATAGCATTTATTTAGCCACGAGACCAACTTTCATTCAGATCCAATATATGTATAGGCTATATTTACTCAAAAATAAGTGCATTGATGTGTAAATTAGGAAAAATATTTAGATCCATTTACACATGTATTAGAATGTAGCAATAATTTATAAAATTATTTATCCATATATTTATGATAAATGATTTAGATGTTGAAAATACTACTTAAAACTAATATTTAATATTAAATTATTTTATTACGTTTATTTTATATGTTTGTAGATGGGGTCTATATACAGTGATATTCGACAAATGAAAATATTTTCATGATAATATAAATGATGCTAAATATAATCGATGAAGTATATTTTCTATCAACCATTTAAACACCTAAAATGGAGGAGGTTATATAGAAGAAAGATTTCATAGAAGCAATCCCAAACATAAATAGTTGCATAGTGTTATAAGTACAGTGCATTTCACTGTCAAGTTGGTGCACATATGTGAGATATGATTATATACAATTTTTGCTTAACTTACAATATTCATTTATTTTTGTTTTTCTTTGTAAACATGTTTTTTAAGTATATTTTATCTATATACCAAGTTTTTCTATTTTACAATACTTTTATATATTTATATGCCCTAAACTTGATATTTTAAAAAGAAAAAATAAATATATAAAAGTATTGTAAAATGACAAAACTTGGTACAAGGATTAGATAAACTTATGAAAATATGTTTATGAACAAAAAGCAAAAATAAATGAAAATAAGATTAAAAAATAAATATTGTCGGCTAAGCAATGTACAATATATTGTCATGCCTCGTGTATATATCGTGGCATGTACTTAAAGGGAATCAAAACTATTGTGATTTATTGGATATACGAAGGTTAGATGCAACTAAAATATGTTAGTTGCATAAAATGATATATATATATATATAGAGAGAAATTTTAAGTTGCTATATAAAATCTATTACATATGTGAAAATTTTTCGCAATAGTATATTGATACTTAAAAGCAAAATTAAATCAATTCATTACATTTACTATAATTTATTTAACTAAAAGATCAAATTTTATCTAAGTCAAACACCTAGTTGTATTTGTCAAAAAGTATATATTCATGTATAAATTAAAAAAATGCTTACATTAGTTACATATGTATTAAAATATAATAATATTTTATAAAATTATTTATTAATATAGTTACGATATTTTAGATGACGTGGATGTTAAAAATATTTTTTTAATTGATTTTAGGCTTAAACTATTTTATTATGTTAATTCTATACATTTGAGATGAGATATGTGCATAGTAATGTTAGGGAACTGAAATGATTTACATAATAATATAGATGATGCTAAATAAACTAGATAAAATGTAATTTTATTAATCATTAACATATTAAAAATATGAAGGTTATATAAAAAAAATAGTTTCATAGAAGCAAAACTCTTCAACTTATATGAAATTTAGTCTTTCAACTAAATAAATAATTCAAGTGCAATAAGGGCAACAACATTCAAATATTTTAGTGTTTTGTAAACTATTGAGACGATGCTTGTATATGACTCTACCAGTAGTGATTTATGCACATGAGTGCATTGAAGCTTAAGTATATCGGGTGTAAAATCCATTTTTAAAGGTTCTTTTGAATTTTTTTATAAAATTATTAATGTAAATATATTTAGCATATATATATATATTTACTTTTATCATTTTTGAAGATGTGAATATATATTTTTTGATGGGTATTTATATACATCATGACAAATCATATTACACTTAAGCACATTCATAACTCTCAAACAATAGAGAAATTTTTTTATTAACTCCCACATAAGGGCGAAATTATAAATGTGTTCATCAAATAGTTAAAACAGAAAAACTCTCACACAACCTAAATGAGGAAAGGGAGAGTTGAATTTATGACCTGCCAACAATGAGCCATCATATATATTTTTAATTTTTAAAAACAAGGGGTTTTTAGTCCTTTTTAAATGACTAAAATACCTTTGTTTTTAAAAATCAATATATTTTTTCAAAATAATAAAACTTAATTTATAGATTAAATACATCTAAATTAGCCCGTTGTAAAAAAAAATTCAAAAAAACTTTAAAAAATGGTGCCAGTGCATTGAATCACTATTCTAAATATACACTTTTTTTTTTTCGCATCACGTTGCATCGTTAGCTTTAGACGTAGTTTACCTCTAAGCAGTACCGGTTCAAGTAAATCCATTTGCACCATTTTTATAAAGTTTGTCGCTTCTATTTAAAATGTTATATTTTCTTGATTGATTACAACATTGTATTTAATATGATTATATTAATTTAATTCAAATCAGACAGTTGAATTTCAAAATAAATATAATTTTTAAACAGATATAGGTGTCACAAAATAAATTCAATTTTAAAGCAAATATAACCCGGTTATTTCCATTTTATGGTTTAGATGAGGGCCGCTTGAACGTGTTCAACATTTACTGGGGATAAAGGGGTTCGAATGTAATTAAAAAAAGGGGGACGAGAATGTAATTATGTGGATTGTAGATAAGTAAAATTCTATTGAAGATGTAAAAGACTGTATTAGAAACTGGCAAATTTTTTTAAAAATGAAATATCTCATTCCAGATATTACATTCAAGCAAGCGGATACTTTGAAAGACCAATGTTAACAGTTTACGTTAATGAGATAAAATTTTTCATAATATTTTCAATTTTTTAACATAATTTATTATTTTAACGCAATTTTTTCATATTTTTAATAACATTTTTTCATTCACAATACGCATGATGATGTTCTGATCGCATTTGGCCATCCCATTCAAGCCACCAAACAGTATTAAAGATGTAAGATGATTTGCTTGCTTGTAATGTTTTACATGATTTGCTGGCTTCGACGGGCTAAAAGAGAAGTGAAAAAGGACTGCAAGTGGCGGCCTCTTTTTACGCCCCTTGTTCACCTACTCCCCAAACGTGCGTAAAGCTATGGCGTGTATCAACTACGGTGGCAGCAGAAAAAAACCGCAACCGTCGATCCATTGGCCATCGCTTCTCTGCCATGGGCGGGCCTACGGGCAAAAGTCGGCCTTGCCAAATGGAAAGCATTTCCGTGCGAATTTTTTTTTTTTTTTTAAAAGAAATCCTGTCCGTTGATTTCGGGATTACAAGATAGGCATGGGCAGCAGAGACGTGCATGTGGGCAGGGTGTTCCGGCACGTACCACACCGAGTGTGGAAAGTGGAAAAGAGGAGAGGAGAGGAGAGGGAAAGTGAGGAAAGGAGGAGATGATTATATGAAGGGAAATGAGATGGACGAGATGGTCCGTTTGATCGGGTCTGCCCCGCCGCGGCCATGGGCTCAGGCACGAACTAAGGAAAAAATCTCCCTCCATTTCTGTCTTTTCTCTCACCAAATTCTCTTTCAAAGCGAATCTCCTCTCCTATTACCAATTTCATACTGCTGGTACTCTTCTTCTCTCTCCTTCCTTCCTTTTTCTCATTCACGTTGTCTTCACGCCTCTCTTTCTGTTTCTCTTTTTCACTGTCTTTCGTTTTCTCAGTGACGAATTGGGTTGATTAGCTTTCAGTGTCTATAGCGCCCGCTCGATCTTGTAGGTGTTTTTTTTGTGTTTTTTAGATATGAAATTTGGGCAAAGGATTAGGGCTGATTCTCTGCTGATTTGCGATTTCATGTTTCGGTCCCTTCCTGTTTTTTTCGTTTTAGGTTTTCGGAATTGAGCTGAGGGGGGGAGGGTTTTCAAATTCCGTTTCGTGAGGTATTCCACGCACGTCGCCTTGCTGATTTGATTCTTGTATCTTCTGAGGCAACGTTCCAATTCGGCTCTTTTTTGGGAGTTCTTTGGCGGTTTTGTTTTTCCAACGATTCCGCTGGGAATCGATGTTCTAACGGTGGATATCCGCTCTCTGGATTCCGCCGAAGGGTGGGATTTTGTTTCTTCAGGTAATTTTTTCTGCTGTTGTTACCAATTATGCGTCTTTTTTCCCCCCCCTTCTTTTGAGAGTTTGGAATTTGGATTTTTCTTTTTCTGATATTATTGCAATCATGCTAGCCGGAAATGGTCGTAGTTTAAGGATGATCTTCGTATGGGTTTCTCCCGATTGGGGTATCTGTGCTGTGGGCCCATCTTACCGTGTTGATGTTCCAAAAACCGCTTAGATGGGAAATTTAGGCACATGGCGTGTAGATTGTTAGAGATGCTAAAGAAACTGCCTTCCTTTTGTGCCCTCCAATTAGACAGCTAAGATCCTCCAGTTCTGAATTCGTGTTTGTTTTTGCCCAATCCATTGGGGCCCGCCGGATAAATGGATTGGGCTACAGGAGTACTGTTGCTGGGCCCCACCCAACATTTCAAAATTTCTTTCATCACCTAGCCTACTTTTGGTTCTTGGTTTTTTATCTGGGTTGCCAGGCCTCGTGCATTGTCAAGAGTGTTTTTTCTAGTGATTTGAAGGTTTTGGGTGCTCGTGTTCTGGCTTGTAGATTTTCATGGTGCATTTTTAAAAAACATTTAGCAGGTCTATTGTTACATTTAATGGTTTTGTCTCAGTTGACTGGAGCTACTTTCATCTTAATTTAGTTTAGGTGATCTGTACCGCTTTCTGAAGTTTCTGTTCACGTGTCCGAGTACTTGGCAGTTCTTCTGAGCTCTCTGTATGCAGTTCACAATTTCCATATGCATGGACCTGCACAGGGCGTTGATTGACACTGCAAATGAATGGCTTAGTTGGACAATGATCTGTAACCAGCGAAAAAATATCCCTGTTGGTCTTGTCACCAATGTGATCATTTGTCTTTTTCCTTTTCATTGTTGATACTGAGAACCATCATGTGCTATCTATGCTGTCTGTTTCAGGGCATTGTTATAATGGTTCATTCAATGGCAGATTATCTTTTCCTGTTTTGGAGACAGAATTATCTGATGTGTGATGGGTTGAGGTTGCAGCGTTCTGTCTTGCCACTATATTGCAACCGATATGCACGCATTGAGTTTTCCATGTTTGCATGTGTTATATTACAGCTATTACAATTTTTATTCCAAATAGATAGTCGTAGTGGCAGTTGCTTTGAATGTGTGAATGTGATTATGTTCCTTAACTTTCCAAAATTTGCTGGTTAGGCTTTATGAGGGGGTTTAGCATCATGCTTGGTTTACTTACAACTGATTAATTTGTTTGATATATGAAACATCGATTATCAAGAATTTTTTTTTCTATCCATCATTTTCTGTTTGTGAATTTCTTTGGAACATCGAACTTAGAGTGGTTCCATGTTAACTTCACAGATGAGTCATACATCGACAAATGAAAGCGAGGACGGGATTCTTTCAAGGGACCAGATTGATTCCCCATCGATGGATGAAGGTAGCTGTGGAGGGGGGATGGGAGGAGGTCCCATATTGAAGAAAGGACCCTGGACATCTGCAGAAGATGCAATACTGATGGACTATGTCAAAAAGCATGGAGAAGGGAATTGGAATGCTGTGCAAAAGCACTCGGGCCTGTCTCGCTGTGGCAAAAGCTGCCGCCTGAGGTGGGCTAATCATTTACGGCCAAATTTGAAGAAGGGTGCTTTCACAGCAGAAGAAGAAAGATTGATCATTGAACTCCATGCTAAAATGGGGAATAAATGGGCTCGAATGGCTGCACATGTACGTGAACTATCCCCTGTTCATTCATGTTTTGAATCCATGTGGGTGTCCGTTCCATTCTGTTTCAAATATGTGCTCCTTGCAATTTTAGTGGAATGCTAATCTCTCGCCCATGGTAATGAGAAAGAAGTGATAAAAACTGGAAACTAGAAATTTAGAAATAAAATGATTACTAATGAAGTATTGTCAAATGGTATTTATGTATAACAAAGTGTCCCAAACGTGAAAGAAATGCATAAGTATAGGGGAAGTTGCACTTTATCTGTATGTGACTATGTATAATGACGCTGTTGGTCCAACTGATCATATGGCACAGTTCAATCAGTCTAATCATGTTGTTGTTAATTATGAATGTCAATACCCTTGCAATTTTATTCCCTTATATCTATATATGTTGACGCATTTGAATATATCATCATCATTGTAAGCCATTTCCCACCTAAGTGGAGTCAGCTGTATGGATCCTGTTGCATCATTCTTGACAATCAGAAACTGAGTTTTTGTAATCTATAATATTTTGATATCTTTTTTAATTACTTCCATCCATACTTTCACATATTTGGACTTATAAATCTAATTATTTGGTTTGGTCCATCTATTTGTGGATCAAAATGACAAATGCGCGGCGATTGGATGGATGCCATGCTTTCAAACAGTTGTCACTTGCCTGTTTAGGAATGAGATGGGATGTGAAATGGAATGAAAAATGTGTTGTTTTGCCTTAAGAACAAGAAAAATTGGATAGAAAAAATGTAAATTGTTATTTTTTAGGAATGAGAGAAGTATTTTTTGAGAATAGAAAATTCTATCATATCTTTATCCCATCCCCATCCCATTTTATTCACATTGAGTGAATACAGGCTGCATGGCATGCTGGTAGATCAGCTTGTTTCTTTGAGGGATGTCTTGACCAAAACCCACCTTATCGAATGAACCATCTCTATGTGGTATTGTCCAATGAAAGTCTATGATCCAGACTCCAGACATTGCATTTTGTTTGTCATTGATCAGAGTGCGAATTTTGTCTAGTAAGTGAGAATGCTGAAGACTTGGAACTTCCCAAGTTAGGGTTGATGTTTATGTGTCGAGATAGGGAGTCTATCACCATATTGGATATGCTTTGGCCGTTTTTGTATTCCTTTGCTTCTGCAATGCCTATGCCTTAAATATGTGGATGATTCAACTACATATCCTCAAGGGAGTTTCGTTTTGGCTTGCTGCTAGGATTGTAGCTTTTGCATATTCTTCCTCTTGAGAGGTAGCTGGACATAATTAAAAAATCCACAAAAAATTTTAGAATGTTTGAATTTGTGACTTAGCATGCAAAAAGTTACATGAAAGTAGAATTATTTCATTATGGGTCTGTTTGGCATGTTTTTAAAAATTCCTATGCATTCTTAAGCACTTTTTTATATGATTTAACATTTTAGTTACCTAACTGTTATACGTTTTCTATTATTATCTCTATTTTTCAATTATTTTTTCATAGTTTTCCATACAGCTAAAATATCTGTTTTATCACTATTCTTTTTACTCTTATCATATTACATCACTCTCTCACTTTTTCAAAATTTTTCTTTATAATTTTTCCCATGTCTTTTTACCAAAGTACCAAATGGATCCTTAAGAGGTTTAGATCCAGACCATTTATAATCCAAGCCATTTGTAAAAATACAATTTCAATTCTACATATCAGATACAAAAATTAAGCCATTTCAATTCTATGAATCAGATATAAAAATTAAGCCCCTTGTAATTCTGTCATATGACTCATATCTGAGTTAAACTTGGGATCAGCTTAAAAATTTCTTCTTAAGTTCTTTTGTTGTTTCCTTCAAACTTCCTAAAAACAGAGTGCTACATCATGTAATTGGATTGTATAGTGGCAGACCAATAAAGGAGTATATCTGCTAAAATTTTACAACTTTCTGTTCTATGATTATACCCTTATTGGTAAATAAGGGAGAGACGTTTTTGAACCCATTTCCATCTTTATCCAGACACACACATAGGAGGTAAACTTCTTTTTGGTTGTGGAAACCAATTGCCACGCTCATATGGGCTGCATCCACTCATGTAATCAATTTAATACAGCACAATAGTTTCAATGATACAATAAGCATAAACACCATGCATTCACACATGGCCATGATTATGTGAATAATTTCGTATTGTATAAAAACTAGCATAACCTCATTCATTCCGCACTAGCTGCCATGGTTATGAAATCAATTTCCTATTGTATAAAAGTTTAACCATGTAAGGTCCCGTATCATCACCATTGATCCCTACTTAGAGACAATGCACATGCATGACATCGAAGCTTCCACCAAGTGAGATTTGTGATAAGTCTTGTTTGGATATCATGCTATCTCAATTTTATGGACAATGATGATCGGAAGACTCAGGTTCAGGGTCAGGTACTCAGCTTTTTAGGCAGAATGCCAGTTTTTGCATAGAAACTACTTGTACTTTACAGTTTCTGGCTGAATAAAGGAGACAACTTTGAGGCTAGAAACGAGCTTGTGACCATGACACTCCTGTTGTTGGATCTCTTGCTCACATGATGTTGGTACTTATTAATGAGATGGGTTCTTTTCTTTTCTAAATGAACTTTCAAGCTGACTAAAAATGCAAAAAGCCAAAGGCAAAACAGTTTAATCATAGGGTGCTGATCATATGCTCTTGGGAACATTGGGCTTCAATGCCCTCCCTCCCAGGAGCTCTTTTTTTAAAATTATTTTTGAAATCTATATGTGAGCTCGAGCATGAAGTTTTCATATATGCAATTTTATATTTCATTCATATTATTTTTCTGAATTTTGCTTTTTTTCATTTTCAAATTAAAAAATAGAAAAACGTAAAATTGCGAATGTGAAATTTCTTGTCTGGGCCCACATCTAGATTTCAATTTTTTATTATTTATTTTTTTTTTTATTATTTTTTTTTAAAAAAAAAGGCTCTCGGGAGCAGCAGTGTTGAAGCCCAATGCTCCTAGGAGCATATGATTGACACCCCTTGTCATATGCAAGTTGAAAACAAAATGAAATGTTGTGGCTCACTATTATAGTGATTCTCTGCTAGGTGGTTTCTCTCCAAGCCCTTTGTTCTCTTTGGAAAGTTTTTAATGCATTATTTGAGACTTCACTTTGAATTGTTTCAGTTGCCTGGCCGAACTGATAATGAGATAAAGAACTACTGGAACACTCGGATCAAGAGACGACAGCGTGCTGGTCTACCACTCTACCCTCCTGATGTATGTTTGCAGGCAATGAATGATGGTCAGCCAAATCAGAACATGGGTGACTTTGGTGCTAGTGAGTCGAGGCATCATGACTTATTGCAGGCAAACAGTTATGAAATTCCCGATGTGATCTTTGATAATCTGAAGGCCAGCCAAGAACCTTTACCTTACGCACCAACTTTCCCTAATATTCCTATTAGCAGCATGCTGAGCCAGGGTTTGGGACATTCTCAAAACTACAACTTCACCCCTCCAATGCATCGCGTTAAGCGCGTACGAGAATCTGAAACCTTGTTTCCTGGTTTTCCAGCCAGTGTTACCAACGTTTCATCCCCATTTGACCCTTTCCAAAACAATACTTGTGACAAGATTCAGCCATCCTATGGTCTAGGTGTGCCCTATGATCCTGATCCTAACATGAAAAATCCAGCACCTTTTGCAGGTGTCATCACTGGCAGCCATGCCATATTAAATGGCAATTTCTCTGCTTCTAAGCCTCTCCCAGGGG
The DNA here is from genome assembly GCA_035584095.1 of Annona squamosa. NCBI lineage: Eukaryota > Viridiplantae > Streptophyta > Magnoliopsida > Magnoliales > Annonaceae > Annona > Annona squamosa. Next base: position 35,283,713 of record JAXCLR010000063.1, on the reverse strand, counting down.
CAGTGAAGCAGGAGCTCCCTTCACTCCAATATCCAGAAGCTGATCTCGGCAGCTGGGGAACATCTCCTACCCCAGTTCCTGCACTTGATTCTGTTGATGTTTTTATCCAGTCTCCTCCACCAGCTGTGCACATGCAATCTGATTGCCTCTCTCCTCGGAATAGTGGGCTTTTAGAGGCACTACTGCATGAATCACAAGCTCTAAGCAGTGCAAAGAATCAGTCATCTGAGAAAAGCCCAAATTCACCAGCGGTGACACCTGCTGACCCAGTTGGTGGTTCAATGCTGAATGAATGTGGGACGGAATGGGAAGACTATGCTGATCCAATTTCTCCTTTGGCCCATTCAGCTGCATCAGTCTTCAGCGAGTGCACACCCATCAGTGGCAACTCTTTGGATGAATCATCCATGAAAGCAATTCCCGGTAAGCATTTTTCCCTCCATCTTGATGGGGGTTTAATGTACTGGTGTTACTGGAAGGTAAAAACATAGTTACACTTTGCACCTCATGGAAACCCTGTTAATATGGTCCCCAAACATATTCATGGATGTCTTTAGCTCTAAGAACTGTTATGATCTAGTCAGCCAGTGTATCATACATGGGTGGGGCAATCATGGCAAGAATTATTGTGGGTTGCATCCATTGAATCCCTGTCATTTTTCCTACAACATTCAATAAGTGGCATCTGTGTAGTGTGCAGAGCCAGATGTCTGTGATGATTGTTTCATTGTCCGTGCTCCCAGTCGCATGTTGTCCTTGTCAATTTACAGCCTGAATCATGGTATCATGAGATAATTCGTGCACGCATGGAAGTTACAACTGGAATTTCAAAAGCAGTGTTCCATCATAGTTCCCACTGGTCACCGTGCAATTTATTTCAGAATTACATGGTTCATCTCTTGTTTCTGCAGGCCCTGGTGTTAAAATAGAGAAGGTTGAACTAATTTCAACTGCAGATGGGCAAGGAGACAAGGAGAATGATTCTAGGTTGGATTTTTCCAGGCCTGATGCCTTACTGGGTGCAGACTGGTTTGACCAAAGTTCAGAATGTGCAAATCACTTGGCAGCCCTTCTCAGTGAAGATTTCTGTGGCGACTACAAGAATGTAGCTACTGGAACTTCTACACTGAATCCAGGATGGGGACTCGGCTCATGCCCATGGAATAACATGCCTGCTGTATGTCAAATGTCCGAATTCCCTTGAGCATCCCCAACTTTGCTTTTCCACATAACAGGGTGGCTGCCGCAACAATAGGATTCATTCCCCTGTATCATTTGTTTGGTTTTCTGTGTGGGGACCCATAAATGGTTCTCATACTAAAGCTAGCCCACATGAAAAGTCATCAGATAGAGAGGTACTTTTGCTGCAAAACTTGGTCTTTTCGCTATCTCATTTGTAGAATAACGATGCACTGTTTTTCATGTTGGAACATCACCTTATTCGAATGGATTTCAATTATTTGATGGACTCAATTAATTATGCATCCATTTCTCTCATCCCATGTGTTACTGTGGAGTTCGCTGTGGATTTTTGTATTTCTTTCACGCTGGGGAATGAGCTATCTTCATTCGATTGTTCTGGCCTATGCTGAAAGAAAATTGGCTTTTAGTGATCCTTATTAGCAATAAAAAGTCTTTATTAGCAAGGAAAAAATGTATACGGCAGGTTTTTTTTTAAAAAAAAAAAATTTACTTACGATGATGTTTTTATAGGTAAAGGGAAATTTCCCTTAATTTTATAGGCTAATAAGAATCAAACTTTCTATTTTATATCTGTTGCAAACAGTAATCACTGTTTGGGTGTTTCTGCTTGAGCCGAATGAAATTAAATCCTCATATGCTCCTAAGGGGGCCTATTGGTTTACCTATCTTAATAAGTATGATTGGTTCAAGATCTAGGTGATTGCAAATGATATAATTAGTAAATATGTTCCTCTCAATGTCAACGTTTTTTATTGTCCAAGGGGAATTATACTTATTTTTATTATTATTTTTTATTGGTATATTTGTACAATGTGACAACTGAATGTTACAATTAAGCATCTTCACAACCCTCACACTTTAGAGAGATTTTTTCTATAAATACTCGCACACAATCTAGGAATTACACTTGTATTCTTGTTGGTAATGAAAAATTTCCTGATGATAATACTTCTATAACAAATCAAAATTTGGTTCCCGAATTAGAAAACCATGAATTATTGGCAACTAAATTTTTTAGTTGTATATGATATAAGCCAGTCAAAAATTTCTTTGGCAATCATATTTCGAGTCCTTGCAAGAAATTTTTGGTTGCCAAAAAATAAAAAAATTGCAGTGCTAGCATCAAATTATTATATTTGGGGGTTTGTCTTTTCTGTCATAGAAATATATCATTATGCGTATCTGCCTGAGGATGTGTGAATGAATCCAGTATTTGTCCTAAAGACCTAAACGACTTAAACGGAGTCCCATCATGAAAAGCACTTTTAGAGATTCAGTTTTTCATTAGAAATTTTTTATTTGTAATCTCCTCAGTTAAAGCTAGGGTTGTTAATGGATATAGATAGAGTTTAATTTTAATCTTAATTTTTAAAAAAAATCTTAACCATAATATGTTCGGACATGACTAGATGCACCCGCGTGCACCAAAGCCTATTTTTTAATATTTTTTTGAAATTTTTTTTATACAACTATTAACCTATGTGCATTTAACATGTTTACTACTTTTCGTTAATTACAAAAATGCCACTGATTTTAAAAAATAAAAAAAGTCTAGTAGTCTTCAAAAATAATAAAAATTGATAATGCATTAGTTGTAAAAACTCATTTTTTTATATTTAATTTTGAAATTTTTTTTATACAACTGTCAATTTATGTGGATTTAATACGCACATCAATTTTTACCATTTTTAGATACTTTTAGATATTTATTTTGATTTTTTAAAAAGTCAGAGATATTTTCGTAATTAATGAATTACAAAAATGTCGCTTATTTTAAAATTTTAAAATAAATATCTAAAAGTTTTCAAAAATGGTAAAATTTAATATACATGTTAAATATACCTAGATTAAAATTTATTTAAAAAAATTTCAAAAAAATAAAAAATTAGGTGAAATGCACCTAGGTGTCACGTCCGTATGTTTATTAATATATTTTAAAAAACTCAAATTTTATCCCTTTATAACTCATTTAATGAACAAGTTAGGAGTTGTTACCAAGTTTATATAATTGCAAACCGACGCAGCTTAAACGTATTCACGACTTGCAAGCACCATTGGTTGCCACACTCATGGGGGCAAAATTGTCACTTCAATTCACGGCTTTTGCACCCTGCTAGTCCAGTTCAAAATCACTAGGTATGCTTAAACAAAAAAAAAAAAATACTAGATACGCTGGGAATTCATCACAAGATAGGCCGTCAAAGGAGAAGCAAAACAAGTAAAAGATTACAAATCTCACTTGATTTGAGCAACGAGGAGAGACAGAGGTGGGAAGACGCCATAGTCGGGCGAGCGCCCGCAGAAGATGCGTTGTTTGTGGTGGCCACCGGGACAAATCTGAGGAGGGAGGGGGATTAACGAGGAGAGAATAATGGGCGGGGGATTGGAGCGGGAGCGGGAGCGGGAGGCCAAGCAGTACTAGAGGGAGATAGGAGAGAGAGAGAGAGAGAGGCAGGCTAGAGGAGGATCAGAGGGAGGGAGACAGGAGGGAACAAGGCGGGCGATGCCTGGCAGGGATGAAAATTTGGGGCTGCTAAAGCATTTTTCAAATGGGTGTTGAAGCAAGACAGGCGTAGTGGCGGGAGGGAAGTTAGTGGAAAATAGATTCAGCTATTAGGGTTTACGAATTTATTATATATCCTCTCATACTTAAATGGATTTAACGAATTAAATGTGTCACTAAACGGGTTAAGTAGTTGTAAAATTCTAATCCTTATCAACTTATTTACTTAATAGTCAAACAAGTCAATGGATCATAAATAATTTATTCGAAAATCTCAATCTAAACTTGTTTATAAACAGTTAGATAAGCAAATTGACAAGTTGATAATGACCATTTACACTCTTCTTCAAAGCCTATAGGCTAAGAAATGCTGATGCTGGCTGCTATTTCTCGTTGTTTTTCTTTTTTTTTTTTCCCAAAAGAAGTTCATCCTAGAAGGTAGAGCAATTGCACACAAGAAATGCTTCTTCAAGAGTTGGTATGATATCCCACATCGGTTAGGATGAGAGGGAGAGCCTGGGCTATAAGTGGAGGCTGTCAGGTACCTTAGTGAGGCACCTTTTAGGGAAAGACGAGATGCGCGTGAACCCAGAGGGGCAAAACCGTGTGGGCCGAGGCCCAAAGCGGACAATACCTTACTGTCAGGCCGATGGTGTCCAGCGGGGACGCTGGAGCCCCAAGAGGGTGAATGTGATATCCCACATCAGTTAGGATGAGGGGGGGAGCCTGGGCTATAAGTGGAGGCTGTCAGGTACCTCAGTGAGGCGCATTTTGGGGAAGGACAAGATGTGCGTGAACCCAGAGGGGCAAAACCGTGTGGGCCGAGGCCCAAAGCGTACAGTACCTTACTGTTAGGCCTGAGGCATTACAGCTAGACATGATTAATTATAATTTTTGTGATAGACTAATTTTTACACAAGAACATGTGGTTTACAAGTGATATAGATGTGAGTAGAGTAATGTTCCTTCAGTGGAATTAGAGTTCAATTATCAAAATCAATTCAAGCTATCTAAATTTTATTTGACATGATTCAATTTGTTATGTCCTGAAATTAAGAATAATGGATGATAGGAACTTTGAGTTTTAAGATGGATGAAACTAGGGTTATGCTTTTCTTTGTCGCTTCATCAATCTTAATCAACTCTCTATGGTTGGACATTAATCTAAGACATTATATTATTTATATGAACCTTTTATGACATATAAACCTGACAACTTAATCCAATTTGTGATATTCCTATGAGAATTAAATTAGTTTGTATCATTAATGTTATATATTAAGTATGATTATATGAGGTTAGAGGGTATATTCTTACCGTTAATAACAACTCAATCAACTCTTTTAGCCGAGATAAATCTTCATGCCTAGTGTAGTACCTTGAACTCGTATGGTTTAATCTCGGTTTAATCACATGATATTCCTTCCAGGTATCATATATAATTTCTGTGACAATCTAATAGTGATCGAATTATTAGAAACATTAAAAATTGATTAAACAGATAATTCAAATCACTAGAATTAGTTAAAGAAAATTATATAATAAAAAATAATCATCCGTGTCAAGATCCATTGTAACCCTGTAAAGGAAAATTAGTTCATGCTAACAAGAAAAAAATCTGCCACCAATGATATCCTCACTACAATTTATGAGTCTTCAATAAAAAAAGATAAAAATGTAAAGAAGAAAGTAAACTTATGAAAGCTTACTCATTCAAAAGCTCAATCTCTTTTTTCGTCTCCTCTGCGCTCATGAGCTTCCAAATCTTTTCTTAGGGCCCCTAAAGTTCCTTCAAATATGTTTTAAACAATTCTTAAATAATACAAATTGCGTAACAAGCAAGTTGTAAAATACAAAAAAAAAAAGAAGTTTCCACATGGTCCTAGCACCCTGGCTCCTACTGAAGGTCGTGACGCTCAGTAATTTTATAAGAAAACTAAAAATATATCTCATCTATGACCATTTGGTGCCACGATCCCTACCGAAGGCCGCAACACCTAGCTACTCAAGTTCATTTATTTACTTTTTTGCTCCATTTATGCACTTCTTGCTCCTTGATTTTTTCTCAAACTTTATTTTACTCAAATGCCACATTATCACTTGAAAATGATCAACCACAATAACTAAGATTAAAGATGTCTAATCACAATTCACTTTCTATTAGGCAAATTATGTAAACCATACTCTTCAACCTACATAATACAAATTTAGATCTAAAATTAGCACAACACGCAAAATAACAATCATAATACACTCTTAAACTAGTATTGCATTCCTTAAACAAAAATAAATAACTCTATTTTTCATAGAGTTATCATGTTGTTGTCTTGTTTGAAGGCAAAACATGTTGTGAACTTTTATAAAAACCTAATTTTTTGATTGGTTTTGATGATGGAAAAAATACATGGGTTATGCCATTGATTTTAAATATTGTGAAATTGAAAAGAGTGGTGTGCTTGTGAAATTATTATTTTTTGAGTTATAATACTAATTGTGATGAGATTGAACTTGAAACGAAGAGATATCTTGAAAATGGAATATGCTAGTTGATGTGCATGAAATTATCTTGGAATATGCTAAATTGATGAACTTTGATTAAAATGATAATCAAATATGCTTTTGGAGTTGTGGTTAATTTTAAATCTAAATCGGTCTATTCGTTTATTCTTATCTTAAGTGGATTAACTTACTTGAAGGAGGACTTTTTTCCTAAAATTCGGATTTTGAAAAATAGAAGAAAAGGTTGTCTTTTTGGGTGCAAAAGGTCAACCTTTTCGTGTTGAAAACACTCTGTCTCTGTAGAAGCAACAAAAGGTCGACCTTTTTATCTGAAAAGGTCAACCTTTTTAGAGCGCTAAAAATTTCAAGTTTGAAGAGTTTGGATATGCATGGAGATCTCTTGGGCTGTCTTCAAGGGCATGTTTCTAGTGATTAAAAGGCTATAAAAGGAGGAAATGAGAGCGCTAGAAAATCAAGGGAATGAATCATAAGTTTTCAAGATTGAGTTGCTCCTTTGTGAAGAACTATTTTGAAGACAAGTTGCCTTTTCTCAAGTGTAGTTGTTGTGTTTATTCAAAGTTTCATATTGCCTTCAATATATTGATGATGTTGTTGTTCCGGTTGTGCTAAACTGGTTTGGTTTTGATTTTCTTTTTAATATTTTATTACCTTGGGTTTGATTATGATTGAACCAATAGATTGTTTCACAAAGCTACATTGAGCTTAGTACTAATCCAGAAGACGTTCGATTGATTGTACAACTGTAGCTTATATTGAAGTCAACTACTGGAACCCAAGTATTTGTACTTTGAGAGTGGAGTAGGTCTGTGGTTGACCGAACCACTATACTTGTGTGATTTTTTTTATGATTGCTGGATTAGTCTTTGTGATTATTCTTAATTAGTCCTTACACGGGATCAACACATGTGATAAATTTCATCGTAGTGTAGATTGTGTTAGAGTTGCTTGAACCAGACTAATCCTTGCTTTTTTCTTATCTTTTTTTATTACATATTTCTTCTTGTCTTGTGCTTAGGTTTGGGGTGCACATTTTTTCTTGGAGAAATAATTTCACCTAGATATTAAACCACCAATATTATTGAAATTCTTTATTGACGAAATTTCAAATATTATAACTTCATGGATTGATACATTGCGTAATAATTCAAATAAAATTTTTGGTACCGTGAAATCGAATTAAACTCTTATGAGTTCAACAAAAATTGCAGTTGTATACTCTCATTATCAGGATTCCTTTCAATCTCTTAGATAAAGTTTTAAAAGTGCATAAAATATCCAAATTTTTTTTTCCTTTTCTTCGCAAATCATTTGAAGCCCCAAATCCAGAATCTTTTTATATTGGTCTCGACATGCACATACTAACACACTACCTCGGTAAATGACTTTGTAATTCTATTGGGTTTTCTGCAAGTGCACAAGTCATGACTTACAGTATATAAAATATTGATGCCACGGAGAGCTCTAAAATTAAAAATTTCAAAGACAAATTTACTTTGAAATCTTTGAAATTAATTTTAAAAAAAGTAATCAAGAGAAAGAGTTTCTAATATTTTACGATCTTGAACAAGGTTTAGAATCATGGATGTAAGAGATCTAGGATTTAGAGTTTAACATATAACTTTTTCCAATTGATTACTAAATTGCTCATTTAATTCAGATAATTTGTATTAAAAGAGAATAAATTCTAATGTAATCTCATATCCTCTTGTGAGGGATGAAAAATGTTTCATACCTTTATAATCACCTATTTTCATGAATAACGTTGAATATGATTTTTTTTTTAAGTTCTATAATAGTTCATAAAATTCATCTAAGGTGTTTTGCCTATTTTTATAGTTCGAACCTTAGGTTTAATATTTTGATTATCCTATACTAGATTTCACATATTCTTCACATAATATATAAAATCATGTCAAAGTGTGAGCACATATATTAATCAAACTATTAAAATGATAAAATATTAAACTAATACAAGCTATCGCTCATAAATAAGCAAGATCTAATCATCCAGATATAGATTCATATACTACATACTTAAATATTAGAATAAAGATTTAGCCAAACATAGTTTTGATTAATCAAAACAAAACAACAATACCATTGAGAACAATAAAATAAAATAAAAAGAAGTTAAAGCTTATCGGTTTCAGTTTTCAATGATATTTTGAATATCTTTCACAAACTCGCTTCTTTTTCATTCTCTTCAGGGCTTTTCTTTTTCTCTAAAATACCCTAACCTCTAAGGTTGCTCAAAAGATGATCCAAAGATCTCCAAATTTGTATGCTACAAGTGCTTAAATAATTTTCTCTCATAATTAAAGCAAAATACCACAAAATCAGTGCATATAGCATGTATTTAGGTTGGATATGATTCAAACCGTGTACCTCCTTATAGGTAAATGCGTTGCTCCATTTTCACCTATTTTCTAGCTCGACATATTTCAAATAGTGCCAAAAAAATTTTAAACAAGTTTTAGCCTGTTGTTCTCCATCATATATTTTAAATTCTTGCATTGATTCTACACCTATCTACCTAATTACACTACCTAATTACACTAGTAGCAACTGTATATGAGAACTTATAATTAACTAAGCCAATTCTAATATTTAATTTCTCAAAGATATGATTTAATCAATATTTTGAATATGCAAACAATTGGAATGCGTGGTACATGACTAACACACTAAGCTCTCCGTTTCTAATTATTTTACACAAGCACACGCTCATACATTTTATTTTATTTTATTTATTATGCCATCGATCTTGGATGACTGGGTACCTTTTGGAGGTGTTTTATAGGAGCAGGTAACAGGCTACTTCCTTTACCTAACATTTGAATCCTGAACTTTCTACTCGTATTATTCTACCCATTTGTGTTAGCTGTCTGACCATCCAAACAATGACGATATACACTATGTTAACCACATGATCATCAAGTGTTGACACAATATTTCCAATTATTTTCCTTTAAAACACCACGTTACATGGATTTACAACGAAGATGGAAACAAAATGCCCTTGAATCCAGTTTTAAGCTTCCATTCTCAGGCCATAGATTTGAGGCACAGGCATTGGCTGTGGAGAATGGAAAAAGAAATTTTATTGTTATTTTAAATACCCTCCAAAGTGTTGATTTTCGAAAATAAATAAATATATATATATATTCAAAATGGTAAATTTTGAATATATAAAATAATGATAAAAAATGGTGAAATTTGATATATAATTTAAATACATTAAAAAAATTTCACAAAAAAGAGAAAAAAAAATTACACTTATGTTAGCCTCGATTAACAAGATCATAACCCATTTACAATGTGTCATAATGGCAAAAGTAAAAACTTATTGCTATGTCGTTGCAGAATAATAAACTTTAATAAGTTTCTCTTACAATTTGATTAAGAATAATTTTTACTAGCTTCTAATGAATTTTCAAATTCCTATTACGGACGTAATTTGTAGGCTTTTGATCTTTTCTAGAATCTTAAAAATATATTTAGAGTTCATAACATTATTAAGCACAATAACGAATTAATTATCAGATTGAATTCTGACCCAATGATTATGGTGTGCTAAGAAGTTTAATTTGGTGGAGCCTTCTTCACCCGTTGCTGGTGGAATTCGACCATGGAAGGCATATTTGTAACGCATTTTAGAAACAAATTTTTTTTTCCTCCTCGTCTATTTTTCTAATGCAAGTTTGCATTTGAAAATGTGACTCAACAGGGAAACTTCTAAAATCAGTCCCATCAACAATAGTACTTTCAGCTGATCAAATAATAATAATAATAATACTTTCTGTTGAATAATTATGGATTCATGATAGAAATCAGGATCCATCAATACTGCAGATGAGATAGATGAAATCTAAACCTCAAACAAGATTACCCTGGGTCTCTAGACGAAAATTCAAAAAGCAAATGAGAAACCAGATGAAATCTAAACTCCTTATAAATGCCAATACATAAAAGTTAGCCACACTAGGGGGAACAAGTCATCTGTGAGATGAATATATCCTCCCCCACACACTCAAAACTCAAGCGGAAATATTCAACATCCAATGTGTACATAGTTGTGGAAAAAATGAAAAAAGAACTTGCCTCATGCAACAGCAGTTTCCTTCCAGTCCTCCAAGGGTAGCTTCGATGCTAGAGGGAGCAACGTAACTCCTCCATGAAGGGGACTTGAATATTTCTTGTATATTGCCTTCAACTTGTCCCTTGCCGCGGCTAAATGGCATATCACCAAGAGTCCTGCGCAACCCCTGAAAATATGTCAAATTTGGACATGAATTACATAGAAATAATAGATGACAGATTGGTTATCTCACATGCAAAAGATCAAATCCAATATCATATATCTAGTATTTAGACCAATGGTTTGTTATTGGTTACATCACATAGATTCCACTGTTAGAATTGTACTCCTATAAGGTGTCTTAATTAAATTATAAGTCTTTGGATTTAAAGATAGCCCAGTTATATCTGAAATGCGTACGCAATCCGAGTTCAGGTAAAACTACACTTCTAATTGAGTCATGATGGGAATGACTCTATAAATAGAGGAGTCTAGGTCCCTCTCTCACACGTTTACATCACAAGTAGTTCTCATCTACCACTAGTATTGTAGGAAGAAGTGTTGAGGGAGAAGACCTCGTACTCTACTCGGTCTACAGGTGGAATCTGCACACACATGGATTCAGGTACGCTTCCGTATCACATGATTTCCAACATGTGGTATCAGAGCCCATGTTTTGATTTTGGGTATAATAGATTTCACCCATGATTATTTAAGAATTCTTGAAATATTCATTATTGTATTAGAATATTCATGTGATTATTATTATTATTTTTTTTGGGATGCATGAATCTGAAATATGTATGAATGCATTATGGCATAATTTTTTTTAACGATGGATTAAGGCATCATATCATACGGTCTCCTGTTAAATTGTTTAGAACTGATTATGGCATGATTATTTAAAAATCTGATCATGCCATAATCACAAGGATGGCTTCCGCATGATGTTTTCACGCACATGAAATCTAATTTAGAATTGCTTTAAAGAAAATTGCAGTTATTCCGCATGTGTCATAAACACAAAAATTATTTAGAATTGCCTCCATAAACACATGATTATTTAGCACCACTTCAAAGAAAAAATTTTCATCTTTAAATGCACTATGACATGATTATTTAAGAATTCTTGAATGCATATATGGATTTGGTTGCTATTTCACGCACATGAATTCTCGGTGAAGACATATTTTCCGTCCACATTTGACGCACATGAATGCTCGAATTTTGCCGCTGGTATTTTCACCTCTGGACTTCGGTTTGTCTCCTTCGGATCATTAAGCTTGTTATTTCAGAATTTTTTTTTCCAATCTGCATTGAGATTTAGCATGCGTAAATCTAGAATTACTTTTCTATATATGAGTAATCTGTAATTTCTTCATTAATGCCTTTGATATGTTATTAATTTTTTTATGCAATAATAAAAAAATTAATTCCATGTTTCAGTTAGATTAAAAAAAATCTGCATATAACTTATAATCTACGATAATGGGTTGCTGCCTATTTTATGAAAACGCATTGTTGTCTATTATTACACACCTATTTGGAATTACTTATAATTTTTTTTTAAAAAAAAAGTGTCTGCCTATGTCATTCATATTTTATTTTTATGTGGTTATATCAAATTTTATAGAATATGATATTAATTGTTGCACGGATGTATGGAATTTATTATCTGTTCAAATTTCGTAGGCATGCATTTTTTTTCCTTTCGGTGTGTATGTAACTATTATTTTAGACATATAATTATTATGATACATATACATGTATATATATAATATACATGTGCTGGGTAGCATAAATGTATAAATGTAAAATATTTTTTTAATCTAGAATTCATGGCCAATTCTATAATTATGGCCAAATCTGGAATTAATGCCATAGATTTATTTATTTATTTTTTCCCCTGTTCGACGTATAAAAATATTAATATAGCATGTAAAATGGTTCTTTCCTTGACCATTTGATAATTTTTTTTATTTACAAAATGGTTCTTTCCTTTTTTGAACCGGGCTTGGGCATTTTTGAGTCCGGCCAATAAGCCCATGAGGTTGGCCCATATTTTCAAACCTAGCTTCACAGGCCCAAATGGACAACCCATTTTAGCCCACAACAGTGCAGAACATGCCCAAAAACCCGTTATGACAGATAGAGCACGTGGCCCATTATGAACCGTCCATACATATATTAACATAATTCTTGATCCTCTTATCCAAATTGAACGATCTAATTATGGTTTTCTATATTTTTAGACATTTTAGATATAATGGAAGGGTCTGATTAAACTAAATAGGTCAATAAATCTGACTTTTGAATATTTATGCAAATTTTTTTGAATTATATGTGTAATTAATTCATGTGATTGGTATATAAATGCCTAATTAGCAATATATTTATTTATGATTTATTGCTTTCTAGTTAATTTTAAACATGCAATGTATATATATATATATGTGAATAAATATATAAATTATGATTATTAAATTTTATAGTGAGAATTACATTCCATGGCAAGACTGGAGGTTGGTGTCTAGGCAAGAGGTATTGAAGAGGATCATGTGGTTATTTAATTGGATCCCTGCTATACAGGGGAAGCCTCTCACGCCCTACCTCACTTACCTGGTTAACCAAAAGAAATAATATGAAATTTAATTGCACATAATAAATTTAATAATCATTATTATTGAATTATTTATATATATGTATATTATACTCTGTAACTTATACTAATAATTTTGATTGTGTAATTTTAATTGCCCCAAAGGGTCTAAAATACATTTTCAAAATTATTAAATAAATGGAGAGAATATTATTGTTTATTTTTTCTCCTTATGGAAATTGTAATTAATTGTCATCTTTATATCTTTTGTTGCCCTGAAGGATCTAAGATGTTTAGTTAATCAAATTTATTAAACAAAGAGAAAATAACATGATTTTTCCTCTCATAATAGAAATTACATTATTAAAAAATATTATATTATCGTTTTACTTGAAAGTAGCTATAATTTAATATTTTTTATCAATAATTAACTAGAACTGCATAAACGCAGGAAATTTTTTACCCAAAGGTGGAAATTTCTTGACTTTGTGTATTCATAATTAATTATTGAATATTATTGTTTATCATAGCATTATTGAATATAATCATGCATTATTGCTTGTGTAATTAAATTTAAAATTTTAGCTATGATTAATTAATATTAATGGAATTGTTACATAATATTTTATCTGAATCATAATGGTAACGTGAGCTTAATCATTTTTTTATAGCTATGGCTCATGTTCCTCAATCTTATCTGTCTAATATCCTGACACTGAATGGATCAAATTACTCTGATTAGCATTAGCAATTGATAAGTCTAAAAATTTTCATTTAATTCCATGTTAAATTCGCACAATTAAATATTAAAACGTTAATTAAATATATGTTTTAAGTGGAATTTTATGAAAATCATATTTTTCGTAAAATCTTTAATTTTGTTATGAAGTGGGTCATTTTGTAACATTCTTAAAAATATAAATCCCCTAGAAAATTTTAACATTAAAATATGTATTAACATATTAATATAATTTATGCAAAATTATAAAACCAGCTAATTTGGAAAATCATACATACAATTATAAATATAATTTAAAATATGGTTATAAAGCAAACTGTTATAACATTTTAAGCTAAAATAATAATAAATAAATTCAAAAAGGGCTAAAAACTAAATTAAAAATATCAGCAAGCTTATTAAAATCATTTTGACAAAAATTAAATATTTAAATTTATTTTTGTTTGCAGCATGAGTACACGAGACCTTGCACCACCAGAGCACCATTTATGGTGCTCCATCTCCCCAGACCGGACAGTAGCAAGGAAAACCAGCCCCAAAAAAATCCCGAAAGCCATGGAAATCCAGCATGAAAAAATCAACCGACAGCCATGAATCAGAAAATTCGAGCGGCCGTAATCCACCAAACACAAGCAACCCTTACAGTGTTATCTATTTACTGAACACCCAAATCAATTTTAGCCCTTCTCCAATCGATAATGAAAATTCCAGGCAATACCGACCAGCAAGCTAACTAATTAACCATTCGCTCTCTACTCCAAGCCACTATCAGTTGATTGACATGAAACAATCCAACAATTTCAAAGCGGATTGCTACCTCCCTTTTTCAACTACATCAGCAGAACGGTGCCTCCATTTTCAGCAACAAATCCAACAGCTTCTCCTTCTCAATCACAGCCACCAATGATCGGCCAATAAAACTCTAGCGACCGCCTCAAATCAGCGCTCCTGCCCCATCTCCTTTGATTTCGATCAAGCATTAAGCCCCAATTGATTTTATGAAGCAGAAGCTGCCCATAGCCATCAACAACACCGTAGCAATTCCAACCAGCTCAGCCATTCACGTAGCAATGAAAACAGAAGCCACTGTCTCCATCAGCGTTGACCAAGGCCATCACCCATTTTCGTCTAAGCCAACACCTAAAACCCACAAGCGAAGAACAGCCTGCGAAAATCCCAGCAATGGCATCCATCCGCACCACCTTCTCAAACACCGACGATCATTCCTTCATAGCCAAGCAAGCCGTCAATTACAAGCAATCACCCCTAAAATCCAGCTTGGGCACCCACCGAAATCAACCAACCACCCATCTTCTACCACCAGCGACCATGATTCGGCCATCCGATCCAAAAAGTCCAAATTCGTCCGACCAACCAAACCAGAGCTTCTACAACTAGCCATTGGCAGCCCCATTTTTCACCAAAGATTGGACAGCTCCTTTTAGAGCTCCAAACCAGCTGCAGGTTTGCCGTCCACAACGATTTCCACTGATTTAACCAGAAAACAACAAAACAACAGCTTTTCAAGTTTAGCAGTTGCAAAATCTAAATCCATCATAGACCAATCGGCAGCACTCTCTCGATCATGGCAACACTCTTTCCCAGCCCCTATCAATCAAGCAGCTGGCTATCTCATCATAACGTAAAGAAGCAACGAGAGCTCGAGCGAGAAAGCGTGAAGGCAAGGGTGAAGTGCACGACAGCTTTTTGGTGCTCCACAAAGCAAGAATCCTACATTGGATTCAACTTGGGTCACAGGGTTCCTTACACATCTATAAAAGCATGGCACTCCAAGACCCCACACACACATCACCAAGCAACCTTTTCCCTTGGGTGGGACCCCTAGCAAGGAAGTGGGGCCAAGCAATAAAAATTTCTATTACGTGGAGATTTGCATTCGGGTGATGTAAATTTTATTTTACTGCTTTATGCTTTGTAGTGTTTCGTAGTTATTACTCTTTAATTTGTAGTTTTAATTTTTTGATTAGATTTACTGCTTTATTTTATGCTTTGTAATTTTTAGATTAAATTTAATGTAATTCTCTCTCCTGTTTTAATAGTTGAATTTAATAGCTTTTATTGCTTTCTTAGAATAGTTTTAATTAAATTGTTAGTTAATTATAATTTCTTTTAGCTTCTTGTCTCCCTTTCTTTTATCTCCAACTCATCTAATCTTTTCTCTCTTCTTTCTCTCTCTTTCTAATTTTCTTCCATCTCTCTTTCTCTCTCTAATTTCTTTTTTTCTCTTTTTTTCTTTTTCTCTCCAATTTCTTCTATTTTCATTTATTTTCTCTCTCCTCTCTCTTATCTCTCTAATTTCTTCTCTTTTCTCTCTTCTTCTCTCTCTAAACTCTCTTTCTCTCTCCTCTCTTATTCATCTAATTTCTTTCCCTTTTCTCTGACTTTTTTCTCTCTTTTATCTTTCTCTCTTCTCTCTGTTTTTCTCTAATTCCTTCTATTTTCTCTTCTCTTCTCTCTCTCTCCTCTAATTTCGTTCCTTTTTCTTTTTCTATATCCTCTCTTTCTCTCAAAAATAATTCAAAACTACATCGCCTCTTTGTGGATTTGACCCGACTCACCGTTATTCTGCACTATCACCCGTATAGTGGTAGCTTTAATGTGTTTTGGTTAATTTTAATTAAACTGGTGATCACAGTACTCTTAACAACAAGCACTTGGTGTGCACAAACAATTACTTATCACCTTAGGATGTTTGGATCTAGATTTAGTCATTCGTATTGCAAAACCTAATGACTTAACGCCTGAAAGTACGGATAGTCAAAAGATTCAATTTGATAAATGGGAGCGTTCCAACAGGTTGTCTCTTATGATTATAAAGAGTACAATCGAAAGGAATATCAGGGGCTCTATTTCTGACCCTGAAAATAAAAGTGTCAAAACTTATCTAGACTCAATTAAGGAAAAATTTAATGAGTCAAATAAAGCATTGGCTGGAATGCTCACTAACAAATTAACTTCAATGAAATATGATGACATTTGTGGAGTGCGAAAGCATATAATGGAAATGTCAAATATAGCTGAGAAACTTAATGAACTAGGGATGAAAATCTTTGACTCTTTCCTAGTCATACTTGTCTTAAACTCTCTTTCATCTCAGTTTTCTCAATTCAAAATCTCCTATAACACACAAAAGGATAAATAGACTTTAAATGAATTAATATCCATGTGTGTACAAGAGGAAGAGAGATTAAAGCATGATGGATCAATGACTATCTATTT
>JAXCLR010000063.1:35238565-35266731 GCA_035584095.1 Annona squamosa | reverse complement strand
AAGCGGAAGAGTTGGTTCGAAAAGAAAGGTAACAATTATGTACATGTTTGCCTTGAAACCAATTTCATAAATATATCCTCTAATTTATGGTGTATTGACTCTGGTGCTATTATTCATATTTCAAACTCTTTACAGGCATTCCATTCAACCCGCAATCCAAAACCGTATGAGCCATCTATCTTAATGAGTAATCTGACCAATTCTAACGTCAAAGCAGTAGGAAATTGCAGGCTTCGCCTTGACACAAGACATTTTTTGGAACTGCATGATGTTTTCTATGTTCCGTCCATTTCTAGAAATTTAATTTCTTTGCCAAAACTTGATGTAATGGGTCATTTTTTCAGTTTTGCAAACTCAAAATTTTCTTTATTTAAAGATTCTATTTTAATTAGAACCGGAACATTGTTTAATGGTTTATACAAAATAAGTGCAGAATGCTCATCTATTAATCGTTCATCTACCCTAAATGTATGTGCTGGTAATAAACGTGGTATGATTGATGAAAATTCCTTCATGTTGTGGCATAAAAGATTGGGTCACGTATCGAAAGAAATGATGATTAGCAACTCATCTTTACCCTTATTCTTGTGGAGTGAAGTCTTAAAAATTGCTATGTATATCCTCAACAGAGTTCCCAGTAAAGCTATTCCTAAAACTCCATTTGAGTTATGGACAGGCAGGAAACCCAGTTTGAGACATATACATATTTGGGGCTGTCAAGCAGAAGCAAGGATACTCAACTCACAAGAAAAGAAATTGGACCCAAGGACTATTAGTTGTTTCTTTATTGGGTATCCAAAATGGTCTAAAAGGTATAAATTTTACAGTCCGTCCCATAATACTAGGATCATCGAGACCGTAATATCTCGATTCATTGAGAATGGCGAAAATAGTGGGAGCACAACTCCACGAAATGTGGAATTTGAGGAGATTAGAGACATTTTCTCTGATTCATCATTAATGGATGTAAGAACTGAGATTATTGATCATAACATGAGAGATCAACAACCAAAAATTGTTGTGCAACTCACAGAAGAATCGATCTCAATTCCAAATGTCATTCATGAATATGATAATGTAGAACATATTAATGAGCCAAAAAGTCTAATCGAATAAGAAGACCTGCTATTTCAGATGACTACATTATATATTTGGAAGAATGTATTAATGATCCTTGTATTGAAAATGATCCATTGATATTCAAAGAAGCCATTAATAGTGAAAAGTCTGAATTATGGATTAATGCTATGAAAGATGAATTGGAATCCTTGTTTCAAAACAAAATTTGGGATCTTGTTACGTTGTCTAAAGGGAGCAAATCTGTTGGTTGTAAATGGATATTCAAAACTAAATGGGACCCTAAGGGTAATGTAGAAAGGTATAAGGCCAGACTTGTTACCAATGGATTCACACAAATAGAAGACATTGATTATAAAGAGACATTTTCATCCATCTCTAGAAAAGACTCATTCAGAATTATTATGACATTAGTGACTTACTTTGACTTAGAGTTACACCAAATGGATGTAAAGACGGCATTCTTGAATGGAAATTTAGAAGAGGAGGTATACATAATGCAATCTGAAGGATTTGAAATGGAAGGAAAAGATACATTAGTATGCAAATTAAAGAAATCTATATATGGACTTATACAAGCTTCTCAACAGTGGTATTTAAAGTTCAACAAAGTTATCACTTCCTTTGGATTTACAGAAAACATTGGTGACCAATGTATATATCTAAAGTTGAGTGGGAGCAAGTTTATATTTTTAATCCTATATGTAGATGATATTTTGCTTGCTACTAATGATTTAGATCTTTTACATAATACTAAAAGTTTCTTTTCTGAATATTTTGATATAAAAGATATGGGTGAGGCATCATATGTCATAGGCATTGAGGTTCATTGAAATAGGCCTAAAAGACTTTTAGGGTTATCACAGAGTGCGTATATTAATAAAATTTTAGAAAGATTCCAAATGCCCAACTGCTCATTATGTGAAGTGTCAATCTTTAAAGGTAAAAAATATGGTCTATATCAGTATCTACAGAATAAGATTGAGAAACAGGAAATGAGGTCCATCCCATATGCTTCTGCTCTTAGGAGCATGATGTATGCGCAAGTTTGCACACGTCCTGACATCAGTTATACAATGGGATTACTTGAAAGATATCAAAGCAATCCAGGAATTGAACATTGGAAAGCAGTAAAGAAAGTAATGAGATATCTCCAAGAGACTAAAGATTATGAGCTCATCTATGAAAAAACTGATTAATTAGAAGTGATCAGTTACACAGATTCAGATTATGATGGTTGTATAGACAACGGAAGATTCACATCAGGCTATATTTTTCTATTAGCCGGTGGAGCAGTTTCATGAAAAAGTGGGAGACAAAATCGTGTAGTTGACTCTACCATAGAAGCTGAATTTGCCGGCTGTCATGAAGCATCCTCAAATGCACTTTGGTTGAGGAAATTTATCTCAGAGCTGAAAATTATGAATTCTATCTTTAGGCCTCTGAAAATCAATTGTGACAATTCATCAGTAATTAGCTTATCCAATTATAGAAGAATTACTGGCACTAACAAACATATTGATGCTAAGTTTATGTCAGTATAAGAAAGGATTAATAATCATCTGATATCGATTAGTTTTGTTAGTACTGCTGACATGATTGCTGATCCCATGACTAAAGCCCTGGCGCCGAAGGTCTTCTCTAGACATGTAAGAAATATGGATCTTGTTATGTGAGACAATTATTGATGTAATCGATACATTTTGAGATCTCATGTTGGATGATTATTTTCTTTTGTTTCATTATGGTATTTTATTGATAATTTTATGTGATTTGGAAACAAAAGGTTTTATCTATTTGATATTAATGTGGGACATTAAAATTATATAATTGTAAATCTGTCATTAAGAACTTAGTTAAGTAAGTTTACTAATATCATGATGCATGGAAGGAAGTATGTTTATATTGCATATAACCGCCATGATCCATGTTAACAAATTTTTTAAACTTAAGTATTAAAGTTGAATTGCGTATGTAATGACTAGGGCATGTTTTTCAAATGAGTGCACTCGTCCGGTAATTTTTTCAAATGTTAAATCCAATGATTGTATTTTAAGTATAAATTTTCTTTTCTTTCTTAATTTTTTATTTTAATTAGGCCAAGTGGGAGAATATTAAAATTGTACTCCTATAAGGTGTCCTAATTAAATTATAAGTCTTTGGATTTAAAGATAGCCCAGTCATATTTGAAATGCGTACGCAATTCGAGTTCAGGTAGAACTACACTTTTAATTGAGTCATGATGGGAATGACTCTATAAGTAGACACCTCTCTCATACGTTTATATCACAAGTGGTTCCCATCTACCGCTAGTATTATAGAGAGAAGTGTTGAGGGAGAAAACATCGTACTTTACTCAGTCTACAGGTGTAATCTACACACACATGGATTCATGTACGCTTCCGCATCACATGATTTCCAACAGCCACAACCCCCTAACTAAACTAATGATAAATACATCAAGGGATTGAAAAAAAAAATGAAAAGAGTTATATATTACTTAGAAGCGAGACTGTTAAATCATTATATATATACATAGATAATAATCTTGTATGATGGGCAGTAGTAATCTCATGCATTTTACATATTTTTGATTTATTATCTTTGAATTCTTATATATATTTCACAAGAACTCAAAAAATTTTAAAAATTTAAACCAAATCCTCCCTCACATATGAAAAGTGGTAAAATTTTAATTTTTGACATTTTGTAAAATATATATACAATAAGTCTAAAAATGATTAATTTGGGTATATGAACTATATATATATGAGCGCATAAAAATTGAGTATAAAATATATGTGGTTTTTTTTACTTAGAAGTAACAAACAATTGCACATATCAGTATCCTATATGCAGATGGTGAGGATTTTTTAAGCCCCTAAGCCAGGAGGGTTCCTAGTACACCCTTGGGAGGGCGATAAATAGAAAAAAATGATTTATATTTTGAAATATCTTTTAAATGTTCAAAAAAAATTTTTAATTGTGAAAAATTTAGGAGGCCCGGAACTCAACGATACTCCCCCCTCTAGGCAGGCACAGAAAAATCCATTTGCTTTTACTGGATGACAAGGAAGAAAAGCTATGTCCAGCACGCAGGGCTACAAAATATATATAATCAAACTCTATTATAAAATACTCAAGCGAAGTAACGATGAAGACATGCAATCATTGCACGTTTTGGTTGCCTTAGTAATTTCCAAGTTGGCCATTAATTCTATTATTATATATGGGAAGCGATTTCGTGCAATTTTCTCTCTTTTTTAAGGTGTAGATAATTAACCTGCTAAGGATTGTTTTCTAGATTTTTGTATATATACTCACATAGTTTGACTTAAATTGCATATAGTTTTACGAATTGAGTATTACCCTTATATAGTTTTATCAAAATTACATAGTTTCATCAAAATTGTACATAACTCCTTGTTAACCCGTGAAATGGAAGACTATGAAATGTTAGTAAATTATTTTATTTCCTAAACTACCCTTAAAAACCACTTCTCCCTTTACGTTAACAATCCTATCTTGTGATTGGCTGCCATTGATGATAAGATTTGCATAAGGGAGGAGGTGGAATGCATCCGAGTTCTTCCCAAACAAGGCCAACATTACCAAAGCTCTTTTGGAGTGTAGCGTAGCAACTTTCTCAGTCTGCCTCACACCAATCTCCTACATCTTTTCCCAGTGCTGAAAATGTCGAATGTACTTGAAACAAACCCAATCTTTAGGATTCAAGAAGAGTTGTGGCACCCAATCTAAGAGATTGCCAAAAACTTTCATTCTCCTCCTCGTCAGAGGTGCGGGATAGTGTAGCATTGGCAACAAGAAATGATTTGACAAAGTTGTTGAAAATGTAAACCTTTTCTTCGAGCCTTTTGGGTCTGATTTTGCTAATTATGAAAGACAGGAAAGGCGGATTGAAGAGAAAAGTTGGGTAGAAAACGCCCTTCTCGGCGATGCTCTTCCCCACTAACGTTGTGAGGGATGCCCCAAGTGAGTGCCCAGCTAAAGAGAGTAGTTTTTAAGGGTATTTTAGGAAATAAAATAATTTACTAACGTTCCACAGTCTTTCATTTGACGGCAACTATTAACGTGGGGGCTATATGAAATTTTAATGAAATTATATGAGATAATATGCAATTCGGGAAACTATGTAGGTATATCTGCAATTTCGATCAAACTATGTGTGTATATATGCAAATTACCTAACTTTTAATGGTGTTCATCAAAATGGGCTAGAGATTATGGTTCTTAAGAAACAGAAATTTGGATGAGTGAAGCGGTTCTCTAGAGTTTTTTAACTCAATTGGAGGGAGCTTGGGGCGGTGGAGTCTAATTTATTTATGCCAATTTAAATCAACAAACCTGCTGTTGGAGAAGGACTTAGATATAGCTTTAAACTCAGCAACGTGGAATTGCCCAAAGGAAGGACAGACCAAACTAAACATGAATGTAGGTTGTAGGTAGATAAGAGAAATGGGGATTGTAGCGATTATGAGAGATCATAAAGGGCATTGCCTAGTGGCCAAATGTTGGCATATCCATGGGCTAGCTGATCCCTTATGGATGGAAGCAACCGTAATTCATTTGGAATGGAGGATGGATCGGGCAAAGGTGCAGGGATGTCCAAAGTTAGAAGTGGAAGGTGATTCAAAGTTCACGGCTAATAATTGGTTGATAGGCATGATCAGTTACTTACCCGCCTGCACTTTATCCCAGAAGAAATCAAAGTTCAGAAGGAGGATTCCAATGTATTAATCATCTTCATGTGCGGAGAGATGGCATCGTAGCAACATGGAAGCTCACCAGCTAGCCAATGTCGCCATGCTGAGTGTTAGTTCCAATTCCGACTAGGGAGGCTCCCCTGCAATTTGTATTATAAACTTTCTAACTTTATGTATCAACATTTTGGATCCCCAAGTTTGCAAATTTGCACATTACACCCCGCGAAGTTTTAGTCTTTGCATTTTAAACCCTTATCCCTAACGGCGTTAAAAAAACCCTTTAAACTCTTGTGTATTGTCGAAAATAACATTATATTTGTATGAAAGAAAGCCAACCATGATAAAAAAAAACTAATATCATCTTCCTAAACACCATCCTTGCTCAAAATTGTGTGGCTCAATCGTGCAAATAATGTTAGTTTTTTGTCATGAATGTCTTACTTTTCATATAGATGTAAGGATCTTTTTGACATTACACATGAGTTTAATGATGTTTTTTAATATTATTAAGAGTGAGGGTTAAAATACAAAGATTAAAACTTTACAAAATCTAATATGTTAATACGGAAACTTCAGGGTCCAAAACGCTAATACGCAAAGTTAGTTTATGGCAAAAATACCCCTCCCCTTGCTTTTGTTGCTCATACCTTATATAATAATTCTTCTAAAAGATATTTTCAAAAAAAAATCCTTCTAAAAGAGAAGAAATTATACGAACTGAAGTTGTGATTCAATTAGTAAGAATTGATACTAAAAGTCTAAAACCACTAAATATTATTTTATTCAGAAAATGACTTTGACGCTTTTATCTAAACATCTATAACTTTAAAAATATTTCTTATATAAAAATGGTTTTGTAAAATTTTGTTTATTTAACATTCTTGTGAATGGCCAACATGCGTGTAGCACCACTAGTAACTCACGTTGTCACCAGTGTTTTGGACATAAGTTCGAATGATGTCTCCCTCATTTGGTGTGGGAGTATAGGTTATGTGTTCTCTTGGTTTATGAGAATATTTATAGTTGTTCTCCAAAGTGTGGAGATATTTACAATGTGTCTCTTCAAAGGGTGAGAGTTGTGAAAAGGGCATGATTTGTAGTACAAAATGTCACAGTGTGTATAATATTAATAAAAAAATATTTTTGTGATTGAATTTAAGTGAATTTTTTTTTAAGAGAAACCCCGGATGTCTCCTTTACTGCCAACCTTCTGACAAAGTATGAAAATTTTGGGAGGAAGGGAGACCGCCCAAGGGAAACAAAACTAACTTATAATCCTTTAATATTTAGTCAGATATGCAAAAAGGTGCACAATCTACCCACAACATCTTAGACATATACATAGAAGTGGAGTAATCAGCTAATCTATGAGCCGCACAGTCGCCATCATAGTATACATTAGAGATTTTACAAAATTAAAAAAAAAAAGAGAACATCCTTTTCATTCTTTCAATTATTGTTCCTGTCTGTGATCTAGTGGTTACCTCCTCATTCAAGAAATTTGCTAGCAACATGGGGTCAGTTTCTATTTGGATCCGTTTGTAATGGATGGTCATTGCCCACTCCAAACTTTTTAGCATAGCATTTGCTTCTATTTGTGTGGGATCAACCAAACCAGACATCTTCCATGCCTTTGTAGCCAAAAATATTACCTTACCAGTCTCTTGCAATAGCACCAATCCCAATACTAAGGTTATTTAGAGATATACTTGCATCCACATTTATCTTGATTATGTCTCCATCCGGGGGTTGCCATTTCGCTGAACTCTCAGGAATAAAGAAGTTGCTCAAATTCATAATCTTTGCATGCCTAATAGATTGAATATAACAGATTGTCCAGTCAAGAAACACCTTCTAGTCAACGGTTCTACCTTCAGACATGGCTTTGTTTTTTAGATGCCAGATTTTCCAGCAAGAACACAAGGGGAACACCAGAGGATATATGTTTCTTTTGCTACACAAATATTGAAATGACTCCTCAATGTTCCCATTGTGGTGACCTTGAAGATAGGAGAGAATTCAATTGTGCAAAGCCCTTCTAATGACCTCACACACCCTAAAGAGATGGCCGATAGATTTGGTAGCAAACCTACAACCAATACACCTCTGGTCAACATGCAGCCCCCTTCTTGCCAAATTCATCTTAGTGGGTAATGAATCCATAAGAAGTCTCCAACCATATATAATGATTTTCTTTGGAATTTTAGCTTCCATAACTTTTGGAATACACCTGAGTCCTCTCTCCCAATATTCCACTCACGCTCATAATCATAAATTGAGAAGCAAGCATGCAAGCAAATTCAACATTGAAACATTCAGAAGGCTTGAGGGACAAGAATTTATTATCTTCCTCAGTCCCCTCTGGTATGGGAATGTTGTGTACCATCTTCCACCCTTCCTCACCCACAGCCCTTTTAATAACACATTCCTTCCATTTTCCTTTTTTTTTCAGTCAAATTCCCAAACCTTACTGTCATCATGTATCTCTAATTGTAAAGGTCCCACCTTTTTCAAAATGGAGGAAGACCAATTATCACCAAAGAAAAGAATCTTTCTACCATTTCACAATTTTCATTTAGACCCCATGTTCAACAAATGAATGGCCTTCAAAATGCTTCTCTAAGCATAACAGGCACTCGATTTGGGCTTACAAACCCATTAATCTTCATTTGGAAAATACCTCGCCTTTAGCTCCTTGTAAACCAACGAATCGTGATTAACGTATAGCCCCCATACTTGTTTTGCTAACAT
The DNA here is from genome assembly GCA_035584095.1 of Annona squamosa. Lineage (NCBI taxonomy): Eukaryota > Viridiplantae > Streptophyta > Magnoliopsida > Magnoliales > Annonaceae > Annona > Annona squamosa. The sequence goes on along the minus strand of JAXCLR010000063.1, from coordinate 35,258,179 downwards.
TGCCAAGTTAAAAAGTTTCAAATTCTTGAAGCCCATACCACCCCACTCAACTGGTTTGTACAATTTGTTCCATGCTATCCAGGAGATCCTTTTCTTTCCTTCTCTCTCTCCCAACCAAAATATGTTGAGTTGTGATTCTATCTCCTTACACAAGCTCCTTGGTAGTTTGAAAATATTCATGGCATAAGTGGGAATTGCTTGAGCCACGGTCTTGATAAGAACCTCCTTTCCTCCCCAAGATAACAATTCGCCTTTCCAATTTTGAGTTTTCTTCCATATTCTCTCTTTGACATATCTAAAAGTATTGAATTTTGCTTTTCCAACCCATGCTAAAAATTGTCAATATCTCTGTCTTTCACGCCCAAGGCATCTTCAATCCTCTGTTCTACATGATGCTTTGTATTTCTACTAAACTCGATTCCAATTTTGCTAGTATTTACCCTCTGGCTTGATGACTTCTCATACACATGACTCAGATGCTTTAAATTTCTCACTTCCCTCCTACTAGCCTATAAGAAGAGCAAAACATCATCTGGAAAAAACCAAGTGCGTAAGTTTTGGGCATTCTCTACATAATTTGATACCATTTAGGAGACCCCTACAATGGAAATTCATTTATAAGGCTGAAAAACCCTCAGTACATAGTAAAAATAAGTAGGAAGACAAAGGATCTCCTCGAGAAGCCACAAACTAACCTACTTTTGTGCCATTGTATTCACACTAAATGTTGGTGCTGAAACACAACATTACACCCAGTTGATCCATTTATCACAAAAATTCATCCTTTTCATAATCTGACACATATAATTCCAGTTTACTCAGTCATATGCTTTTGTCATGTCAAGTTTAACTATCATCTCCTCTATTTCCCACCCGACCTCCTCCTCAACATGTGGATTACTTCGTAGCTAAGATCACACTATTTGTGATTAACCTTTCTAGTACAAAAGCACATTGATTTTTAGAAATGGTATTCCTAAGACACTTCTTTAGCCTATTAGCAAGAACTTTAGCCAAAATCTTGTATATTACATTATACAAACTGATTGGTCAGAAATCGGATAGCTTAAAAGCCCCCTATTTTTTTGGGATTAAAACTATCTCGATCTATTTGATTTCCGCCAGCATACTTTTTACAAATGGACAAATTCAACCTTCATAAAGCTCTTGCAAGAATGGAAGATATCCTTCCCCACAATTGTCCAAAACTGTTGAAAAAAACCCGTTCGCAACCCGTCGGGTCCTGACACCTTTGCTGGATTCATTTCTTTCACTACTTTTGTTATTTCTTCCATAGTCAAGGGGCATGTAAGAAATCTATTATCTACCTCAGATACCCTTGAATGAATTAGATCAGTCACTGCAACATGATTAAGTAGGTTCAGTTGTGTATAAACTTTTAAAAAATTGGAAGGCTATCTGCTCTTTGCACTTTTGGTCACTTATCATATGCCCATTCTCATCTTCAAGCCACGTGATATGGTTTCTCCTCCTTTTTCCAATGCATGTTTGTGAAAGAAGCTGGTATTTTGGTCTCCATGATTCTGCCAGTTTACTTTTAATCTTTGCTTCCAATATATCTCTTTATTAATCAATAGTTGATTTATGCAATCTTCCCATTCCTAATCTGCCTATCCCTCAAATCCAATGGATGTTGAAGCTTTAGCCGCTTTAGAACATTTCTTCACTCCTTTAGAATGCTAATAATATTTCCTTTCCTAAGCCTCTCCCAATACTTCATTTTTTCTCAACAGTTTAGAATCTTCCTCTTGATGGCACCCATGGTAATCCATATTTCATCCTTGCTAACATTCTAGTTGTCCTAGACAATTTGTTTCAACTCCTGGTCTCTTCCCTAGTATAGTTCATGTTTAAAATTTGTTTTTGATCTTCTATTTTTAGCACCCCTACAAATTCAACAGAATTGGACAATGGTCGGATGCAACCACTATTAGATGTAATACATTAGCTAAAAGGAAATTCCTCATCCATTCCAATGAAGTTAATGCCTTGCCTCAACTCTGTTTTCCCCTCTTCTATTGTTTCTCCATGTGAAGGGGCTCCTAACAAATCCCAAGTCCTACAGGCAACAATCATTGATGGCCTCTTGAAAAAGATTCAATCTAATTTGGGGTCTCCTAGCCATACTAATATACTCCTTATCACTCACAACTTCATTAAAATCCCCTATTACCAGCCATGGTAAGTTGCTTTGCTGGTGTAACATTCTCATTAGGTCCCATGATTCCTTCTTGCTGTAATAGGGTTGCCATATAAACTTGTCATTCTTCAGGAAATACCTACCTGATTACCAAACACCACATCCACATAATGCTGAGAAAAGGATAACATGTTTATTTTTTCCTTTTATTCCACATCAAAGCTAGGCCACCCCTTCTTTTCTCACAGTCCATTGCAAAATAGTATTTCATTTGGGTTCTAACCCTAATACATTACATTTCACTCCTTTTCCTCTTAGTCTCTATCAATAAAATAAATTTGGGATCTTCTTTCTTAATAATCCCAAACAAGTTATGACTATCTGTGAATTCCCAAGCCTGAGGCAATTCCATGCTAAAACACTCATTGTCGTAGGCGGAGCTAAGTCTTTCCCTTCGCCTCTGCCTTTTGATTAATTTGATTGCCTATTCCCTCATCGATTCTGCTTTTCTTCTTGCAAGCTTCTTCTGACATCTCTCCCTCTCCCCCTCTTGTCCTTAGCTCCCCATATCCTCTTTTCCTTTGTATTTTTTCATTACTGTCCCTTTTGTTTAAAATCCCTTCCTTTGTCTAACTTATTTTTCTCTCTTCTTCTCCAAGTACTACCCCCTAAAGCCTGTGTATTTGCCTATTTTATATTCCCCTCCTCCCCAGATGACCCCTGGAGTTCCTCTTTTTTATCTTTGATCTCCCCGGCCCCCCTTGTCTCTTGCTTATACCCAACCAACTCTCATCATCTGCTTGTTGATTCCCAAGTGTTTCAACTATCAACATTCTCTCCTCTTCCTCCCTGTTTGCCCCCTGCCTTAACGACTGTTCTTTCCATGCTTGAGTTTCCTTCTCCATTACTTCGAATTTGCCTTTTCTCTGTGCATCTATCCATTTTTTAATTTTCTCCAAACCCCTTTATCTAAACACCATTCTTCTATCCCTTCATTCCTTTTGTATACTTATAACCCACACATCCTACCACCAAAGGATTTGTGTCCAACACTCCCTTGATTGACTGCTCCTTGTGTTAATGCCACTGGCCATTCTTCCTTGCCCACAATACAATTCCCATCGCTATCCAAAGCACCTTCCATCAGACCTTCAATGTCCATTAAACCTCTTTCCCCATAGCTACTTTGCTTCATCATATCCTCTACTTCTCTCCTCAACCCCATTTGCTGACTTGTATCAGGTCTTCTTTGTGCAGTTCCGCCCCAATACTGATCCTCTACCCTTGTATTGTCTCTGAAGAATTCCTAATATTGTTTTCTTCCCTTTGTTCCACCTCCATTCCCACCCTTCTCTCATTTTCTTCCCCATATTCAACATACAATTTTGGGGCCATCCTCCCTTCCTCCCCAAGATCCCTTTTATTCCTGTCAACTTAAAACCAACCTAGAGATAGTTCCCATGAGGCATCTCCTCTTCTTTTAAATCCTTTGACTTCCCCTCGCTGTTCTCACGTTTTTTGAAATTGTGACCCATTCCACCACAAAGGTAGCAGAAGGTTGGCAGCTTCTTGTACTAAAATCATAACCATCTTTTTTCTTAAGAGCCCACTTGGATGAAGATACCCCTTTTGAGGGGCTTACATGCATCAAGGATTATCTTTATCCGCAAAATGTGTTCTTTTGGCTGCACCTCCAGACATCTTTCAAACGAAGCCCTGATCATTTTCCTAAGTTTGACCTTCTCAACTACGTACGAAATGTCCAATATCTGTAGCCAAAAAGGGTTTTGAAGAGTTTTATTCAATCTTATAGCCGTCACTTCTTCAACAATTACTAGCTGTCTATCATATATCTAGGGCATTCCCTCTAAAATCCTCTTTTATCTTCCTTGTTCTCTATTGTAACAAAAAAAGGTGGTTATCTAGCTCAGTGAAACTGATTTTCCTTTTAGTTTTCCATACCTTTTTCATCATGGTTTCATCATCACCTAGTTGTAGTTTTTTCTTGTCCAGACCAAGCAAAGTAGTGGAAAAATCTTCCTGCATTTTTCAGCTTTGATCTTTAGCATATGGATTTCTTCTCCCCAAGGCTCTGCCTTGTTCATTGGCGTTTTTGCTATATCTTGCGCCACATTCATCCAGCTTTTTGGATTAAAACCGAATGATGGACACCCCCTCAAAATTCTACTCAAGAATCCCAAATTTCACCCCCTCCGACCCCGAAATCTACCACATCCAAGGAAAAGGGGGAAAAACCAGCTAAGGATTTCAATCGCCAAACAGGAGTTCGAGAGCGTCACCATGAATTTTTTGAATTTAAGTGAATTTTAAACTATATATTTTTACATTGTTTTAGAAGGCATGAACTATGGGCACGTTTGGGAATCGAGGGTTAGAAACGTGGCAAGGAAATAGTAGGGGCACGGATTTGAAGATACCCCATTAATCAATTAATTATCATATTTTTTCACTTTTACTCTTATATTCTAATTATTTTCTCCACCAACTACCTTCCAATAAACCTATTTATTCAAACTTTATTTCTATCATTTCGTATTAATCACACAATTTTTAAAATATTTTATTTTCTACTCCTACCAAATACCACATTTCTCACAACTTTTACCTTCCCAAAGGTCCCCAGTATAAGATCCTTGTCAAAATATTTTTTTATATTTCAGTTGTATATTCTAAACATAGCTTGGATTTTGTTAAAATTATGCAAGTGAGCCCCGGACAAAGAAGTATTTTCCACAAAATAAAGCAATAAAGTCATAAACCCCTTCAAATTCTTGGCAATAGGTAAGCTGGCCGTATGAATATATAGGGTGTGTTTGGGAAGTTGTAAAACTTTTGATGAAAAGTTTTGTATGTAAAAGTTATCAAATCAGTAGAAAATGATGTGATATTATAGAGATAATGAAGAGAAATAAAGAGAATAAATTTAAAATAAATAGGTTAGTTGTATTGGTAATTGTGTAGAAATGATTGAAAAGTAAAGTTGTTGTATAGAAATATATGTAAAAAATAATTAAAAAAGAGTAGTTACGTAGAGTGAAAAATTTTAGATCGAAAAGTTTTAATTTGCTAACTTTTTCAAATCGCCTACACACCCGTAGTGCTGTTATGCATCGCAGCTCCGCCGTTTGAGCATAAACCCCGAACCTCTCGCTCTCCAGGCCGAAAATGGCGCTAAATCCCACAATTTCCCCCACCAGATCTCCTTCCTCCTCCCCTTACTTCCATCTTCTTGCTAAACCCGTCTCACATTCTCCCATCCCCTCCAAAATATCTGCGAGTTTGCGTCCGCAACCCCATTCTCGGCCTCAATATTCATGCCATCTCCATATACCACCCTCGTCAAATTCTAACTACAGAACCTGCTCCGGCGATTTGAGTCCCTTGCAAATGAGATTTAGTGAAGAAGGGTTCGACTTTTTCAAGCTTTGGGCGGGCCCTCCCGGTGGTTCTGTCGGAGACGGTAGCTATGGAGGTTCTTCAGGCGGTGGCCATGGAGACGATGATGGAAGAGGTGAAGAAGAGGGTGGCGGGAATAATCATTCGTTGTTGTCATGGTAACGGAAATAACTGGAAGATTTACTTCTTGAGCTTCCAAATGAGTTGCTTTTAACACAATCTTTTTTCTTCTTTCTCAACCGTGGTTCTTGCTGTTCTTTCGCCGCCATTAAAGTCATTCTGTCTAAAAATTTTGTGTCGGCATTCGTCTTAAGGCGAAGACAGCCTCTCTGAAAAAATGAGGCAAGGCTGTATTTCTTGCCCTCCGTAAGTAATGGCAAATTTGGTTACCCTCCCCAAGTGATGCTGAAGTTTCTTGCTTGTATCTGAGGTTGAACATTCGACTTATAGAAGCAGCCTTTCCACAAAAACACACACACACACACATACAGAGTAAGGATGTTTTTGATACCTTCCCCATGCCGAGCATTGACAGCACTCACAGGAGTCTCACGCATTGGGATTCCCCTTTTTTGTTTATTATAAGATTTAGATTATCCATAATTATGAGAATAATATAATTTCCCAGCCTAGTAAAAGGGTTGGAAGTGATTGTATTATGATTTTTTTATCAGGTATTTGATGTCGCTTGAGAAGCATCCGGTGGTCACAAAAGCAGTTACATCTGCATTTCTAACTTTTGTTGGGGATTCAATTTGTCAGGTTTTCTCCTTTTCTCATATGAACCTGTATTTATTTACGCCAAATTTTCATATTTCTAGATTTTGGGTGTGTTTGGTTGAGGATTAAACTTTTTGATAAAAAGTTTTTGAGGTGAAGGTTGTCAAATTGATAGAAAATAATGTGATATGATGGGGTTAATGATAAGGTGTAAAGAGAATAAAGTTCAAATAGATAGGTTAATTGTATAAGTGATTGTGTGGAAATGATTGAAAAATATGGTAGTTTATGTAGGAAAATGTTAAAAAAATTAAAACAGAGTAGTTATAGAGAGTGAGAAGTTTTTGATTGAAAAGTTTTAGTTAACATTTTTTTAGCCTAACCAAACACACTTGATATACTCAAGAAGGCATTGTTTCTATTTTTGTTTTTTTGGAAGACATAGTAAAATAACGTGGAATTGCCAATTTTATAAATTGCATATTCAACAGTAATCTAAAGAAAAGAAGAAATCAGAATCAGTTATATCATATCATCAATAAGATACTCTCCATTAATCCAACGAAGAGCTATTGTTAGTTTTCACTATATATGCATCTTAGTGCTTGTGGATCAACAACTATTTTTCCCGCATCTTCAACTGCCTTAGTGAATCACTCATATATCATATAGTACTGAGTGAATCATATGTCATAAGTCACTGACTGTTCCGCGTAAAAGAAGGCATTACTGCTGAAACTCAATTCCAAATCCTCCTTGTGTTTACAGCTCTTGATTGATCGGGCACCCACATTGGACTTGAAGCGGACGTTTCTATTCACTTTCTTGGGATTTGTATTGGTTGGCCCAACATTACATTTTTGGTAATTACTTGGAATCTTTATAATTTGAGCTGTGAAAATTGGAGACCAATGTTTGGTACTCTATTGTATGAATAAAGAATCCTCAATGCCTGTTATAGACAACAGTACATTGAGTTATCATCATTCTGGACTGCTTGTATTATTTCTGTAGAATGCATCCACCACTGTTGCAGAGAACAATGTCTCTTGGATAAAATTAACAAACCTAAAATTGCCGTGTCCTATCTTGCGATTTCTTTTCCACACCGTTGATGAATCTTGGAAGATCCATCTTTTTAAACCTGGTTCTTTGTAGGATGAAACGATAGGACCTAATTGGCTTTTTTTTTTTTTTCCATTTTGTTTTGTCATTATTTTTCCATCTAGTTAGGGTGGTTCAGTAAAAGTTTCAGCATTCAGTTGCCAGTGTAGGGCTGAACTGCATGGAAAGTCCAAGTTGATGACCTGGATTCACAATGTGGTCAAATATACTGTACTTCAGCAGGATGTACATTGGATGAGGTCCAAACCCATGATGATTATTATAATTTTTGAAATTTAATGATGCAATATAAGGGCACGTTTGGTGACGTGTGTGGGAAACGTGGGGTGGGAAACCATGGCAGCATGGTTTTCAAGGTCCATCATCCCTCAACGAATCATCATATTTTTTTCACTTTTACCCCTATATTTCAATCATTTTTCCTATCAACTACCTTTTAATAAACCTATTTATTCCAACTTTACCTCTATAATTTCATATCAATCATACAATTTTTAGAATATTCCATTTTCTACTCCCAACCCATCCCACATTTTCCACAACTTTCACTTTCCTAAACATCCCCAAATAGCATAATAGTGTTTTAAATTGAGTTGAGAGAATTTGCAAATCGGGCAGAATTATTATAATTTGTATGCAAAGGAGAGGTTTGTAAATGGGTTCATGTGTTTGGTTGTCCAATTAACAGAGTTGATTTTTATAAGAAAATGTATAATATATTATTTATTTTGAAATTTTCAAACATTTCCTCTCCATTTTCAAAATGAAAATAACTACATTCATTACCAGTGAAATCTAATACACAAATAAAGGTATCTTGCAGCTTAAACGTTTGCTTAGTGAAAGCACGCAAGATCCATCCAGGTGTACAGTAGCCAATAACTTGAATTGTCAACCCCATTTGGAAAATTGGACATATCTTACATAAAAGATTTCAATATCGCACTTTAAAGTAACATATTATGACTATGTATTAGTATTCCAATTTCTTAAGTGCCTTAAAGTGAAACTCTCACACTTTGGAAATGTTAGCAGCTTCAACCTAACATTCATATAGGTGTATCTATTCAAAGTACCCTATAACATGATACTGTTTTACCAAACAATTTACTTATTTTTTTCATTTCTCTATCCTTCAAGTAAAACTCAATGGAGGTATGGGCTTGACATGCACATTTTTCAGTCTCCCTGGTTCATAATTGCCAATGTTTCAGTAATCATTTCTAGGCCATTCGCCTAGTGGTACGATAAATATGAGATACCCCAAAATTTACCAAATTTTGAGACTAAAAGTATGCAATTTTTGGTCAATCTTCAAAGGTATGTCATTTTAACTATTTATTCTTGTTTACTAACGAAACCATTGAGAATTTTTGGCATTGTTGATAGTGAATCCCATGCCAGTGGCATGGATTAAATGTGTACTTCATACTGGTGCCATTGCTTCAGGAATTGGTAAAACTTTTGAAGTCTAAATATCAGAGATCCACCTCCTTTGCTAATCATCACCAAAAGTTGTAAAACTGGGTGTAATTGAACATGTCTAGTGGTATTTTCAGGTATCTTCAGTTGAGCAAAATTGTGACAATACCTGGAGCTCCTGGAGCTTTCTTGAGTCTTCTGCTTGATCAGGTAATGATATCTTCTCCATATTTGCTGTTTGGCTTGTTGAGCCTAATCAGCCTGTGCCTTTTCTGAAGACTGCTGTGGTTGTTGTGTAGTTCCTTTTCTCTCCTATCTTCATTGGTGTCTTTTTATCGTGCTTGGTGACTTTAGAGGGACGGCCATCTGATGTGATGCCAAAGCTCCGACAGGTAAAGTTTCTGTTATTTATTCTTCACATGTTTATTTTGCTTAATCAAACCCTATGTGCAAATATTTCAATATTTAAATTATAGAGTCATATAGGCCTTACAATATTTGCTATCTATCCCATTTATTCCTCACACAGGCCTTGTCATGTTTATCATGACCCAATGGATCTCTCTTGTATCAGGAAAAAAAATTTTGATTTATGGTTCCATTGGATTTACAGGCATGGCCTACCTAATTGACTGGTACTCTTGATTCTGGTGTCCGTGAAGGATATATTGTAAAACTATTTAATTAGTCTGGTGTATAACACACAACACTAGTTGTCATTACAAAGCAAGAGTGCCTGCTTCCTCAATTTTGTTACTGAGGTTTTTGACTGTTTATTTTCTTGTACTTCATTGTTTTTTCATTGTTAGGAGTGGTTCTCCTCCATGCTGGCAAATTGGCAATTGTGGATTCCATTCCAATTCCTCAATTTCTGGTTTGTTCCACAGCAATTACAGGTTTGAAATCTGTCCTTCATTCTCTTTTCCTTTGTTGTCTTTCTTGATTCTCTTTGAATTTCCAAGTTTCAGGTTCATTCAATGGCAATTTCAGTTGCCGACATGTCCATCTTAAGGATAAGTATTAGTCACTGGCTTGTCTGAATGAGGAAATTTCTCATCTCTCGATTATGAGAAACGTTTGATAGTGCTATGAATCAGAATCACCAGCCCTTGGGTTCCACACATAGTTGAACACCAGTGAGGATGTCAGTTTTCTACATTTGTATGTTTCTTTTTCCTTGTAACCTAACTTCCAGCTTCTGTATTATTTGCTCATTTCCAGGTTCTTGCAGCAAATGTTGTTGCCTTAGCATGGAATGTAATCCTGTCTTTCAAAGCTCACAAAGAAATTATTTCGAAATAGGTGAGTATCTTTTCTTCTTGACAAGAACCTGACAAACACTTGTTTCTAATGGATCATCGAGGATATGAATAAATTTGGTCATTCCTTAGGAAATGAATGGTGGATATAGGACTGTTGAAATTGTAGCTTTCATATTATTATAACTGTTAATTTAATTCCCTCTGAATTCGGATGCAGTCATTTCTACCTGTCTTTGACTTTTGACCTCTCTGAATTCAGATGCTGTCATTTCTGCCTGTCATTGGCTTTTGACCCATCTATATTAATATCCTCGTTTCAGTTCAATCTGTCCTTTGTGTATGTTCTGCCTTTAACCAGCTTGACTATTGGTGATCTCATTTTCAATTCTCAGCACATCAATTATTGGTCGAAGATATCAAAAATGGACAAGTTGGTTATTGCTTGTTGTCAACTCTACTTGAATACTAAATTTTAACTCTACTCTTTCTTGGATTTCTTTTCATATTTTGTTCTTACAAATTCCTTCTAAAGCATTACTCATTCTTCTGGCTTTGTCATTCAGAATATTTCTTTTCTCAAAATTCTATAAAATCATTTTGAAATGGAAAAAGATTTAGTGATGGTTTAATGGTAGAGTGTCTTCTAACCAGTGGTTGAATTATTAAATATATCTGATGTTGGGCTTTGACCACATAAGGGTTTGGTTGTGCAATTTAGCCAGTAACAGGTCATGACATATGAGTCTTAAGTTTGGAGAGAGAGAGAGAGAAAGCAAGCATCATGATGTGCCAAAATATCAAATAATTTATTTTGATTCTCTCTGTGTGACTATTATCATCATCGTCGAAGAATTGGGAAACCGTTTTTGGAAACTCAATTTCTAGAATTAAAACTAAGAATTCCAGAAGAACCAGGGACTGGTTTTAATACAATAAAGGGCATTTGGTAATGAGCCCCAATGACATGCTACAAGGGGTTAAGGCTACAGTCTAGACTGATAATTCACGATCAATTTTTAGCTTAATGCCTTCCTTGTTCAGCTAACTATATCACCAAAACCACATGCCAAATACTGGATTGGGCATGTCCGCAATCATGGAAACCATACAGATGCAAGCATCTAGTTGATTGCTTCTAAATGGATAGGTAGAATTAATGATATCTGATCCAAAATTTAAGGGCCTTCTAGATGGTATGTGTGAAAAGTGAAGCAAAACATCAGTGTGTGCCATTGATCCAAAATTTCAAGGACATATCAGATGGTCAGTGTGTAAAAAAATTTATTGTCAAAGAGTTCCATTGTTTCAAAGGTGAACCAAATCCCAAGTGTTATTATAACTGCTCTCTTCCAACATTGGCAAAAATGTTCTGTTGATCTGTTTATGTTGCATGCACCATTCATTGTGGTTTCAAATTCAACAGGAGCAAGAACGTTCCATTTGCTTATCTTTCAAATAAAGCATTTACAGGAAGCAGGATTGATGATGTAGGACAAATAACCCTGGATGAGTAAAAAGGGTAGACTTTGGAAGAAAGGGGGAGGATCCTCTCAATTGGGTGAGAAGAGAAGAAAGGGGAGATATCACAGGTGAATAAGGAAATAGAAATATGGCTGGAGAAAGAGTAATGGTTCTCTGTATTCTGAAAGATAGTCCCTTTATAACTTCTTTGCAGCCTTGTTGCATGTTTGCTTCAATTGGATGTTTGGGCTTACAGCCTTAGACAGTGTAGAAAATTAGGGAGATCTTTTACTTAAGCTTTCCTAGTGTTGTTAATCTTTCATTATCTGCAGTGATGGACTGACTGCTTTATTCATTTTATTTAGCGAAGCAATGTATAGTAGTCATGGCTCATGGGTGGATGCTCTATTTAAGCTGAGGCAGTCGTTTAGGCTATTGTTGAACAAACTGGTAATTGTGTTGTCTGTTTGTTGTTGTGTTGTCACTGATGGAGTTATGATTCTGGGAGTGTGTTTGTAAGTTGCTCATGTTGACGTTTGTGTCAGCGATTGATTTTAGATGGTTAATGGTCAGTGTCTGTTTTTTATAAATGCATGTTCAAGCAATGAAATTGGGAGCAAATCCTAAATCAAATTCCCGTTTCTAGAATTGGGAACTATCAACTTGCTTAAAAAGTTAAATCCAGGAGTCCAAGGTTGCATGGAGTCCTATCTAGTGATCAGAGCAAATTTGATTCTGTGAACGATTCATAATATGGAATTCAATAATGACATGCAGAGTATGGGAATCTATGATGATGTGCAAAAATCACAACTGCGAAGAGTGGCTTGGTTATATCAAGTTTGATTTGTGTGATATGCATCTTGAATAAGATCAATCAGGAATCAAATAAGGGAGATGCTTCTGGTTCAACCATGGCCGAAGCATGAGATAGAAGGCATGGACATGAAACTTGACATTTTGCTTGAGAAGTTCCACTGCATCATAATCCGAAGCATAGGCCATGGGAAGTCCAAATATTTGAGAATTATTTTGGAGGGATTCTAGCTGATCCGCAGCCAACAACGCAATCAGCTTCATCAACTGATCTGAATCTGTTGCAATAGATCCTGTTCGATTTGGTAGAGCTGAATCTGTCAAAATGAATTCCCATCATTGGACATCAGCCAAATCTAGCAATGTCATTTTCAGAGGCTGTGGAAGTTGAAGAAGGCCTCAATTTGGTGAAGCAAATCTTGCTGCCTGGCAGGAATGAGATTCCTATTTTCTTGAATGGAGATCATTCACCCTGGTTGCTTAGAGCTGAGTAGTTTTTCCCAAATTCAATAGTTTACTCTGATTCAGGTATCTATTGCCTTTTTTCCTCCCTTTTTATATACCTTGATGGAGAAGCATTCAGTTGGTTTTATTGGTTTAAATGAGTCGGAGGAGTGATGGATTGTGCAATATTTTCAGGGGCCCTGAGTATTAGATTTGACATGGGAACTGTTGTGGAAGAGATGATGGGCTGTAAAGTATCATCAAAGAAACTGACTAACCACCACTGTCTATCTAAACAAACCAACTGTTGATATGTCCTCAATCTGTGTCAGCTTAACAGATATGCTTACACAATTATAAGTCTAACAACGACAGAAAAACTCTAACAAATATGCAATGCCTACCATTGCTTTGCCATAGCCTTGGCAAGTTCTTTGGCTTAATGGGTTATCTGTCTATCTATCCATGCCTAACATTGCTAACCCGGGTAAAACAACCCGGTCCTCTAGGTTGATATGAATTCCAGAACTTGTTGGAGCAGCAAGAATATTGCCTGCATAGCATTTTCAGGGAGAATGCCTATTGCTTGATCAGATACAGTTCCAAAATTTTCTGCATCTTGAACAAAACACACTCCAGTATCCATGCCTGGCATTACCCATCATGGTAGAACAACCTGCTCCTCCAGGTTGATAGGACATCTACAACTTCTTGGAGCAGAAAGAATATTTCCCACTTGTTTTTCAGCAAAAATGCTCTTTGCTTGATTGCATCCAGTTTCAAAACTTTTGTGCACCTTGAACAACACGCACTCCAATATCTGTTGAGTTCCCAAAAAATCTTCCCGTCTGGAAAATTTAAATTTAGTATGCTTTGCTTTCATGTAAAGGACTGGCGAACATTTGGCAGGTTCCTTAAACACAAGGAGACTTCCATCCAGATATTTAGAAGTTAATGTTGTAAAGAAACTTCATGAGGACCTCTTTTGTGCGGAAATTGATTCCACCATGGCCTTATTCTTTTACAGTTTTCAAGAAAGTTCCTCGAGTATTGGGTGGAACCATACCATCCTAATCATTGTGCTAAACTATTAGGTTTTGATTATGAGTGTGTCCATTTCAACTCTCTGAGGTTCAGGTAATTACTAGATAGTGTGGAAAATGTAGTGTGGAAAATGTAGTGTTTAGTCAGGGTTTAGGCAATATATTCTTAATAGCTGATGTAACAAACAATGATCAAAACCTACTCAACATTTCTGAAAAGGTTGAGGGGTAATGGAGAAATCATCCACCATTACGCTTTCTTGTGGGCATGGTTTAGGTGATATAAACAAACAACAGCCAAAACCTACTCTTAAAATTTCTTATTAGATTTGAGGGGTCAAGGAGAAATCATATACTCTTATAGTTTCTCATAGGCATTTTGAGAAAATAGATTTGCTTAGACTATTTTAGGACATATTATACTTCCTTCTTAATAAAAAATTCTCCGTTTATATTATTAATTTGACAAATTGCGTTTCATTCTTAATGGTACAATCTTTTATGTGAGCATGCAACATTCACCTATTCTAGTCAACCTTAAATTTTTATATTTTTTTTGCATAATCTAACTATTTTTTGTCATCGACCATATCTTCTCCATGAAAGAAAAAATTATCTATTTTATTTTTATTTATTATAGTGATATCGTTTTCACTCTTGCTGATGGTATTTACTTCCTTTACCTAGGCAAAACCCTTCTGCTACTATGTAAAAAGTTGTTAGTAATTTTTCATGGTGTTCCAACCTTCCACATCATAAACATGATAAACTCACATGAAAGGGCGCATTACTGTCTACAGTATGGCCGTTTAATTTCTAACATCTATCCATTTATTAGGGATTGATTATGTGCGATTAACTGCATGGAGGCAGCCGTGTGGTCAATTGCATGGGAGCGCACATGATTTTTTTTTAAAAAAAAAAAATTTTACTTGTTGTTGGGTCCCATTTAGATATATTTATATAAATTTTTTTAACAAATTAGACATCCACATGGGCGTTTGGATTTTTTTCATTTTAAAAAAGTTTCCCAAAAACTCTTATTTATTTCTAAATTTTGTGGTTCCCATTTAGATATGTTTATATAATTTTTTTTAAAAATTAGACTTATCCATTGGATTTTTTCTTTTAAAAAAATTCCAATAGCTCAAATTTATGTCTAATTTTTTTTAAAAAGTTTTATCTAACATTTAAGTGGGGCCCACGAATGAATAAAACTTTTCTTTTTAAAAAAAAATATGTGGACCATCATGTGGTTAATCGCATGGCTGCCTACATGCGGTTAACCACATAGGATCAGTCCCCTTATTTATTTTCTTGTTACACTAAATACAAGTACAACTAGATTGTGAGAGATGATGTTAGTGGTAGTCATTTGAACCCTGCAGATAGTTTGATCATTGATCTGATCAGACCAACTGTAAACAATTTGCAGGCATTCAACCATCCAATCTATAACCCAGACAGATGATTGGAATTTTGAGGAGATGACTAAGTCGTGGGGGAAAATCCAAGGTTTCACCAGCGGGCTGGATGCTCTTATTGAGTTGCTGGCATTCTTTCTGTCATTGGTCATCACCATCATCCATAATGCGTTAGATTAGTACATATATTGGTTCATTACATCAATGTAAGGAAAATTTGCTTTTCAGGAACCATGAAATCAGAGCTTGGATTACATCAATGGATGTTTGTGCAAATCCTGTGAACCTTGTAGATGGTTTGACACTTGATCTGCACCTGTAAATCCTCACACACAAGGACAACTATGACTAAACTTGTGGATAGCCATCCAATCTGCGACATCATATGGACTGTTGGGAATTTCAATAAGATGTTTATCAGGTGTAGCAGAAGTTGAATTTGTCCCCTGTGGGTAGGATGGTCTGCTTCAGTTGCTGAAATTTCCTTGTTGCCATTGGTCAGTTGCATTTTTGAGTTACATCGAAGGGTTATTAGTGTATTGCTTCAGTGCTAAGCAAAATCTGCTAGTTCTCCAGGAATTTTTCTGAGCATCATGTGGAATTTTTCTTGTACATAAGGTACCATCATGAGAAAAAAAAAAAAAAAAAAAACTGGATGATTTGAGTGAATCTGCCTGAAATTTTTTTTTTTGTGGTCTTCCAAACTGCAGGCAACCTTGCATACAACTCACCACTTATATGTGTGGTTGTGTATGGTAAACATTCTAGCCAGCAAGTCTGTATTTTGACAGCTGATGCAAGGTGCATGTATCTTTGAGTCAATCATGTACAATGACTGCTTACCAGCCGAAACTTTGGAAAAGTAGGAGCAAATTCATTTTGCTCATGATTTCTTTTTAAAGGTTCTAAAGAGCTCCATCTGCTGATGACAGGTACTTCAAACGAAGTGCTTTTGAAATGGGCAAGCACTGTGATACGTGAATCTATAACAATTTGGACCAATGAGAGCAAGCATAGAAGCTGCTGCCTCAGAAGGACATCCTTATCCATTCTAATGACCAAACAACCTCATAGAGTTTCCTTTCTGGAACAAATACGGTGAATTTTTTTTTCCCTTCTCTTTTTGCTTGTAAAGCAATTAAACAGAAATTTTCCCTTAGGTAATTGCTCCAAAAAACTATTGGACTGGTGGGCCTTGGATATGGTCGTACTTCCCAGCTAGTGATGGCTGAAGGACATGATCATGACAGATATTCAAGCTGCGACTTGGCTAAGTTGAGAACTTGAAATCATGGAAGAAAAATAATCGAGTAATTAAATGTTAATGTAGTTTTTTTATTACTGTTGTCGTGTATTCCCCGTGTGGCAGGTGAACTCATATGCTGGTTTGCATCATTGCAATATAACCCAAATCCTTCAGGTGTTGTTCAGAACTACCAAAAAAAATGGCTTCAATCACCCTGGGTAAACCTTGCAACACACACAGCTTGGCCGTTTATTTTCTTTTTTCTTTTTTAATATATAATATATTTTGTACTTTTTTTCTGCTGTTCTTTTGTTTCTATGGCAATCAGTTACTTTCTGGATTACATTAGCTGTTTGTCCAAGCAATTCCTATTTTTTAAAAAAAGGAATTTTGACTCCATGGGATTCCCACGAATGAGTTCAGTCTACGGGGGGGCCCATTTTCCAACTGTTCCACTTATCACGAAAAGACGTCTTGTTTAACTTTATTCCAGCCTTTGACCCAACACAAACATTTTGCTCTCCCATTCTTGGCTGTTCTGATCCTTTTCAATGTTTATCATTGACTCTCTAGATTCTGTAAATCAGCTCAATCTTGGGTGGACTGTAATACTCCCCGTTGCAAAGAATTTCTCCATCTGGGCCATTTATCTTTGTTCATGTACCACACATGTTTGTTGAAAAGCCAATCCACCAATAAGTGACTTTCAGCTGATAACGTCAATGGTTTTGCACATTGAATGAGTTAGGCATGGTCAACTTGAGATGCCATTCGTACCATGGGGTACGGTTGTGGTACCTGGCTTTCCCCGAAATTTCCGCAGAATCCGACTTCAAAAATGGTTGCGTTCCCACGGTGGGTAGCCTTCTAAATCTGGAACAGTCCACTATCACATGGAATGGACCTGTTCAAATCAATTTTCTTGTTAGGCCCTACAATCCCATTTCTCAGATTCTTCCCTCATCTTTATCTCTCTCCGATGGCAGCTAGCACACGTGTTACATACTATTACCTGCATTTGCATTTTCCCTGTAATTGCCCCATCTCTCTCACTCTCTAACTGGAAAAGGACATGTTTGTCCAGAATTCCGGATGAAGATTAGACAGATTTTTTGTTTTAGAGTGTGTTTGGATATTATTAGAACTTTGTAAACATCAAGTTAAAACTTTTTATTTTCCACAATTACTTTATTTTTAATCATTTTTTCCCATTTTCCTATATAACTATATTAGTTTTCAATCATTTTGCATAACTACTCATGCAGTTAACTTATCTATTTTAATTTCATTCTTTTTACTTCACATCCATACTCGTGTCAGATTACATTATTTTTTTCCCTTTTAAAAAACTTTCCTTGTGAAAGTTCTATCAATTCCCAAACACAACTTTAATGTCTACTTATTTCTGGCTGTTTTAATTCAGGTTGCCCAATCCTCAGATGGACGTCAACTATATGTTAGAATTGGACAACCCCACCCCATTTCGAAACATTTCTGGTTTTGTGTTTGGGACGCTTGTTGCATCCCAAAACCGGCTGGCTCTAACTACTAGAAGAACATTTTCAAAGTTGAAACCGGTGTGGGAGTGGTGGGTCGAGAAAGAAACATGTGGCCTGCCCCCACAGCCATGTGCGGCACCCACCCCATCAATCCTTCCAGACAGCAAATGAAATGAAGAATAACCGACCTAATCTGTTGGCTGATGCTGTCTTTGATGGACGGCAGACAGGCAGACGGACATGCTAAGCATTTAATAGATGTAGCAAATCGTGGTAGCTTTCCATCCGCCCTCTTCCGACCTTCCTCACTAGAGGAACAAGGTAGGTGATTGGCCCTGGAACGTGGACAACCGCTCATCTTAGGTCTGGGACTATGGGTGTGACTTGCGCTCATAAAATTCAAGTTTTCTTTTAACCTTAATACTAACATTATCTATAAAATTTTAATCTTATTTATAAAACCCAACCATTAATCCTATTTATCAAAATCAAGTTTCGGGTTTACAATTTTTTTTATTTAAAAGAAAATTTAAAATTGTATATGAATATACAACAACAATAAATCATGTAAGTAACGATAATAGTACATAAAAGAAAACTTAAATTTATATATGAATATCCTACTACTACACAACAACAAATAAACATGTAAGTAGCAATAACAGTAGGTAGTCTAGATTCATTTTTAAAAAAAATAGTATTATATAATATATTTCTAGAGCAAATTTTAACCTTTCAAAGCAAGACAAAGAAAGAAAATTAATAAACTTAAAGAGTAAATAATATAAATATAAAGATTGATGTAAATGAACATAATAATCGCAAAATGACAAATACGTATTTAAAGATAAATATTAAAACAGATGGATACGAAGATACATCATTTAGATATTATGTGTATATGTTAAATATAAAAAGGAAAAACAAGGCTTGGGTTTGCATTAACTCTTAATCCCATTTCAATTGGGTTCCTCGAAATCTAAAATGGTTAAGTATAAACTCAGTAAATTTTTTAGTGTGGCGGGCTGGGTTCAGACTCAATCATACAAAGTTGCACTCATATTTGTGAGGTTCAGGTAAACCGGAACGGTAAAATTTTAGAGTGCGGTAGGCCGGGTTCAGGGTCAATCATACCAAGTCGCACTCCTATTTGTGACGCTCAGGTAAACCGGTCAACCCTCATCCATCGATCTTAGTTCTTTCGGCCCAAGGGGTGCCTTATCAACCGTCCAAAATTCGGGGCCCACTGAGATGGATGATTGAGAAGTGGGGGTTGGCGAGAAAGGAAAGGCCCAGGTCAGAAGCAGAGGAGGGATGCAATGCTGACGGGAAAATGACGGAGGAGGGCCGGGCCATAGGCAGACAGTCAAAAAAGTCGAAGGCCACGTCAGCGAGTCGAGGCGATGGCGACGCCTTGATTGTTTGACTTTTCGCCATTGAGATTCGGTCAACAACCTTCCCTCCCTCCCCTTCCATTTTATTTTATTTTATTTTAATAATTCTATGCGTCTGCTTCCCCAGCAAAGCCTGCATCCGCAGCCCCCCCCCCCAAACAAAATCTGCAACATCCGCCC
>JAXCLR010000063.1:35211936-35223330 GCA_035584095.1 Annona squamosa | reverse complement strand
TCTTTGAATTATTTAATTTATTTAAATTTACAAATTCTATTGAAGATTTTTAGCATGAAAATTAGTAACAAACACAATCCGTTAACAACCCGTTAACCCATTTATTAAATGAGTTGTAAATGGGTTAGGGTTGAAGTTTTTTAAATGGGTTAATAAACAGATTAGGGTTGAGATATATTAAAGAAGTTAAGATTAGTATTATGCTCCAACCCCGTGCGTGGAAATGGAACGGGCTAGTATAAGCATCTAGAAGCTAATGATTCACACGAATCACACCAGCCGTCCTTTTACTAAATTTTTTATGGGCGTCCGCCTGCGTCCCCACCACGGCACACACAACGGATTATGATCATTGCTTGCTTGCAGACTTGCAGTTGAGCTGATCTGCCAGGGCTGGACGGACCATGTACGGGGACGTTTGCTTATGTGTAAAATTATAAAATTACGGAGAACGGTAAAAAATGAAAAGAAAACTATTTTAAGAAATATGAAATTAATAAAAATATAGTTGAAATAAATAAGATTATTATATGTAGCTGATAAGAAAAATGATTAGAATGTATAAATAAAGTAAAAAAAATAGTATGATTAATAGAACAATGATTAATTATGAGAAACCAAATCCAATGGTTTTTCGTGATTTCACATACGTGCACGTTAACAAAAGCGACTCCTCTTCCATAAGAGCTAGCACCTCAACATGTGTATGTTTACCCTACGGCTAATATAGCTGCATGATTCGGATCATTTCCCTTGCATATGTGTACTTATTTTCTAGTGATATTGAATTTGATTGTCGGCAATGCACCCGTAACGGATTTTCTTGCTTTATCAATAGGCCAATCCACTAGTTGCCATTGCCTTCCTCTCTTTTGAGTTGATTAATGTCTAATCCCACTGCAAGTCCAACAACACATGATCATTCGTTTCGTGTGTGCTAATATCCATCCACCTACCAAAAAAAAAAAAAAAAGGGTAAAGGTTTGTCAGCAAATTTCCATCACCAATATTTTACCAACTTTTATTGAAATTGAAGTATTTTTTAAAAGTTATAACACTTTTACACTTGACCGGACACTTTCAAAACTTGTAAAAGTGCTAGCAACACAGAGTAATGCATAATCAAATAAGCCCTAAGCATGAATCAAAGCCTTGATTAGAAGGTTGATGAGTGGTCATTCAAAAGTAAATATTGCTATATATTAAGAAATGGGAGATTATAAGAAGAGCAAATAAAATAATATTAGAAATGCGATAAGCTTTATTTGGAATGAGAAATCTGATCTCATTTCATTCATTCAATGGCGTGATTGCGAACAAAATCATATCTAATTAATTAATTAACTCCATCTTCAGAGCAATTCTCATTTTTAATCTAAAGACTCAATTAGAAAGAGATAAAAAGTAAGAAAATTTTATAAGAAAAAGTTTGAAAAATGAGAGTATGATTTAGTGTAATAATTATAATAAAGATAAAAATGGATTGGTTACTTTGTGAAAAAAGATATGAAAATGGTTGAAAGGCAAAAACAATAATAAAAATTGTCAAATTATATTAAAAAGGTGTGCATGATGAAGTGGGAAAAAATTTTCTTTTATTACATGCCAAAGAAACGCTTCTTGTTCTCCACCTAAGAAGAGTGCATTTCGAATCCAAAAAAGAATTGGTGGAAATTTTTTTGAAATAAATAAGATAATAGTATATTGTAATAGTGATAACATTAGAACTGATATGAATAAAGTTGAAAGAGATATGGTAATTATATAGAAAATGTGAAGAAGTGATGATAAAATGGAATAATTATAACAAAGTGGGTGAAAAAGTCGTAATCTTATTTTTTTTAAAACCAAACCCACCCTAGAAAACTGTCATCTACTTTTCATTTTCACCAGAAGTAAATAAGGTTAATTATTTTCATATTTGTTAATTACTTCCAGCAAATGCAGTATATAATGGGGCGATCGGTTAAATAATTAGAAAAATGGTTACAGGCCCAACTGATGGCCAAAGAGATGAAGAGCGTGTTTGGGGGGTCACTTGCCAGTTGGAAGGTGGAAGAGGGTCAATCATAAGTTTAGCGTCAGGCTCTAAAATCGGGGCGGGCCCCATATTTTTTGTCATTCATGATGTAATCCATCAGCCAGTTGTTATTAGGTGGGCCCCAGTCAATTCGATGGGACCCACGAGAGGGATTTATTTTTTTTATCGTCATCTTGTTCTAATCCGATATATCTAGGCTTATATTTCAGTTATTGGGTTTTTAATCAAATGAGGACATACTGCAACTTAATCATCAAGTAGTCTTATGTAAATAGGTCTCATTTGGTCATGAAATTAACACCTGCATCACCCATTGTACTTAGAAGTATTTACTTTAAAAGTATATCAATTTTCATCCAAATCAAACATCTGTTTAAGATTTATCTTAGTATAAAATTAACATAATAAAATAATTTAACATAAATATCAATTTTAAAGTTGTATTTTTAATGTTTAAACTATTACAAATATATTTTTATATTGTAAATGATTATATAAAATATTGTTATATTTTCGTACATATAAGACTTATTTTGCAGCTAACTACACCCTAATGATGTGCAGTCAAACCGCACCATGCAATATCTCTTTATTTATTTATTTTATATATAAGATGGCATTGCTTTCGCGGAAGACTCGTCATTTTTAGGTGGAGGCCTGTCCTTTTAGCCGGGCTGGCTCCGACTCTTTTGAGCCCTTATTTGGTAGCTAGCTTGACTTTTCATAAACCGTACCGATGACGTGAATTATACTGAAATTTTTGAATGCTTGGCTCCCTGCATGATAATCGCCATTGACCCTAATCCTTTCTCCAGGTGATCAAAAGAGGAAAAAAAAAAACAAAGAAAAATTGTCCCCTTTTATGTACGCGTCAGAGACTCATGGATTCAACTTCGTTTTATTACCCGAATCAAACTAAGAAAATTAAAAGCTTTTCGGTTTTTCATGATGAATTTATTCTAGCCTTGTTTCATTCAAATTCGTCATATGTTGAGCACACCGTGCCATACAAAATGCTAAAAAATATTACAAATGACTATAGGAAGGCTTCGCGCCGGTGTGTGCGTGGGTTAATATATATACATACACATAAACATACACATACGTACATCATTATCATTATTTTATTTTATTTAAAAATTTTTCTTTATAAATATGTTTTCCTAAGTGTGTTTAATCCGTATGCCAAAATTTTCCATTTTATAATATTTTTATATATTTATTTTTTATTTTTAAAAATCATCATTTTCTACGGCATTTAAGTCATTTTTACCCCTTAAAAAACTAATTTTTAAAACCTTTTATGCGCATAGAGATTGCACTAAAGATGTTAAAAATAAAACTTTAAAATTGATATTTAAGTTAAATTATTTTATTAAGTTGATTTTTTACTACTTTAAAATGGGATTGATACACATGCTTGACTTTCATGAAAATTGATATGCTATTAAAGTAAATATTCTAAATATGATAGAAAAATTAAATATTAATTTCATGATCAAACGTGCCTCATTTTGCAGTGGACTATATTATAATTTATGGGGTTATTTGGTAATTGATTTTTTAAAAATATTTGGTAATAGAATACTTTAAAATTGTATAATTGGTAGGAAATGATAAGGGCAAAGTTGAAATAATTAAGGTTATTGAAAGGAAAAATGATTGAAATATAAAGTTAAAAATAAAATATTATCATTATTAATGAAGTAATCATTAACATTGGGGAATGTGCTCCTAACACCATACCATGCCACCCCACGCATGGACGTTCCCAAACTTCCCCTATATTACATTCCCTCAACACTTGAAAATTTTCCATGTATGTATAGAATAAAATTAGGTTCAACTGGAATTTTCATGGTAAATTTCTTTAAGAGTGTGATTGTAAAGTGATAAAAGTTTTTGATGTAAAAATTTTTAGAATAAAATTGATGTAACATGATAATGCTAATAATGAAGAGTAGAAAGAAACTAAAATAGATAGTTAGTTATATAAATAGGTATGTAGAAAGAATTAAAAAGAAGAGTAATTATATAAAAAATATAAACAAATAATTAAAAAATACAATAGTTGTAGAAAGGAAAAGTTTTAATTTTGAAAAAGGAAAATATATTTGTTTAACAACAGAAGTTTTCAAATTGGGGTATTCATTTACCCTAAAAACTTTTCAAATTAAAAATTTTAATCTAAAATTTTTACTTTTATTACCCTTTTTAAAATTATTTTATCACTTCTTCTTATACAATTATCCTATTTTTAATTATCTTTTAGACAACTATCCATATATTTAACCTATCTATTTTAACTTTCTCTTTACTATTCATTATTACCCATGTTATATTATATTATTTTCTCTCATTGTAAAATCTGTTATACAAATTTTACCACTTTCTAAACACACCATAAAACTTTTCAATTAAAAAGTTTTTACTCTTCATAACTATCTTATTTTAATTATTTTTTCATATCTTTCTATACAACTATCATATTTTTTAATCATTTCTACGTAACTACCAATATAACTAACTTATCTATTTTTATATTAAAAACTTATCTATTTTAATTTATTATCTTTATTTCTCATCCCATTATACGATATTATTTTTTATTTAAAAAACTTTTACATTAAAAAATTTTTATCCAAAAATTTTATCACTTATGAAACATATTATAAACTATTATGTTCCGTTGATTTTGGACTTGAAATGGATGGGGCTCGCTTCCGTAGTAATTTATTTGGATAAAACTTGGTGGACTAATTAAAACAATAATTTTAAATAAAATGGGTGGGGACGAATATGATTTTGATTTAATTATCTTGGCACGCCTATCCAAACAGTTATTTGGATCATCTGATACGTGATAGGCTACATAGAAGCTACACTCAAGCGTGAACCTTTTTGGAGATCGTTTCATTGGATGCAATAGGATGTATTTTCGGTGATTTGCAAATTTATCCACGTAGTTTAACTATAACTGCAAATATATTCATATAATTTTCGAAATTATAAATAATTCCAATATAGTTTAACTACAATTGCAAATATATCTCCGTCGTTATGGTTCCGTTACTGTACCGTTACGACATAGATATATTTGAAAGATATGCAAACTACGTTGATATATTTACAATTTCAAAAATTAAGTAGGTATATTTAATTCTTACAAATATACCCACATAATTTACATATATTTGCAAATATAACCATATTGTAATGGTCAAATTATGTGGGAGTTATTTGTAATTTTTGAAATTATGTTAGTAAATTTGCAACTATAGTGAAACTAAGTAGGTATATCTGAAATGAGGCTAGCTCGGTTGGTCGATCCTGCTGTTGGTGGGGCGTCTAGAGCAGAGGTCTAGAGTTCGAATCCTAACTTGGGATTTCGAAGAAAAATTGTTGTGGGAGCAGTTGATCTCTCGTTCGGTTAATGAAAGCTGTGTCTTCCTCATTCTTCGGTGGAGCTGTGTCTCTAGATTTTCTAGGGGAGATGTGTGTCTCCCGATTTTTATAAATGTTTCATAGCTTCAGTGTAATATGTGTTGAGATGTATATAAATATACCCATAAAAAAAGCTGGTATATCTGCAAATTACCTATATATTTTTTATTCCAATTTTTTTTCCTATTTCAATATGATCTTCTTTTTTTAATATATAATAATCTTACTTTCCACATTTTCAATACTATTTTTTTATTGTCAATATAATTTTTCATTTTTTAATTCACAAAACTCCTTCTCATCTAATCTCTTAATAAAAATCCCACCCCTTTACATCGGAATTGAATGATCATGAATAGGCACCTGTGAAAAAAGTGCTGTAATGCTTTAACAGGCATGTCCACATTGTCGTAAAAATATACAAGGTAAAATGTTCACTTAGAATTGGTTCAAGGTTCAAGGGGCCTTTACTTGCATTTTTTAATTAAATCTGTTCCATCCATTACATTACCTGACTGAAATTGATCGGGTGATGCAGGAACAAAGTTCAACTCTCTCGATTTGTTAAATATATGTATCACTTCACTTCCATGTGACACCTATTGTAATGAGTACTCATCCTTGGAACTTGATTAGATGCTTTCTTTAGTTATCCACTACATAGTTGGCTATACCTAGTTGCATTTAGTTAGGAATATGTTAATTTTATTTTTTTAAAATCTAAATAGAGGCTAACGCCCTAATCCGGATATGAACCACAGGCCTCACATACACGCTCTTCTGAAAATTGATGTCAATTACGTGGCCATTAAAGAGTTAACTATATTGATTTTATTTAAAAAGAAGCACGAGTGGTGTTATGGAACCCCATCAATTTTTATCACTGGTTGATAGAGAAAGAATTTGTTCTATTTATTTTTTATGGCTACGTTGTTTATTATATTTAATATTATTTGTTTAAGTAGGAGATAAAGTTTAATCCAAACTAAAGATGTGCGTGGCCATGTTTGTTTAAAACATAGATTTATGTGTAAATTACAAAAAATATTTAAATTCATATTAAAATACGATAATACCTTATAAAATTATTTATTTACATAGTAATGATATTTTTGAAATATTCGGGTGTCGAAAATACAATTTTAAAATTAATATTTAGCGTCAAAATCAAATATATATGTATATATTCATCTTTGCTTATATATACACGCACGCGCGCACTTTATATTAATGCTTCACATATGTATTTTGCGTAAAAATCTGCTTCACCGTAACATGCATATAATTCTATCATTTTATATAATCGATACCCCAAGTATATATATATTCGTCAACCTTACCACTTGTACATAATTAATTATTATATTTTATTTTAATTCACTTTATTCTTAATACCATGTTGCTTTATTTTATGTTACTTTTCACACCCTGCTTTTCTTTTTTTCTCACTCTCTTTTTACTCCCGTTTCTAAGTATCCAGACACATGAAAGACATTCCCTCCCGACAATCCAACCAAAGATGCAATGGCGCCACAAAATGAAAATTTAAATACTACAGAGAAGCAGCTTTTTGCACTGTATAGTCCATAAACCGTCCGATCCAACGCGTTAAATTATCATTGCAGTAGACTTTTTTTTGTAGGCTGTCCACGTCGTGGGGCCATATATATATTCGTTAAAGAAAATTAAAAATACGCTGGGTTTTGGACTATGCACATTCTGGAATGCGTGAAGATGCATGCTACCGGTTATTGCGGTATGATGATCCTAACAATGATATTTTATTCAGTGGTGCAACGCTGTTGGGTTCGGTTGTTAGTGTATTCCATCTTTATCTCATTTGTAAATCACCTATCTCACTCTATTTATATGCAGATTTTATTTTAATTGGCCTATGTTATCCATTTTTAAGGTTGGTTTGGTTCGATTCCAGTTTCCAAATCTGTTTTTTCAATATTCTGAAGAGCAATATATAATTGTATATATTCAAATGAATATGCGTTGCTTCAGCGCTATGGGTGACGCTGGTAAGCACAGGTCGTGAGTTCGACCGTTCGGTCCCCCGTTGTAGGGATATGTCCCCTGGTGGTGAGAGTGCTATTTCGTTCCTTTCTATTGTAGAGATTATGCATATATTGATTTATAATATCAAATGACTTGCTGTGTATATATATAGGAAATGATCCAGTGCATGCGACTGCACTGTGCAGTCCATGCACTGTGGGCCCCACCCGATCATAAATAGAAAATCCACCTCACCCATTGTATTTAGAATTGTTCACTTTATTAACATACCAATTTTCATCCAAATCCAACATGTGTGTAGTCTTCATCTTAAAATGGTGCAAAATCAACGTAATAAAATAGTTTAATGTAAATATCAAATTTAAAGTGGTTTTTTCAACATCTAAACCGTCTAAAGTATGATTTATATATGGATAAATGAGTATATAAAGTTTCATTACAATCTAATATGTGTGAGGTCCATTTTACGGCGGACTGCACAGGATCGGATCTCTATATATATATATATGGGAAATAATCCAGGGCATGCTACTGCACCGTGCAGTCCATGCACTGTAGGCCCCACCTGATCATAAATGGAAAATCCACCCCACCCATTGTATTTAGAATTGTTCACTTTATTAGCATGCCAATTTTCATCCAAATCAAACATGTGTGCAGTCCCCATCTTAAAATGGTGCACAATCAACGTAATGAAATAGTTTAATGTAAATATCAAGTTTAAAGTGATTTTTTCAACATCTAAACTGTCTAAAGTATGATTTATATATAGATAAATGAGTGTATAAAGTTTCATTACAATCTAATATGTGTGGGGTCCATTTTACAGCAGACTGCACCGTAATTATGGTGCAGTCCGATTGCACAGGATCGGGTCTATATATATATATATATATATGAATCAAAAAATGAATGTGTGTCAACAAAACAGTATGATCAGTAATATAACTTACAAAATAACATATAATCATATATATCAAAACAAAAAATGTTAACTAATACTATTTTTTTTTATCCTTTTTTATGATTATTTTTTCTACTTAGCATACACAATAGTGTAATTTTATATTCATCAAAATATAAATGCTACTTACCCACTTCGGTACTAGTGGGTTCTGTATACTTATGCTATATATCCTGCTTTATCTTATTCGGAAGGGTAGGTAATTTGTTTGCCTATATATATCCACGAGTAATTATTCCTATCTTTCTTGCATCAAATTAGTGTCAAGTAGATGGGTGTTGAAACTCTGCCTTAAGGCATGTTTAGTAATTGAGATATATGATTTTTCTCTCCCATACATATTCTTCCATAAATGATTTAACTACCCAATAACCTGATTTTTTTAACTTTATCATTTTATTCAAATTATTTTTTATAATTACTTTATTTGTTCTATCTTTATCCCTATTATTTAATATCAATTACACATTTTTAAAATATTTACTTTTCTATTTCCCACACCATCTCAAAATCCCACCAAAATTCACATTTCTAAACATCACCTTAATTGGCTCCCCTAAATTCTTATTTAACTAAGTAAAACCTTATGCATTTTGCATTTAATTTTTTGTTTTTTCATTTTTACTTATACTCGAGTGCATTCGGCTCATATACTGAAATTTATCAATTTTAATTGAGACATTTGAGCTTATAATCATGTTTTTACAAAAATTGCATTTATATCGATGATTTGAAATTTAATGAAAATATACCTATGGATTTTTAGGATATTTGCAATTATGTTTATGACAAGTTTTAATCTCTTATTTTTTTTAGAAAAATGCTTTTTTGATAAATCCAAATAAGCCATTGTATTTATTAATGTAACTTTAGTTAATATACTAAAAATTACTTTGATTAGATAATTTGGCATACCATAATCAATTTTAAAATAATTTATATCATGATCTCTCACCCGTTAACCAATCAAGTTGATTTTTATATATTAACTAAATTTACATCAATAAACACAACGGACGATTTGAATTGATAAAAAAGCATCTCATTTTCAAAAACTAAGAAATTAACACTTGTCATGAGCATAACTACATGCATGTAGTTTTAGAATTCATAGGCATTTTGCAATAAATATAAATGAAACTTGTATAAAAACATAGGTATACGCCAGAAGCCTCTTTTTAATTATTACATATATTTTTTACATAATTAAAAATAAAAATTTCTACCAATCTCCCACTCCCCTGTATGTGAAAAGTAATAATTTTTATTTTTAAGATTTCAAAAAATATATACAAAAATTTACAAATGATAAAATTTGATATATAAACTAAATACACCTGGGCCTACATAAACACGAAAAAATTAAAAGCAAAAAACATGAAGTTGTTACTTAGCTAGGTAGAACAACCCATCAGGATACGTGCATGTAACAACAACAATTAAATCCAGGCACATGACTCTTGACTCGTGGACTTGAATCGGTCTTGGTGGTTAATTAATGACGTTAGGAATATCTCACAATCATGCACATGGATATGATGATTAGATGCTTCTAACTTAATTGCTTGCCATCAAATATCATCCAAGTAGGCAAGTACTCCCAAGGTTCATTGTATTTTGGAGCAAATTCCCAGCTCGTACGTGTCGAAAGGGTTGGGATAAGATGATTAAGGAAGAATGATCACAGCTAGAATACATGATTTTTAGGCGACGAGGGAGGAATTAATGCTGCAAGGGGAGGAATCTTCCGTTCAGCACTTCCCACCGTCCATGGTAACTATCACAAAAAATTGATGTTTTTGTTTTATTTCAAGAGCTCACCCTACATATATTTTAAAATTATAATTTAGCATAATCCCTGTGAAAATCATATAAATCAAGTGGTGTTAATTAAAAATATGATAGAACCAGAGATTCCAACGCAAATGAGGTCAAGTCTCCAACCACTCCTTTGGTGACTAGTCGTAGGATTTATATACTATGAAATGTTATATACATTTATTTTATGAAGATGAGGCTAAATTTTTTTATGTTGTTAATAGTATTGAATTTCATTTTTAGGACAATGATCCAATACAAAGAGACTCTATTTAATTTTTTTAAAAAATTTCATTTTTATATAAACATACATGCATTTAGTTCTTTATCGTTTTTAGATTTTTATATTCTTTTTTCAAAAATCTATAGTTTTAAATCAACAGTTAATAGAGTGAAAACTGCTGATTTTTAAAATTTTATAAAAAAATATTAAAAATATAAAACGATAAATATTGGTATATAAATTAAATATACATAAGTCGACATCAAAATAAAAAATAAAAACCATGCTAAAGCAATGTGTGTTGGATAATTGTCCCTTTTTATGTGCTAAACATATAACTTTTACTTATTTAGCATCATATTGATCTTTTATTCATATGATCTTCGTGCAAATGATATTTTTTTTTTTTGAAAAGGAGACACCCTATCCCACTTCCCTAGCAATCTGTAAGGGAGATGAGACAGGATGTTCTAAGTAATTCATTGTCAAAAAATTATCTATATAAATTTTTTTCTATATAGCTTGAGGGGGATACCCCACAAAACCTGTTGATCCATAAAAGAAACAAAAATAGAGTCAGCTGGCATGTGCACGGCATTTCCTTGCCGTGCAAATGACATTTGAAGTAATATATAAAGTGAAATTTTTTAATATAATCAAAATGTACAGCCTCCGGATCTATCCCTCCGCGCGTGGAGCCATGCATGTGGCAGCCATTAACGATCTGCGCGCATGTGTCTTTTGAGAGAAAATGAATAATAGGTGGAACTAGCTAGTCCTAATCCTAGACAGCGCGTGGGGATTGGACTCTGATTCAGTGCACCCGGGAGCGTGCAGCACTGCACGCTCCCGGGCGCATACATATATTTTTTTTTATTT
>JAXCLR010000063.1:35172867-35184119 GCA_035584095.1 Annona squamosa | reverse complement strand
CCCTATCATTTCATATCAATCACACAATTCCCAAAATATTCTATTTCTCACTTCCCATTCCATCCCACAATTCCCACTACTTGCATGTTACCAAGCATCCCCTAAAAATCGAGATACTGACGGTCAAACATCGGATTTCTGCTGATTATTAAGCTTAATTGGGCTGATAGCTGAGATTCAAGTAATCTGCTTGAGGTTTAAGCAGTTTCGGTGAATTAATGGTTTCTCTGATGAGTTGCATGCTTTAATTTTGTTAGATTTGGATGCCTAAGTTCTCTAGTGATTTTATGGTGGCTGCTTTTGTGCAGTTTTATGGCTTTATATTAGTACTAGAATTGAACTGGTTGTGTGATAGGAGAGTATTCATATCAATGTTTCTGAAGTGACGTCTGAATCTTTAGTTCTTGAGAATCAGTTGCTTGATATGGCTGTGATTGGTTGGGAGCAAAGGAAAGGAAGTGGAAATGGGTAAAAAAAATTATGGAGATTATGTCATCCACAGAGTTAATAAAGTTAAAATAGAATGGTTGCTAATATAGATAATAATGAGAAAAGATTAAGGTTTTCATGGAAATTACATATCTAATTAACCATTCGGAAATGGACTTCTAGGAGAAATTGTAGCAGTTCACTGCTGTTTGTTGTCCGCTCTTCCTTTATGTACGCTAAAAGAGAGAATAAAATCATCCTTGTGACATATGGCACGAGTTTAAGGTTGTCTGAAAGAGTTTGCATGCAGCCTCATGGTTTTCATGATAATTCCTTCAGTAAATCTATAAGAGTGAAAAATCTTAATTGGTGAGTTTGTGTGATGCACTGAGGTGCTTTCTTCTTCTTTCTTCCTACCCTTGCTGCCAGGCTACTTGATACATTTGAACTAGCTGCTTCTCTTTGCTGCACCTGCATCTATTACCTCTTTTCTTCACATCTGGTGCAACTAGAGATGAACGCATCTCTGGATTTCTTCTTTGGACCATATTAAAATGATTGCCTTGTGATTACCTGCTATAATATAACCATAACACTCAAGTTTCACAAGATTTCCCAAAATATCTGGCTGTTTGGTAGCAAATGGAGGCTGCTTGATCGTTTCCAAGCACAGTCCACTATTTACAGTTTTGTGGGTCTTGTACATCACCCTAATTGCATCTGAGCACCGCTTGATATATTCGAATTTGGGCTAAAGACTATCTTTGTGTTATCTCATTATACATGCAATAACAAATTAGATGCGGCATCCATGAATATATCAGATGTTTGCTTGGTCAGCTTACTTTGGGTCGAAAGAATTTCCAAGATTTTTTACTTTCTCTTGGAAATCGGTTTTCTACTTCTATATTTGCTAATAACAATATGGCAGATTGATTATCATAGAAAATTTGAACAATTCCGTTTTAATAAATGTTCTAGTTTTGAACAATAATTGTTGCTAACACCATCATATAGCTGTATTTGTTGTTGATGAGGTAACTATCAGCTAGTTTTTTGAAGATTAGGAGATTGTCTGTGATTTCAGTATAAGTGCATGAGCTGATGTGCTTTTTAATCGTCAAGGTCCTATAAAATCACTGACTAGGAAGATGAAATCCTTTTTCCTTTTTGATAAAAAATTCTAAAATATATTGTACATTGTATATTTATGATATATTCCTTACCACATGGACATACACATTGATTAAATCATACTAACCAATCCACTAATCGTTTGTACTGTTATGCACGCTATTGGTCAAGTCAAAAAGTAGTACAAAAATAGCGTAGTTTGTATTTTCTATGTGGTCTGTGGCTCAATAACCCAAGTCTGGAGTAACTTCTAGTTCCAATTGTGGTTTCATTCTAGATAAAATTTCCATAGATAAATTTTGGTGATTGCAATGATGGTCTTATGTTTGCGGGTGCGTCGAGCTCCTTCCGACACCTACTAGAACATTGATCTTTTGCTTGGAAATTGAATGGTATAAATTCTAAAATCACATAATTAAGATATCCTGAAACGTAAGTGATCAAATTAGCATATATGTTTGGAGTTTGGTAATTCTTTGCTTTGAAGTTAAGTTGACAATGTAGTTTAGATCAATTTTGGTGATTGCAATGTTGTTCTTATGTTTGCAGGTGTGTTGAGCTCCTTCTGACACCGACTAGAACATTGATCTTTTGCTTGGAAATCGAATATTATAAATTCTAAAATCACGTCATGAAGATATCCTGAAACATAAGTGATCAAATTAGTATATATTTTTGGAGTTTGGTAATTCTTTGCTTTGAAGTTAAGTTGACAATGTAGTTCATTTCCTGTTGACTTCAAAATGAGATCATGTTGTCTTGCAAATGCAGAATGTTTTATGGTCCTGGGGGGCCATATGCTTTGTTTGCTGGACGGGATGCAAGTCGGGCCCTCGCCCTCATGTCATTTGATCCCAATGACCTCACAGGAAACATTGAAGGTCTCAATCCTGATGAGATAGAAGTTCTAAATGACTGGGAACTGAAATTTATGGAGAAGTACGTCAAGGTTGGGCAGCTTGTTAATGAGAGAGGAGAAAAAAAGGATATTCCAGGTGAAGAGAAAAAGGAAGATAGTGATGAACCCAAAAAAGATACAGAATGCAGAAATGATATTAATGAAGCGCAAGCATAGAAAATCTGAATGTTTGATGGTCCTTGAAAGCATTCAGGTATGTGTCGCCAGCCAATGGTTCTGCACAGTTATCGCATGAAAACGACTAATACTTTAATCTGTCACTTCACCATTATACTGATCCTTGTCTGTAAGGAAATCTTCATTGCTGCTTCGTTTATGCAGCAGGACTTGAGGGCATTGCATTTGCCTGTGTTTTTCCCTGTCTGCAACTTTGTACAAACAACTTTTTCCTTTGGCAATGATATGCAACTTTGAAGAACTAATATTTGTTCTTCTTGTCATGTGGATGCACGCTAAGGTCAAGTATCGAACTATCGACCAGTCTTGCATTCTCCCAGACTCGAATGTTTAGTTCTTGAGTTCATTCATTTGTAGGAATATTATGTTAATATGGGCAGACAGACGATACATTGTGCTGTCATAGTTGATGAATTGGGAACATGAGTTGCCACTTATACGGTGGATTAATTATAATTGCTAACTGGGTTTGTCACAATCATACCCACTATATTTGACGAAAACTCAAATATCCACTTGGACTTGATTGCAAAACCGGCTCCAATTCGATGAAAACTTTTCTATTTGGGCCGTCTTGTTGATTGTTTGAACTGAGGTTGGGTTTGATTTTGGGCTCATATGTATTGATTATTTGGGCTTTAGAATATTTGAAGATTAAATTACTTTTTTGGGTTGCTCTTCGAACAACTCATTTAATTGGTCCAAAAACGTTTTGAATGCTTAATTTTTAATGCTAAATCGGTCTACTTAGTTATAATTTTCATCTTAAATAGCAGTTTTATGCGAGGTAAGTTGGTAAGCTTCTACTCTGGGTTCATTCTTTAATACAATTTTTACTTATATTTGGGTAGATATTCGAAGATAAAGCATTTTAAGTTATCGTTATGGGAGATTACGGGGAATAATATCCCCATACTTAATGTCTCTTAAGATAAAAATGTGGCAGGCCGGATACTTAATGTCTCAAATGTTAGAAGTGCTGTAGGGGTAGGAATCGGGGAGGGTCATACGCCCTAGTAATACTGGGGCGGAAATATATGGGTATGTATTTTACAATCAGGTCACGAGACATTCTAACAATTTTTCCTTTAACATTCTAACAATATTTCCTATTTTTCCTGTGCACTGGAGGGCTGGCACTCCCATTAAATACATGTAGTACCAACGCCACCACTTAAAACTTTGCCTGTGCTGCAGTAGTCCGTGAGGTTACCAACGAGGCAGCTCCTAGTTGACTACTAATTATAAGAGTTGAAGTAATGAAATTTTGGAAATGAAAGAAAAAAAAAATCAGAAAATATAATGAATTGAGCCGAGAAAAAATAAAATTCCATATTTATAACATAATTAATAAAAACTTCCATCATAACAAGTTGAATCGGATCAGTTACTTTCTGGGCACGTAAGGCTGCCGTAATCCGTCTGTCACCTATTGTCATTGCTTTTGTCAGTACTTCCTATTTGGTCTACAGCGTGCAACATGCCTTCACGGTAGTTTGATAGAAATTGATATACATAAGTAAGAAAGAAAAATTAGCTGGAAGTTAGTTTTGAACAATTAAAAAAAAAAAAAAGATTTCTACCTTAAAGTTACATGGGTGGTATGATGGTGGAAGATTTGATAATTACAGTGCGTTTAAAAACTTCTTTACCTTAAGTTATTGACATTTGAAATGAAGTTATAATTCATGGTGGTATAATGAAATGGTGAAAGAATTGGTAATTACTGGCTTGGTACAAAAATTATAACAAGTAAAATTTGGTCTGCGTTGAGACATAACTTTCTCGTTTTTCAGTATATTTCAATAAGTAATTTAATTAATTTAACTTGTGTATTCTACCCAACAAAGAAACAAACTGAAGTAC
The DNA here is from genome assembly GCA_035584095.1 of Annona squamosa. Classification (NCBI taxonomy): domain Eukaryota; kingdom Viridiplantae; phylum Streptophyta; class Magnoliopsida; order Magnoliales; family Annonaceae; genus Annona; species Annona squamosa. Next base: position 35,179,594 of record JAXCLR010000063.1, on the reverse strand, counting down.
ATAGAATTATATGTAACATTTTAATATCGAATACTATAAAATTTAATATTTTTCATACTCACATCATATTATTTATATCACCTAATTAATAAAATATCAAAATAATAAAATTTCGAACTAGATAATTGTTATATAAATAAAAAAAATTGAGATTTTCTGTTATGGAAGAGAGTGAGCAATATAATCTGGTAAAGACACAAATCAAAATATATAACAAGCTGATTCACGAGTTTGTTATCACAAGATTAACTAGCCACAAGTTTCAGATGATAAAAATTTATCATTCATGTGCAAATGGGACAAACAAACGTAGTTTTCTTATAATATTTTACTAAATTAAAGACGTCATTACCGTAAGTGAAGGTTAAACTCTGTTTTTTAACGACAGACCATGTTTCTCTGGATTACCCTCGCGCATGCTCTTCTCAGAGTTCGACGTTACATCCCTCAAAATGTAAAATCAATTGGGTTATGCTCAGGTTCACAAGGTTAAACTTTGTGTGTGTATATATAGAGAAGCTATGTGCTCTTGCACCGTATTAACAGTACATTGGCTAAAAATGAACCCTATATATATAAATGTATTGATACTTTATACAATTATTTATCTATATATAAATGTTACAGCAAATGGCTTACATATTGAAAAAACTGCTATCAAGTTGTTATTTATATCAAATTATTTTATTACGTTAAATTTGTACTATTTTCAGATGTGGTCCATACGTATATCCAATTGGAGTGAAAATTGGTATGTTACTAGAATACATTATTTTAAATATAATGGGTAGAGTAGATTATAATTTTATGATAATGTAAGGATCATTTTGAGACAATTGCACCATAATTATGGTGCAGGTGCAGATGTGCTGCACCTTAATCTATAGTGTGTGTATATATATATATATGTATGTATGTATGTATGTATGTATGTAAAGAGTATATTGTAAGAACAAAGTTAACACAAGAATTAAGAAAATATCATATTCAATTCACTTTAAAGGTAAACCCTCATTAATTAGATCATAAAATTATTACTATAGATTTTTCTTATGACGAGACAACTAATTTGAATTTGATTAATTAATTTAACCTTTTCAATCAAAATTAGGTGATGAATAAGCTATTTAAAAGCCAAACTATATATATAATTTCCTGCTGATTGTTGGGGAAAAAGAAATAAAACCCGCACACCGCGGATCTCGTATATGCCTTCTAAGCAACTTCAGTTTGCGAAATTTGTGATTTTTGACTTTTAAAATTTGTACTTCGAGTTTCACTCGTGGTCTTCGTAAGATATAATGTTAATTCCGTTAAGTTATTACATGTTCTAATAACTTTCTCGCTTTTCATTATTTTTCAATATCTAATTTAATTAATTTAACTTGTGTATTCTACCCAACAAAGAAACAAACAGAAGTACACAGAATTATATGTAACATTTTAATATCGAATACTATAAAATTTAATATTTTTCATACTGACATCATATTTGTTTATATCATCTAACTAATAAAATTTCTAAATAATAAAATTTCGAACTAGATGATTGTTATATAAACCAAAAAATTGAGATTTTCTGTTATGGAAGAGAGCGAGCAGTATAATCTGGTGAAGACACAAATCAAATATATAACAAGCTCATTCACGAGTTTGATATCACAAAATTAACTAGCCACAAGTTTCAGATGATAAAAATTTATCATTCATGAGCAAATGGGACAAACAAACGTAGTTTTCTTATAATATTTTACTAAATTAAAGAAGTCATTACCGTAAGTGAAGGTTAAACTCTGTTTTTTAATGACAGACCATGTTTCTCTGGATTACACTCACGCATACTCTTCCCAGAGTTCGAAATTACATCCCTCAAAATGTAAAATCAGGTTCACAAGGTTAAACATTTTGTGTATATGCAGAGAAGCTGTCTAGTGTAGGGCACTTGCACCGTATTAACAGTACATTGGCTACAAATGAACCCGGCATATATTTAAATATATTGATATTTTATACAATTATTTATCTAGGTATAAATTTTATGGTAAACAGTTTATATGTTGAAAAAACTACTTTAAAATTGTTATTTATATTAAATTATTTTATTATATTGAATTTATACTATTTCAGATGAGACCCTTGCACATATATCATTAGAATGAAAATTGGCACGTTAATAAAATACATCATTATAAATACAATGAGCAGAGAAGATTATAATTTTATAGTTATATGAGCCTCATTTGAGGCAACTGCACCACAATTATGGTGCAAATGCGATGCACCTTAATCTTACTTATATATCTATATATATACGGAGTAATTGTAACTTTTGAACAAAGTTAACACAAGAATTAAGAAAATGTCGTATTCAATTCATTCTAAAGGTAAACCCTCGTTAATTAGATCATAAAATAATTACTATAGATTTTCCTTATGACAAGACAAGTAATTTGAATTTGATTAATTAATTTAACCTTTTTAATCAAAATTAGGTGAGGAATAAGCTATTTAAAAGTCAAACTATATATATAATTTCCTGCTGTTTGTTGGGGAAAAAGAAATAAAACCCGCACACCGCGGATCTCTTATATGTCATATCATACCAGCAACTTCAGTTTGCGAAATTTATGATTTTTGACTTTTAAAATTTGCACTTCGAGTTTCATGCGTGGTCCTCCTCAGATTTAATGTTAATTCCGTTAACTTTTTACATGTCCTATTTAGGGTGATGATCTAATGCAACCCTTTTGCTTTTAATTTTAAAAACTTTTTTAAAACCTAAACAATTCGTTGCCTTGATTAATACACATCTACTTATGATTCAAAAAATTAGTTTACTTGGAAACATATATTTCAAAATTTTGATACTTTTTGAGTTTGAATATACAAGTATTAAATTAAAAATAAACAAGGTAAATTCTACAAATATCCACAAAATTTACCTCTTTTGATGAGTATTCACAAGATTTCAAAATTTTCGAATATACTAATGTATTTTGTCTAAAATTCCATTTATACCCATAATTTTTGTAAAATAACAAATATGCCCAAACACTAATTATAATTCTAAGCTAAAAGTTAACATTCAAATGAATTTTTAGTATTTGTATAGTTCTGGAGTTATAATTTATTTCTATAGAATCATATATCATTTGAATATGAATATTTATTTACAAATTTATAATCAAATTTTCGAACACATTTGACATTGTACGTAAGGACTGTAAGTATGAATAAAATTTTGGGTAAAATATATGGGTATATTTGAAATTTTGAAAAGATAATAGATATAAGTGAAATTAAAAATAAAATTCATGGATATATATGAAATTGACTCAAAATTTTTAATATATAATATCTTTTATCATAAACAAATATATGTGGCGGATCCACGTTATAAATGATTCATATCTTAAAAAAAATTTTGCAATTAGAAAAATAGAGGGTTCTTGTAAGCGTGGGTGATCATTATTTTATAACCCATGATCTAATGCACTTGATTCCTTTTTCTTATAAAAAAGCATTTTTTCATATCCAAACAATTTATTAGGTTTGTCTAATGTATTTATTCATAATGCTAAAAATCATTTTTATTCAAAATTTATCTGTTATATGTATACTATATATTTTTTTCGAAATTAATAATATTAATATATTCCTTTTTTTTATAAAAATATATTCCCTTTTAAAACATGTTAAATTGTTATAAAAATTTGCATTTCCAATCAAATTGATTTTTTTCACCATAAATACATGCGTATAGGTAAACACAATTATAAATGGTTTGGATCTCAAAATAAAATAAAATAAGAAATTTGAGAAGATGCGTAGACGTGTCCACGCAACCTTCGTGTATTGTACAGCACCCCGTCACCTTCAACGCGTACCAAATTTATTGGGAGAGTTTTTTTTCGGCGCCGCCATCTTATATGGTCAGCCGCAAATTAACAGATTTGTGGCTGGAAGGAAATCTATGTTTTATTTTTTATTTTTTAATAGAAAGATGGACCATATCTAGATTGATTACCATACCAAAATTTATGTAATTTTTAATTTTTAGATATTTTTATTTTAAAATATGTTAAACAATCAAAAAAAAATTGGCATGTTAATACTTCAACCGATGTATGTGAGCCCGAGTATCCATAAAAAATTACAAAAAGTTATTCGCAGCTGGCCTAAAATCATATTTTTAAATATAAAAAGAGGGATTAAATTAATATGCTTAAAAAATTAAAAGCATTTTATTATTTTATATATATTGATAATTAACTTAAAACAAGTTGATACTATTCAGGTAAGAGTTATGATACACAGACTTGCGATCTCTCTCACCACACAAGCGATAATTCTCACATGCAGTTTTCCATCTATTGCTGCATATGACAAACACGTGATCAGGAAAAAAAAAAAAAAGGAAAAATTTCTATTATCCCTATAACATTTGTTCAACATTTGTTCTTAATTTCTTATCTGTCTATAATATTTTGTAAATTCCTCTTATACCTTAACATTTTATCCTAAATTCCTTTTATGTCATGTCATCAATACAACCATTATTTATTCTATTAAAAAGACGATTTTACCCATTCAAAATTTCCTAATTAAGACAATTTAATCATGATATGACTCAATGATAATAATAAATCATTAATATATGATATTAAATAATTCAAAAATTATATTAAGGTTGAATCAATTTAATTAGAAAATTTTTGGAAGGGGAATAATTGTCTTTGTAATGAAATAGAAACAATTATATTAACAGCATGAATATAATAAAAATTTAAGATAAAATGTTATGAGTATAAGAAAAATTTATAAAATATTATGGATATATTAGAAATTATGTATAGATGTTGTAGGTATAAAAGGAATTCTCCCCGGAAAAAAAAAAGTTTTGCACTCACCAAGTCTTCCTTTTCCAGGGTGACATCTCAATTAATAGATTTTACATTTATATAAAATCCAACATTATCAGCCATGTACGTTATCTCTAATTCAAAATTTACAATTTTTAATATTTATTTTATATTTTTAAACACAAGCATATTGTGGTCATCTTCATGAGAGTATGAAAATGATCACACTACCCCCGTGTTTGAAAATATAAAATAAAAAATAAAATACACCTCCAAAAGTAATAAAACTTGGTTTATAGAAAATATACACATAGATTAATAGTTTTGTTTAAAATTTTTAAAAAATAAAAAATAGGTGATCATCATTTTTGCGGAAATGAACGTAAGACACATGTGGGAACAAACAAATTGAAATCTTGAACAATGAATTAAAGGTGGAGGGAGACCCAGTAATTGATTAAAAAAATTATTGATTATTAGTGAGAGTCCATGGCCAGCCGCCTTTGTAGTTGGACGTGGTTGATAGTAACTTATTCTTCGTAGCCGATGGGTAGGTGGTAGCTAATTATATTTGGCTCCGAACAACAAAATAATGGGAAAACCACTTGGTTGTTGGTACATATTGACTATTGGATGGGATCCAATCCATGTATCATGTAACAAACTAAGATGTCTGTGATTATTATTTTCCCCATAAATATACGAAATAGTTTGCATATTAGGTGGTTTTTAAAATCAATATCATGTGAAAGGATTTCTACGGCTACTAAAGCTAGATACTCCCTCCCACTCCCACTTGATTTTATTTTCATTGTTTTTGGCATATGTAAATTTCTAATCAACATAAGTTTTATCACCATAAAAATTAGGGCGAATTTCACGTGTAGCTATGAATTGTATCCATAATTCAACTTGTATGCATTAATTTTCAAAAATTTTAAATAAATTCGTGTGTTTTGCCTTTTACATCCGTGCTCCTGTTGTAAAATGACGAATATATCTAAAATCTAATTATAAATTTATAAAATACAAATTATATTCGAATGATATATGATTCTATTGTTATAAAAGAATTAAAATTTTTATTGAATATGAATTTCAAGCTTAGAATTATAATTAGAATTTGAGCATATTAATTATTTCATAAAAAGTTATGGCTGTGAATAGAATTTTAAGTAAGATGTATAAGTATATTTAGAATTTCTGAATGTTAAAGATATAAGAACGACTAAGGATAAAATTCATGAATATATCTGGAATTTGCTATAAAATTGAACATAACATTGCAGAAGATACAGATTAATTAAATAAAAATTTTGTTGGAGAAAGAACTGGTTGCGTTGAATCATCGCCTCAAGATAACTGCAAAACATGCGTGTATGAAGTACTTGTGGGTTGTCCCTTATCCTCCCTATCAGATATCATCATCCAGTCATGTATATCCTAGCTAATTTGATGGCGACTGATATTTATTCAAAAACACCCTGGCAGTTATTGCAATGGATTTTTTTTTTTTTAAGTTACAATGGATTATAATAGAGATCCATAATCTCGTCACCGCTCACAAGCTGGAATCAACACTCGCTCAACCCAACATTGGACTATGCCCTGCTCCACGTTTTAATATATGGTAGAAAATACATGGCAGGGATAAGGTCAACTATGAGGCGTTGATAAGAAAGGAATAGGTACAAGTAAAGTAATGGTGAGCAGATTACAAGAACTAGAATTTTTTTTTTTTCCATAAAAGGTGTGTTTGGCAATTTGAAAAAGTTGTCAACTTAAAATTTTTCAATCTAAAACTTTTCACTCTTCATAACTACTCTTTTTTTAATTATTTTTTACACATATTTCTATACAACAAC
>JAXCLR010000063.1:35125990-35171553 GCA_035584095.1 Annona squamosa | reverse complement strand
TCATTTCTACACAACTACCAATACAACTAACCTATTTATTTTAAATTTATTCTCTTTATTCCTCATCATTATCCCTATAATATCACATTATTTTCTACTGATTTGACAACTTTTACATACAAAAGTTTTCATCAAAAGTTTTACAACTTCCCAAATTCATTTATTAATTGTTTATAATATCGAGGTCGCGTTAGTTCGTACTCATCAACCCATGCTCCTACCACATGTTGGAAAGGGTTATTGCACGGTGCACTTGGTGTAAATATCTATTTTTTTTTATTTTTTTTAGAAAATTTATTTACAAAACTAGTAATCTAAGTGTTCCTTAACAAGTAAAACTTTTCTCTTAAAATTTTTTAATTTAAAACTTTTCACCCTTTATAACTATCATTCTTTTAATTATTTAATTGTATATTTCTATACGAACTACTTTATTTTTTAATTATTTCTACATAATTATTTATACAACTAACCTGTCTATTTTAACTTTAAGATATGTTTGGGAAGTGATAAAACTTTTTAGTGAAATTTTTTTATGTAAAAATTGTTAAATTGATATTAAATGATGTGATATGATAAGGATAATGATAAGATATGAAGAGAATAAATTAAAATAGATAAGTTGATTGTATTAGTAATAGTGTAGAAATGATTGAAAATTATAGTAGTTTGTATAAAAAATTGAGAAAAAATAATTAAAAAATAAGGTTGTTAAAGAGATTGAAAAGTTTCATGCCCAACCATATCCTTATTCTCTTTACTTTTCATTATTATCTCTATTATAGTACATCATTTTTTTCATTTAAAAAACTTTTCATTTAAAAGTTTTATCGCTTCCCAAACACACTCTAAGTATATTTAACACATATACAATTTTAAATATTCAAAATGCAACTGGTTTTAAAAATTCAAAAAATATCTACAAATATCCAAAAAAGTAAAAATTGATACATATATTAAATATACTTAAATTAACAGGTATGTAAAAAAAATAAAAAAAATAAATTAAATGCACTTTTGTGCCTTGAGATTCCCTATAGGAAAGACATATTTATCATATAGTTTTTGGTGTGGGACTTTACACGTCCAAAAATCCAACTGGTTTTGATATGTATTGATATTCTAATATTTAGAGCATAAATCCAAGGGATATACCGGGCGGTGCAATTGGCCTCAAGTGGAGTCCTCATAGTGGTAAAATCAAAATTTAGCCCATTCAGAGAACATGGAGAGCAACAGCTAATTAATGCCATCTCTACACTCACCGGTCACCATTCACAAAACGCTAGATAGAGGTTGGAGTTGCAGGAACAACTGGTGCAGGTGAATGTAGTGCGCTAGTGTCCTTCCGTCCAAATTCATGACATGACTTCTCGGTTAGCAGTGGGTAGAGAATGTTATAGCCCAGTTAATTCTTTGTTTTGTTTTGTTTTGTTTTTTTTTTTTTGAGAAAGGAAGCACCGTAGCCCACGACCCTAATCACCTGAAAGGGAGAGGGAATAGGATGATCCAGAAGCTTTCATTGCCAAAACATTATCTATATAAATTTTTTCCTGTAAAGCTTGTGGGGGGGGGGGGGTACCCCACCAAACTTGTTGATTAACAGAGGATACAGAGATAATGTTAGCTAAGGCATGTGCCACAGCATTCCCCTATCTAAGAATATGATGAACGGTTACAGAATTAGAGGGAGATAGCATAGACTTGATTTCGCTAATCACATTCTCAATAGGAGAGGGAATGGGGCCATCGGTCATAAGCAAGTTGACCAGAAGGAGCGAATCGGTTTCGATCTGCAGAGCAGGCAGGTTAGAGTCCAATCCCCACGATACACCGAGAAGAAAAGCCTGTGCCTCCATAAGCAATGGTTCCATACAGCCATCCCGGCGCCATCATTTCGCCGCAACAAAGGCTCCCCTCGAATCGCGAATGACCGCAGTGAAACCCAATGATGAGTTCCTATGATGCATGCGAGCGTCAACATTAAGCTTCAAAACTCCAACTGGAGGTTTAGACCATCTGGAAATCAGGGGCCTATCAAAAGCGCCTGCAAAAATGAGGGGAGAGGCCCTGCGATGTTCTTCCAGATACTCCTTACACCAATTGAGAACATTTACAAAGTCCGGCTTCAGCCTGTCAATCCCGAGAGAGTTTTGCAAAAACCAAATCCTCCAACAGCAGGTGATGAAAAGGCCCAGGTCATCCGCCCACTGATTTTGAACAAGAGAGGTGATTAATTCCTGGACCGTGGCCGGGAGAGCGATCCTCCTTGCTATCCAGAACCAAATCCCTTTAGTTAGCTCACAGTTCAAAAAAAGATGATCGTAATCCTCTATTCCAGACCTGCAAAACAAGCATTTTGGGTCAATATCAATACCTCGCTGTTGAAGATTCCGAAGAGTTGGGAGCCTATCCCCGAATAGCCTCCAACCAAAGATAAGGATCTTGCTTGGAAGTTTTGTCCGCCAGATTGCCTTAAAGATGAGGGAGTGAGGAGAGATTCCATTTCCCGAGCTGAGAATTCTATAGGTCGATTTAATAAAAAAGACCTTGCGAGGTTCAAACTTCCAATAGATCATGTCCTCTTGTGAGGGGGAAAGGGGGGGCCTGGTTGATAATGCGCCACCCCTCATCCCCAGCTATCGCCAGAATGCGGTCTTTAATCCGTGTGGACGAGGCCTCACAGATAAAATGGCTAACTTTAACGTCTTCTGAGATAGATAATGGTAGGGGGCCAGCTTTTGTGATCATGGGCTCGACCCATTCATCCTTGAAGAACCGCACACGGCTCCCGTTTCCAATTCGCCATTTGCACCCAAACTTGATCATGTCCCTCGCCCCCAAAATACTCTTCCATGTAAAAGAATCGGATGGTTTAGCACAACAGCTCCAGATATCTTCATTCGGGAAGTATCTGGCTTTAAGCACCTGAAAGCAAAGGGAAGATGTTACCGACGAGAGTCGCCAGGCTTGTTTTGCAAGAAGGGTATAGTTGAAGACATTGAGGTCCCGAAAGCCTAACCCGCCCGAGAACTTCGTCTTGCACATATCTTTCCACGCTACCCAACTCATTTTCCGTTTGCTACCCATCTCACCCCACCAAAACCTGCTTAACATGACATTGAGTTCATAGCAGAAAGATTTTGGTAGGAGGAAAATGTTCATGGTATATGTCGGGATTGCCTGAGCCACAACTTTGATTAACACCTCCTTACCACCCCAGGAGAGAAGTTTCCCCTTCCACCCCTGAACTTTGCGCTAAATCCTCTCCTTCAAGCCCTTAAACATGTTCCTTTTAGATCTTCCCAACCATGCCGGAAGTCCAAGGTAATTCATCAACTCATTGCCAAAAGCCCCCAATCGAGCGAAGATATCCTCCCTTGCAGCAGTATCAATATTGGAGCTAAAAAAGACGGATGTCTTAGCCACATTTACCACCTGCCCTGAGGATTCAGAATATTGGCGAAGAATATCCAGGAAGGAACCGATATCAGAGGCAGAGGCCTGCAGGAAAATGATGGCATCGTCTGCAAACAATAGATGGGTAAGAGTAGGCCCATGAGCGTTAATTTTGATTCCATGAATACTCGCTCGAGCCGCCGCATCAGAAATCAGAACAGATAGGCCTTCAGCGCACAGAATGAACAGATAAGGGGAGAGCGGGTCTCCCTGTCGAAGACCCCTCTATGGCTGGAAGTACCTCATCTTGAAGCCGTTGACATTGACACGGTAGGACACGGAAGTGACGCAACTCATAATCCAGTTAATCCACGTCTGGCTGAAGTTCATTGCATCCATGACCATTAGAAGAAACTGCCACTCAATTCGGTCATACGCCTTTGACATGTCCAATTTAATAGCCAACTCTCTCCGTTTTCTGCCTTGACATCTGCGGAGGTAGTGAACGGCTTCATAGGCCACCAACATATTATCAGTGATTAGGCGACTCGGGACAAAGGCGCTCCGCTGCTCACTAACAACTTCATGAAGGCACATTTTGAGTTTGTTCGCCAAAATTTTAGCTAAGATCTTATATATTACATTGCAGAGGCTAATGGGGCGGAAATGGGACAAATTTTGAGCCCCCGCCTGTTTAGGAATCAAAACTAGAGTTGTTGAGTTGACCAATTGCAATTGGGAAACCTGGGCAGTTGGGTTGGCAGTCTCCATGAACCGTTTGCACCAGCTGAAGATATCCTGGCCCACAGCACTCCAATGTTTCTAGAAGAAACCCGTTGACATCCCGTCTGTCCCCGGGGCCTTAGTAGGGCCCATCACCTTGACTGCAGATGCCACTTCCTCGAAGGCCAGGGGCCTTGTCAAGTTATCTCTCTGAAAAGAGGAGATCCTCCTAGTTATCAACCTTTGGACCCACGATGCCTCCGAAGGCCTTGAGGAAGAGAAAATTTCAATGAAGTGGTTGAGGGCAAGGTCTTGCAACTGATCTTGATTTGATACCCACTGGCCCTGTTGGTCTTGGAGAGCCTCAATGGAATTCACTCGTCTTCGGTTCGATCCAATCGGTGGAAGAACCTCGTGTTTTTGTCCTCAACATGGAGCCAATGGGCTTTCGCACGTTGCCTCCACATTTGTTCCTCATCTAGAAGTAACAAGCTTATCTCGGCTTTTGTTTGCTGAATTTGTTCATCTCTCAGATCAGAAGGGCTTTGAGACAAAAGGGAGTGCAATGCCTTTTGGTTCCGCGCAATTGATTGCCTTAGATTTCCCTGCTTGAGCCTATTCCATTTGGAAAGCGCTTTGCCACAATTAGCAATCTTCCATTCCATGAGATCCGAAGGAGGAACAGAAACGTGGGGACTCGAATCCCACACTTGCTACACAATGCGATGTACTTCTTTATCTCTGGCCCAAAACAGTTCATAGCGAAACTCCCTTGGGGGTCTCTTCCTAGCTTTCCTTGAATCCAGCAACAGAAGCAGTGGGCAATGATCTGAAATAGCCGTCGACATATGAGAGAGTTTGGCAAAAGGATAGAGAGATAACCATTCAGGCGTCGCTAATCCCCTGTCTAGTTGAGCTTCCACCCTTTGAGCACCCCTTCGATCATTACTCCAAGTCATGGGATGACCCACGAAGCCCAAGTCCATGAGATTACAACTGTCCACTGCTTCACAAAAAAGGTCCATTTGGGTCTGGGACCGTCTCCTGTGGCTAAGATATTTTGAGTGCCCCATAACCTCATTAAAGTCCCCCAGAACAAGCCATCGATCATTCGGGCCACCCTTCAGTTGCTCCAGCATTTGCCAACCAAGATGACGGTGCTGAGAGACCGGATGACCATAAACCCCTGTAAATAGCCACCCCAAAAAATCCGCATGGATATGGTGCGCAGAGAAGCTCAAAATCTTAGCAGGTTGAGAATTATTCCACAAAAGAGCTAAGCCACCGCTTCTAGCAACCGGATCCACAGCGAAGCAAGAGTCAAAATTCAACTTTCTCCTAATTCCTTCCATCTCCCTAACTGTACGCTTTGTTTCACAGAGAAAGACAAGATTGGGACCTTGATTCCTGACCATGTCGAGGAGGCAACGAACTGCTCATGGGTTCCCAAGCCCACGACAGTTCCAAGCAAGGATGACCACGTTACTCGAGGTGGGACTGAGGCCATCCCTCAGTCACCACCTCCATTATATCGCCTGCTTTCGCCCTTTTGGTGCATTGGCCACACTCCTTGGGAGAACTGCACTGGCCTCTTTTGTTAGTTGCATCAGATTGGCCCACGATCTCCTTCCTACCATGAGCGTCTGAGAAACCCCCATCATTCACACCCCTTGCCAACCTTTTCCACCTGCCCTTTGGTTTTGGGGTAGTCTCATCCCTCTCACACTGCCCCATATCCGTATGTACCTGATTTTGGGGCTCTTTTATTTGGTTACCAACGCTGGTTTGATGAGGAGGCTGATCACTCATCAAAGTTTCTTCAGCTACCACTTGCTGCGTATCTTGCTTTGAAGCATGTTCCTGCTGTGAAGACCCGCGCTGCTGGTTGTCGCCCTCCCAGGCTGGACACGCCATCAAATGGTGGGTTCCTATGTGGGAATCGGGCTTTAAAGGCTCACAGGGTGAGGGCGCTGCAACTAGCATACTCTGGTTGTGTTCCCGCATTGAACCGCCTCCCTTCATAAAGGTGTCAGACGTGTAGAGCTCTGACTTCGTGCCCATGGATTCCGCCACATAACCCAGACCAGCCGCCATGACGCACTGGAGTCCATCATGCAACACATCTGGGCATGGAGCTGCCTGATCATATCGCCCGCACGCGTCACCACCGTAGCTTGGCAGAACCTGGTCCTTCTGCCTGTAATCACACCCTTCGCGGGCACTCACGGGAGGACTCAGCATTGAGACTTGCTGGAAAACAGCATTACCAGCATTACCCGGATCCATTGGCAGTGTGTTGTGGCCGACTGCATGGGTCTGAGCATCAGCCGCCGACCCTGGCCAATGGTTCGATTGGGCCTCCTGACTGCTAAGTCTGTCCAGGCATAAATCGGTTGGGTTCAGACAGTTTGATGGGAATGGATGAGAGCCAACAGCATGGTTCTAAGGAGCATCGACTGGCACTAAGCAATGGTCCAATTGAGGATCCCCACTGCTGAACGGGATTTGATCTTCGGGTGGCAGATGGGCTGCCCCAACTTGCTACAGCTCTCCCATGGTAGCGTCCCTTGAGTCACCCGCAATGCCCGTAGGGATTTCCCTAGGGATGTCGCCTTTCTCTCTAAAGTACTTCATTGGTGCCACGCGATTCCCATAATTTGACTGCACGCGGAGTGTCATTGGCCTGGTCCCCACCCGCAGACAATTGTCATACTTCATGTCAGCTTCTCAGACTTTCTCTTCCTTATTAGCTAGCTCGGGACAGTCTTTGTGCACGTGCCCCATGACCCCACAATAGAAACAGAAGGTTGGGAGCTTTTCATATTGGAAGCTAACCCATCGCTTAAGCTGTGAGGCCACTTGGATGAAGATCCCTCTCCTCAACGGCAGCGAGCAGTTTACATTGACCAGCAATTTGAGATTCTTTTCATGTACAACAACTTCATGCAATTTCTTAAAGGAGCTTCCAATGCGTTGCCCCAATTGATTTTTGTCGATTAGGTACGGTACCCCAACTACATGCACCCAGATAGGCGTTTCAACAAGCACAACTTGAGCAGCCAACAATTCCGTATGCAGATCTTGAAGCAGTACAATATTTCTCTCAAAGAGCCACAGTCTACCCCCTAGGATGCGGGTTTTGTCCGTTCATGTCGAGAAAGCAATGCGATACAAGTTCTCCCCCATCTCCGTAAATACAAAATTGCCACGAGTCCTCCACAATCTGCGGATGGATGAGAAGAAGTGCTCCCAGTTATAAGACTTTGATGTCCACACCGAACAGAGGACAGCATCCTCCGTGCCGGGATCGATGTTCTTTACTGCGCTGGCTGAGAGGGTCGTTGTTTGGAGCTCCTCACCCAGGAGGTCTTCCTCACTTGGGATCATCATCCCTGTACGAAGGATAAGTATGTCGGCCACCACCGTTCAGCAACCTACGCCGAATCCAGGAATCTGAACTGCACTCCTAGTTACGACGTGCAGAATGAGGCAAGGGCGGCGAGAGACCAGGGAGAAATCGCAGGAACCCTCCACCCCGATCCGAGCATGCCCACCGTCACCAGCCGGATCGACTTGGGGAGGAACTTAGTTAATTCTTTGTTTTTAGAATTAATGCAATGCCCTAATGATTCCCTTGCCAATGCATGAACATTAATCCCACGTCACCCCTGTCAACTGCATTTTTTGGGAATTGGAAAGCCACAGACAGATTAAATACAACAACCCCACCTCAAGATATATATTTGTTTTAGCTTCTTGTTTTTTTCGGGCGCATTACTGTTAATACCAAGTGGTTGATATAAATGTGTGTAATTCTATATAAGACAAAAGTTCCAAGATTTGAAGTTAGATGAAAGTTCCAAGATTACCTCATTTACCCCTACCACGGAGTTGTTCTGTGTTAATTACCTAGTTATCCAAGGGATGACATGATAAAATAATTTTTTATAAGGATACAATAACAATTTTCAATAATTCTACCTCTCATCATTATTATTTTACCTACTACATGGAATTTAGGGTTAGTATACCTTCACTTTTTTAGGGTGCTTATGCACTCTCTCTCATGCACCATGATATATTTAATTAAGCGTTTTAGATGTGTTTTTCAATTTTTAGGAAAAATTAGAGGCTAAAAGGTTCTTATCATAAAGGGCACGATCTAGTGCACCTGGTAAACTATCCTAATTTTTATATTTTTTTCTCTATTATGAGGGTCAAAGAGTGTATTTATTATATACAAATTTTTTTATTAGTGTATATTTTACATCACATTTCAACTAATATTAAAATCAAACAATTCTTACAAATTTTCCAAAGGAAAATAACTACAGACTCTCAAATATCAACAAGAGAAATCACAGGTATCCCCTCCAAGTACATGAGGAGATACCCTGCTACGGTACATAGCTTACATAGGAGACTTTGCATACGCTGAAACACAACCTTAATTTTATCAATTAGAGAATCAATATTTGATTGAATCTTACCATTACCTGCGATCATGCTTGTAAGAATCAGAGAATCACTCTTGCAGACGACATTTTGAAATTGAAGCTCACGCAACCACTAAATCCCTAATAATATGCTATCCGTCTCTATCCACAATGGGTCTGCTCTTATCTTATATGACCAACCCTTAACTGCCAACACGTCTCCGTTGTAGTCCATTGTAATGGCTCCTACACCAATCAAACTAGCTTCACTTCTAAAGTCTGCATCTACATTGACTTTAACCAAAGTGCTAAGAGGTGATTGCCAACGAACATGATAATCATGGAACCCAATTTTATGCTCCTGGAGCATTGTGTCTTAAGCTCATGACTGCATATACTCATTTTTAAAGTTTTTTTCCGAAACATTTCTCATGAAACTGTTTTAAATTACTAAAATGTCATTGATTTTTCAAAATCCAAAAAAAAATCTGAAAGTCTCCAAAATTGATAAAAATTGATATATATGTTAAATAAATATTAAAAGTTGTGTAAAAAATTTTCAAAAAAATAAAACTAAATGGGTGTATGAACCTGAGAGCATTGAACCGGACTGCGACAATCATGGGACAAATGGTTCCCTTGCAAGATGAGATTCACAGCACTGTGATAGAAAATGAAGCTAACACACAAATTCGAAATTTCTGAGAAGACAAGAGAAATGCCATTCACAACTGTAATGCCAAATTTTCAATAAGTAACCAGATATAAGTTCGGGAGCTGCTTCACATTTAGTTTAATTATATATTGTAGGATATCCCTAATTTCTCCAATCGATCTATGAGATACGTGTTGAAAGAGCTGCACTTCGAAAGCTTCTCTAATCTTGTCATTTTCCCAAAATATATGCAGTTTTTCTTCCATAGCACAAGTTGTAGAAATTGCAAGCTACCTCAATCTGAATGCTTCTCTTTTGCAGGTTTACTTTCGTGGGCAATGCGCCATTAATCGTCCTCCAACCAAATATCAGAATCTTGGAAGGCAGTTTCACTTTTCCACATTACATGAGTTGCTTTAATTTCCAATTGCCTGTTTGAGTTCGAACAATGTCCCAACTCTTTTTTAACCTCCTCATAGGCCAGGCAATTGGTAGATTTCACCTTGAATATTCTATAATTTTCCGCTATTGCAATCTTCATTCTCATACATTGGCAAAGGAACCTCCTCCATAATGTCCCAAACTTGGCTTCCCAACTGTGGGTTGCATAATGTCTTTCTTTCATATCCTTCTACCCAATCAATGAAAGAGAATGTTTCAATGTAGCAGGTGCAAAATCCCATATATATATATTTTAATTTTTTTATAAAATTATTAATATAATTGTATTTAATCTATATGCCAAAATTTACCTTTTTTTGGATATATATATATATATATTTTTTTATTTTTTAAAAACAAGGGTCATTTAGCGATTTTTAAGTGACTAAAATATTCTTGTTTTTTAAAAAATCAAAAATATATATTTATATATGTCCAAAAATTGTAAAACTTGATACATAAGTTAAATATAAGTATATTAACAATCTTATAAAAAAAATTTAAAAAATATATAAAAAATGAGATTTTGCACCTTAACGCATTAAAACATTCTCCATCAATAATAAAATGATCAACCTTGCAGTTTCTTTTATTAATGGTCTTACTCTTACTAATGCACTCGGCGTCCACTTGTCAAGGAAGAAGTGAATCTGCCGACCATTGCCAATATTCCAAGTATACCCTTTTAAAAGAAGTCCATGGCCATAACAACACATTGCCAAGTACAGGTGTAGCACGAGGTTTTTAGTGCTCTACGATGGGTCAGCGAATAGGGGTTTAAGATCAGAAATGAAAAATATATAAAATGTGTAGACATGGGAGTTAAAGAAGGGAGATGCAAGCGTTAAGGCTTTTAGATGATGCGAGTTTTTAGAGATTTTTAAATGATGCGAGTTAATCAAACATAAACATATATCTCAATTAAACGCAATTAACGGTTAGTAACATACGTATAAATATTGATAAAATTTAATATATTAACTTTTGGAGTCGCCACTAACCATATAATGGTGGTTAGTCCGTGTACAATAAGATACTGAAATACAAAGATTTTTTTGGGTGAACTCACAACTAGAAAAAATACAATTTTATTTTTCTAGTACATTGGACCTAGGAGTGCGAAAAATTAACATCTATTTTATTTTATTTTATGTAAAAGCTTAGGAGGGTGAAGGCGGGAATTTAATCCCTAAGCTTTTTTTGAGACCCTAACTCAATTTGGAAGTTAGATACGGGTAGCTGTTCCCATTGCGTAGAATAAAATTTTTTATAATGATTTGATTTTATACTTTTTTTATATATTTATTTTATAAATATAATGACACATGTCTATTGCATAAGTATTTGATTTGCATAAAAAGTTTATGAGCGGTTAAAAGACGGCATGGTTTTAAAGAAACAAAAATATACCAATTAATAAATGATGTGCATTAGTTTTTTTTTTACTCAGCGACAGCGCTTTATGTAAACAGTTTTTTTTTAAAAAAAAAGACTTTTTTTTTTATACCAAAGCAAGTAGCCCTGTTTCAGGGTATTTTTATCTCTCTTTTTAAAAAAAGAAAAAAAAATACCCTAAACAAATCTCATCGGCAGCATTGTTTTTTTTTTTAAAAAAAAAAGACCGAAAAGAAAAAAGATGATGTAAAGAGGAAGTGGCGAGCTGATTTTTAGGAAAATGAAAAGGAAGAATAAGAACGTGCTGGTGGGTCTTTCTTTTCTTTTTTTTGGAAAAAAAAAAAGGGAAAAAAGGACGAGGGTGCAAAGGGCCGTTAAGGTGTTAGAGATTTTCTTTTTTAAAAAAAAAAAAAAAAGATGAAAATCAATGGAAATGATGCAATGAGAGATGAGTGTTAATATATATATATATATAATGAAGACCGAGAAATTGAAAAAAAATGAAAGACGATGACATGCTGGTAGTTTATCTCTTGATTTTAAAAAATAAATAAATAAAAAAGGAGATGATACGTGCTGAATTTTTTTTATGTGTTTTTTTTTTTGAAAAAAAAAAAAATTTCAAAAAAAATAAAAAAAACTGGAAAAGAATGGCAACTGTGAAAGAGGCAGATACACGTGAACCTGGACTTTTTTTCTTGCAACTCGTTGTCAAATGCAATGGATTAGAAAAGAGCAAAAAAAAGTGATCTACCACACGTTGGAAGAAAAAAAAAGTGGATGGATTTTTTGGGTCAGTTTTTTTTGCCTTTTCAAATGAGGGAGAGGCCCCCCCTTTTATAGTTTTTTAAGTTTGATAATTTGCACATTGGTATTTTCTTTTAATTTTTTGCACAACTTCATTTTTCTTTTTTTTGCAAATCTCTAACAAAAATGAACTTTTTTGTAATTTTATGGGTGGTTTTTGGAAACCACCAATGGGCCCCTTGTTTTGCATGATTAGTAAGTCAACTTTCTCCTAGCCATTGATTTTGTATATTTTGTGTCTTTTATCCATGCTTTGATCATCACATGTTTTTCTTGATCTTAGATGGGGCTCACACTTATTGATGTCTCTTACTCACTTTAACGATTCTGATCTTCGTTTGGTTGGTGGGATCTGATAGTTTTTGTCCACCCTTTAAAATGTTGCAAATCCACCTCTCTTTGGTCAAATTTATTTTGACCATTAAAATCTCATAAAATACTAATTATTTGTTTAATCTAAACTGTCTATTACGTCGATCCTGCTTCAATTGTTTTGAGAAAATGCTCATTACTTCATTTTGAATGTAAATTGCTTTTGATGTGACATATGGATTAGTGATCGTCACCTCCGTAGCGAGCTTGGAGCATTAGAGGCCCATGCTTCCTATACAAATTTGGACTAAAAATTCAAAGGTAAATCTATAAAACCTTGAATGTGTATAACAAATGGTAGTAAACCCACTTAAAATTTTAATTTTCATATTTATGCGGAGTGTCAACAATAGAAAGAAACAATTGTTGACACTCCATTTGGATTAAGAAAGCAGCTTCAAAATTCTCCATTTGGAAAGCAATTGGGCTTAAGAACTTCATAGCAAAGAGAATCTTAATTTATTGTTCCCCTCCTTGCTTGTTTGGCCATGGGAGTAAATATTAAACGCAGTCAAGTCTCTGAAACCCATTTCATCGCCTGCCTTTGATACGCACATCTTGTTCTAAGAGACCCACTTCATTTTTTTTTTTGTTACTCGTCTTTCCACTAAAATCTGCTGACCATGACGTTGATCTCTTTGCATAGCAAAAAAGCGGATTTTTTATTTCTAAAATTAAAAATATTAAATGAAAATGAAAAATGTAACATTGTATATATCTTTGTGTTTGGGCTGGGCTGCATAATAGTAGAAAAAATTATGGAAAAAAAAAATACAGCTGGACAAGTTGCTGGTTAGAAGCAACGCCAAACCGACCTTAGTTGAATCGATTTCAATTTGCAGGATGAAGAAAAACTAGAAGAAGGTTATGGCTGCTGGCGCATGTAAAGGTTCTCGTACAGCTGTTGCATGCGCTTTTGGACCACTAAAAACTTGTGGTTGTCCATTGTCGGAATTGCACGAAATGCTGGGCACCACGCGTGCGGTGTTGGCCGAGAAGGATCGAGAGAGTTGCATGTGAACGCGTCCCCAGTCATGTCATGAATGTGACCCATTAAACAGCACCATAAAAAATAAAATCTGGTGCCGACCGGCGTATCAAATTATTAGTTGCACGGTTTCACAGCCAACATTCCCATCTCGTGCAGGGCCTGACACGGCATGAACATACGCTGTGCCACTGCGGCAAATTTTGAAGCAACTAATTAGATTATGATACTATACGGTAGGCTGTTACTAAGTAACAACTTCATAATTTTTACATATTTTTTGGTTTTTTCTTTACTTTTATGTGAGCTTGAAGCAGTTAATTAGATTTTGATACTGTACAGTAGGTATTCACATGCCTAAGTAATGGCTTCATATTTTTTTTAATATATTTATGTATATTACTTCAAAAAAAGTAATAGCTTCTTACTTAAAAAAATGTATTAGCTTCATATTTTTTAATATATTTATATATATTTTTATTCTTTCGTTGCTTATATATGAGCTTAAATGTATTTAGTTCATATCAAAAATTTTTACATTGTTTAATTTTTATATATTTTTATAAAATTTCAAAAATCAAAATCAAAATTCATCCCACACTCTCCCGTAAATGGAAAATGATAAAATATTTTATTCTGAAAATGTTGGAAAAATATAAGAATAAAAATAGTAAATTTTGGTATTTTAACTAAATGCACTGTAGCTCACATAAAAATAAAAAAAAACTAAAAAAATGTAAAATATAAGAGATTGTTACTTAAGTAAGTAACATCGTCCCAATTAATTTGCTTGCATATAATATGAACTTGATTGCATTTGTTATCATTTATTTATAAATAAATTATGCAATAAATAAATTGTTTAATTTGACTATATATAGACACCATTGAATATGAACAAATGTAATTATTTTTAAAAATTTATTGCATCAAGTGTTATATGCTCGAGATTTTTATTTAAAAGAGTGATCTTATTAGCTTGGGTTAAGCAAATTCACCGCGTAGTCCACTTCAAAAAAATTCACTTACAATAGTTTTTTTTTGTTTTTTCTTCATACACTTGTTTTTTAAGCGTATTTAAACCAAAATTTACCATTTTTGGATATGTACATATATTTTTTAAAATTTTTAAAGATAAGAATATTTTAAATACATGTATATACATAGATGTTTAAAAATCTTAAAAAATATATACGTATGTTAAAAATGGTAAAATTTATATGTTAAATACACTTACAGGAACAAGTATATGAAGAAAAATATTGTAAATAAATTTTTTAAGTGAGTTAAGTAGAACATTTGTTTAGTCTAAGCTAATAGGATCATTGCTCTTTTATTTAAGATGTATTTGTTTACATCAAAATATTTCGCTCTCCACAACTATCATTTTTTTAATTACTTTTTGATATATTCTTATACAACTATCGTACTTTTTAATCATTTCTACATAATTATCCATATAACTCATCTATTTATTTTAATTTTATTCTCATTACTCCCCATCATTATCACTATTATATTACATCATTTTTTTACCATTTTAAAAAATATAAAAACTTTTACACAAAAAATTTTTTATTTAAAAGTTTTATCACTTCCCAGACATGCCCTTAGTTCCAAGTGTTATTGAAGATTAATTGTAAAATTTTAAATTGGCTATGTTTATGAATTTAAATTTTGCTAAAATACATTATTCGGTGAAAGAATTTTCTTAACGATGATGGACGATCTGAAGTGACGTGATCCATCCCACCACCACCGCTATCAAATATCAACGGAGTTCACGTGCCACACGTCCACCCGTGCATACGTATGCATATCTTACCATACTACTGAATCTACTTATTCCGCCAGATCGAGAATGGCGACTATGGTCGCAGCATTTTAGTCGGGGAAGGTCCCACGCATCCGTACGAGTGCGCAAATGCCCATTCCGGGCGTTGCTTTCGCGCGTTCCCACTTTCACGTGCTCAATGCCTGCTCTTCTTCGTTTTTGCATTCCTCGCCATATGAGTGCAGCTCGAGTCGTACAGTACTTGGTTTAAGTAAATTTAAATCTTAAACTTATTAGGTTTATGTGAACTTAAATTCAAACTCTAACATTAGAATTCAAGTTTGAGTTGGGTTTGAACCGGATTGACATTGGTTTTGATCCTGCGTTCTGGTTAAAATTCGAATTATTCCCCAACCAATAGAAATTAAAATTATTGACAGAGATAATAATTTTATAAATATTATTCCATTAACACATGAATAATTATATGTGAATATATTTATATGACCTATAATATATTTAATTTGATGAAAGTTAGTCTTTTAATTAAAAGATAATTCTAAATATAATGAATGCAATGAATTACACATAATAATCAAAGTAATATTATTTAAAAAATCAATGTAAGAAAATAAATGAAATTACATGAAATTATTATCTAAATTTTAATGAAAGTGAGACTTATATTTGATTTAGTTAATTAATATATATGTAATAAATTTAAAGAGTTGGTACATTTATAATTATTTGCAAATAAAGCTAATATAAATGTAATATATTTCAACTTTTATAGACAAATGCATATAGTATTTAAGTTTTAGAATAAACATTTTACAATTTAACTAAGTTATGATTATATGAAATAACTTTTATTACAATTATAATTGAAATACTTAATATATAAACAAATATGGATATTTTAATAAATCAGGGGAGAATATTAAGTGGGGACTAGGTTAGGTTTTGGTACCGGTTGATGTAAACCCGATATTAGCTTTGGGTTTTCTCGGGTCGGGTCGAGCGGGTTCGGACAAACCAAATTACACCCCCTACTCACCATAAGATTGCTTACTTAAAACATGTATTTTTATTAGGAGAATCATTAAAAACGAACTTTTTATATAATACGTTGCTGTTGAAATAGTTAAAATTCGAAAAGAAACATATGCCACAAGAAAGTTGGTTTTTGGCAATTTTATTGACAATTAAAAAGTCTTTATTAGCACCATTAGCCACATGCGCTGGTGCTAGCACCGGTGTTTGAACCCCCCCTTGGGATGGGGGCATTACATTCCTTCAACGGTGTAAGAGTTTTTTTATTAGATCAGAGCGTGCAAGTCCCCAAGTTTGGAGGTAGAGCATAGTGTCTCAATGTTGAAAATTTATGAGAATGCCTTAGAGATTATTGTAATATTAGTATATTAGTTGAGATGAATGTAAATATACATACTAATAAAAAAAACTTTATTAGCAACAAAAATGTAAACATAAGAAAAAAAATTTAACTTTTGATGATACTTTATAAACCAGAAAAAAATTTCTTATTTTACGCTCTCATAGCGAGAATATATATATATATAGTTGTCTTACTAAACGAAATTTAGCTGCCTAAGTATAAAGATCATGAATTAAATGATTGTTGTATGAGATATACTACCAGCTTATTGGCGGCCAAAATTTTCTTTTCCAACACAATTATAACTTTTGGAAAAGAATTTTTTTATTGATATAGTACAAACTGTATAAAAGTTCTCTGAATGTTTGACATCATAACTAAAAGGGGTGTTCGGGTTCGGCCTGGCGCATGGCTGCCCATCCACCCGGCCAAAAAATTCATTATTTTTTTATTTTTTTATTTTTTATAAACATATAGAACGGGGTATATTTAACCTATAAACTAAGTTTTTGGATGCTTTTAAGTATTTTATTTTTAAACGTGACATTTTTTGTGATTTCTAAGTCAGAAAATTATGAAATATCATTATATTTAAAAATAAAAAATATTTAAAAGCATCTAAAATGGGTAAAATTTAGTTTATAAGTTAAATATACTTAAATTTACATGTTTATAAAAAATCAAAAAAATAAAAAATATTTTTTTGCCTAAGCTTAACGAAGGCCTTAGTTAGCCCGGCCTAACAAAATTATCTCACCGTGACTAAATATACATGGATAAATATTATAAATAATTTAGATATTAAAATCTCTAAAGGAAGTGAACAAATAACCATTTGCACTATACAAACACCACTTCTGATTATTTTTAATCATTCCTCATTTGATTAACGAAACTCCATATCTAAAGAAACCTATTCCTTTTTCGCATAATGTATTAATTTCTTAGATCCAATTATTTCATAATATATTTTTATCTAAAATTATTTCATTATATTCGAAGGGTCCTGCTTTGGCGAAATCTATTTTCCCACGATAATTTCTCGGGAACTTCTTCAATAGGCCCACATTGATACTTCGATCGAAATCAAACGGGACAAATTGTTTAATAGTATTTATTGTATCATGTGACTAAATATTTTAATTGAAATTTTATGTAGTTCACACCTATTTAAAACATGTATAATTACGTATAAATTAAATAATCAAATCATTCTTGGACATATTAAAATGTTATAATAGTTTGTAAAATCAGTCATCCATAAAAAATGGTTTAGATGGCTTAAATGTTGATATAAATTAGAGAATTTTATAATAGTGATTTTACATATATCTAGGATAGAGTTAGGTGCATCTTTGATTTGATTTTCTAATCAAATAAATTATCCAAATATAATGGGCAGAATACCAGAACCCAACCAGCATGACCGGCAAGAGTGTCACCTTAGGTGCGGGAGGTCGTAGCTTCTAGTACTGACTCGAGACATTTCTTTCTTTTTTTTTTCTTTTTTTTTTTTTTTTAACAACGGCTGCGCACCTGCTTAGTTAGTAATATTGTTAGATTTACACTTTTAGAGTTAGAGTTAGAATTTTTACTTGAGTTAAATTGTAAATGCAAAAATAAAAAAATATAATAAGTAAAGTAGATTTAACATCATCATAAAAGTTTGCCAAAACAAGTTTGTTTTTCCACCAATACCATTGAAAGTATAACTTACATTTAAAAATGCATGTTGACCTAATTACAAATGCTCATGATTTTATTTCACCTCATATCAACAAACTATATATCTAGGCATTCGTATGGAATATAGATTACATTGTACTCTTCTACGAAGTGCACGAATAGACAGGCTACAGATTCATAAAAATTTAATTATCAAAATTACCTTTCTTTTGAGAGATTTATCATGGCATTTACAATCCAGCATAGTAGAGGGCTAGTCCCAACTGCTTCCAAGTTGAAGGAAAATAAATCCCACCACCTCTTCGGCACCTACATTTAAAAAAAAAAAAAAAATTGTACCAATATTCTTTTTCTCATTGCTTGCTTATACCCACTGGCTAGGAGTGTTAATAGGTTGGTTAACTTATAAACTTGCCCATCCAACCGCTTATAAATGAGTTAGTATGAAATCTTTTCATAAATTGGTTATGATCCATCAACCCATTGAATTAGTTAGTTAAATAAAATAATTAAGGTTGAAAATTTAGTTATCTATTGAATTCATCTCCCTCTCCTTTATCCCTCTTCATAGTCATGGTCATCTTGTACTAAATTAAGTGGAATTTTAAAGAGATACTTATATTGGACCATTTGTTTTCAAGCTAATCATGTATATTTTTTAATTACCAATACTTTTTGTCTATTAAGAGTTTAAATTAATTTAGTTTTAATCTATTTGCCACACATACATACAATATGTTAACAACTCATTAAACTCGTTTATTAAATGGGTTATAAACGAATAAAGTCAAAGTTTTTAAAATAAGTTAATAAACAAATTAGGGTAGAGATTTTTTTAATGGATTAGGATTATAATTAGACTTTAACCCATTCATTAACACGCCTACTTACTCCTCTGCCTTGCTAGATGCTAAATGCATAATGAACCTTTAACTGTTAGATATTGTATTTATCTAGACTTTGCTTTTACGAATCATTCTACGTAACTTATTCCATTTTAAATATCTTAATGCTCGATGATATCTATTGTATTTAGCATAATTAATACTATCATAGAAATCCTTTTATCTGTTCAATATCATTATGGATAGGCCCTGTAAAAATATATAAAATTAATATGATAAAATATTTTAATACCAAATATCAACTTTAAAGTTATATTCTCAATATCTAAACTAGGAATATAGGTCAAGTCATTCGTGCTTTATTTTGGATAATTCAAACCCAAACCCAAGTTATAACAAGTAAACCCTAATCCTAACCTAACCATATTTTTAAAACTTCAATCCGGACCCCACTTCAATAAGTTAAGTTTTGGGATGGGTTCAAGTTGAATTCAAGTGGTAATTCAAGTAAGAATTCAAGAAAATTTTGGGTTGAAATTTCGGTTAATCTCATTAATTTGCATTCAAATTTAAAAGTATAAAGTTTATATTATTGATTTCAAACTATATATGCATTAAATAATTATTTATAATATAATAGACCTAAAATTTTTCTCTTTTCAAAATAATTACCATAGATGATAGAATAAAAAGATTATGAGAAAATAACTAATATATATCACAAATTGAGAAAATAACCCAAACCCATCCTAATTTTGATTCAAGTTGCTTTTTTATTAGGTGTACAAATTTCACTTCATCTTATTTTAGAATCAAGCTCAATAATTCACACATGAGACAATAATAAGCTCCCAACTACGTATACGGGAGATAATAAATTCTCGTCTTATTTATATGAGAGACAGCAAACTCTCGCAACCAAATTGACCGACTAAAGGTTGAACTCATGTCGCCAGCATATAAGTGATCAACCTAGATGCCACCCAATTGGTGATTCAGGTTAGGCTTAAAGCCAATTCTAACCCGAATTTCCAAACTATCAAATCCAAACTTAAAAGAGATTGAATTGAGTCAGCCAGTTCACGTCAACCTAACCCAAGTTATATTTCTAATTTAAACCAACTCAAATATAATTAATATGTGGATAAATAATTGTATAAAATATTATTATATTTTAATATATATAAATAAATCTAAACACTTTTCATAATTTATACACGAATATATATTTTTTAACAAACGTAGCTCATGCAAATATTTGATTTGGATGAAATTTAATTTCCTAGCTAAACGAATTATTTTAAATATAACAAATGAATTGGATTTTTCAACAAACATAAGATTTTAAAATTAAAAGGGGTTACATGCAAGTTACATAAATCGAAGCTCGTTATGTCTTTATATTTTGTATATTTTCAAATTAGACGTTATGAGACCCTCGAAATTCTACCTTTTGTGTTTGAAAGGATCGTTAACAACCTTGTTCGTATTCAAATTTCAAATCTCACACGCATGCACTCCTGCCCATTGATGTCGACCACATGACCATCTAAGTACTGTTTAACTTACCATCTCTTGCCACTGAGGTTGTGCCTCAGTGGTGTAGAACATGGCCTCACAAGTAGGTGGTCCTGGGTTCAAATCTCCCCCGCAGCATTTCTGAAGTGGTGGCGTTGCAAGTCTCCTCAAGTTTGTGGGAGCCGTCCACCGGTGGGAAAGTTTAGAAGTAGTAGATAATTGTTAGCAAATCGTAAGAATGTCTCAGAATTTAATTGTAATACCAATTGAGATTGTATTGTATGAATACTCATCAAAAAAAAAAAAAAACTTACCATCTCTTTAATATCCATCTATCTTGCATGTTATACTATTTTTAACATTTTTATTAGTGCTCCAAATGATCTTCTAATTGTTAACCTACCATCTCTTTAATATCCATCTATCTTACATGCCACAATATTTTGACGTTTTCAACTTAATGTTCTAAAGGATTCAAAATCCTTGAATGGGATGTATATTCTTATTCTCTGGACAATTTTTCAATTTTCAATATAATTTTTTTATATTTTCAATACAACTTTTTCATTCCCCATCTACATCATTAAATTTTCGTATCATTTCTCCATCTGCTTCAAGCTTTTGGAATCCTTTTTGAAAATGCCCAATCTTTTTATAAATCCAACCTTTAAGATTTTCCAGTTGTATATTATTCTCCTCTTTTCTATATTATAAATTAGACAATTTATCTCTTTTCTGAGCATTTATTAAATTTCATTCATATCCGTTCATAGGCATAACATGGACGCTAAAAGAATTCAATTTCAACGATCAATTACTCGCAAGGAAACATCACTATTAGTAACAAAAGATGTACCCTCATTATGTGCAACAAATGTGTTGTTTGGTTAAATAATTATAAGAAATTTATATCAAAAAATTACTATAAAGAATAAACTTTAATATTTGCATCAAATAGGCATTTGAAAATAATTTTTTATTGCTAAAGCACATAGGTTACAAAGGTTTCTTTTAACATTGTGTAGCTGGCTTTCAAGAGCACATAGTTGATTTTTCATCAATTGTTATTCTGTCGATGTACTTTAATGTGGCCGAACGAGACTTTGATTTTGACGAGTGCATCTAAGGGTCAGGTTCAATATAGGATTCTTATCTTTTGGGCATCAATATCTGACTGTCTGTCATCTAGGGGCTAGTCAGGTCACAGGTGGAGGAGCGGGAGTCATTTCTGTACAAGCATGTGCTGTGATGTACTTAGCTAATTACTCGTTCTTGATTTTTTTTTATTTTTTATCCTGGGTAGCATCCTTTAAGTGTTGGAATTCTTCATCAGTCGAATGCTCGACCTCCTCATGGAAAAAGCAAAAGGCCTTTGTTTTATGCTTGTGGGGTTGAGCCTTCAGTGGGCTAATTTTTGATAATGAGTTAATTCTTGTGTCTACAGGTAAAATAGTTCCTAAAATATGTTAAGGGGTGTGTGAATGTCATACTGCCAAGGAGGCAAGGGCCAGGGATTTTTTCCTCAGTCCAAGCTACTTTCTCAACTGTCAGGATTGGGGATCTTGTCGCTCTAGGATCTTATCTTGACGCCTGTTCGGATTTTTAACTATAATTATAATAAAAGTTTTTCGTTGCAATCATAGTCTAATTAAATTATAAGATGTTTATTTTAAAATCTAAATATCATTTACGTTTGTCCATAAAAATTGAATGTACTGTGCCAACCTAGTCTAATCTCACGGAAGCGAGATCTCGGCCAAATTTAAATGGGAGCTGGTGGTATTCCTTAATAGATTGATAGGATCTTGTTGTCTCCTCTTAGATAGGTGAAGCTTGTTATCTGAAATAAGATGTCACTTTGTATAATACCAATAAAAATTGAATATATTACATCTATACCAGCTTAATTTGTAAATAATTATAAATATACCAACTTTTTAAAATATTGTATATTATTAAACTTATTTAGTGATGATTTTATGTAATTCTAATTAATTTTTATACTTTAATTGTTGATAGTAAAGTCATTATTTCATTGTATTTAGTATTATAGCTTAATTAGAAGGTCAACTTTCATCAAAATTAAAGATATCATAGGTCATATAAATATATTTACGTGTAAATCAAGGAAAAATAAGTTATCATAATCAACAGTGTATTTTAGAATTAGTTGGTGCGAATGCAATAATGTTCAAAGAGCTCATTATTTCTATTGGTAGATTTCAACTTCCATTGATTTGAGAGTAACCCGAATTTCAACCAGAAATCAAGATGGAAATTCATATCAACCCGTTCTGAATCCAACCTAAATCTAGATTCTAATATTAGGGTTTGCGTTTGTATTCACCCAAGCTTACTAGTATTCACCTAAACTCGGTAAGCTTGGGAATAGAGTTCACTTAAACTCAATACAACCTGACCCAAGTTGCATCTTTATCTTTAAGAGACTTGCTAAAGAGTTGATCTTGCTTGACCCATCATCTTTTGGTTTCTTCGGCTAAGATTTGTTGAGACATGACCTCATTGAATTTGTAGACAAACAAGGGGCTTCAAAGCCCAAACTCCCTAATGACTTCTTGTTGTGGATCCCTTGGATAAGTGCTTAGATATAAATCTTTGTACGCAACTAGGGAACTTCAAACACCTTCAAATTGAATTGTGTTATGTAGTCCCATAGTGATTCAATTGGGGCCCACTTTATATACATGAATTACGTTGCTATGAGAGGATGCCTATGTTGGTTGCTGAATTAGGTCTCAAAAGGTCTATAAAGTATTTGAAGCTAATAATGGAATTGGAAGCAAGTAAGGTAAACCACACCTTTTCTTTCTCGACGAGAAGTGGTGGGGAAGGCTTGATGTATGTAAATAATATAATTTATCATATATTTTGCAGGGTTAGATTTAGGGGGCGTTTGGTAAGTTGAATTTTTATGGGATTATAGGATAAGATGAGGAGTGAAGAATAGAATAGAATATTTTAAAATTTATGTAAATGATATTAAATAATAGAGATAAAGTTAAAATAAATAGAGTAGTCGAAAGAAAAATGATTAGAATATAAATATAAAATTGAAAAATAGAATTATTAAATTATTAAATGATTTGGGGGGGAATGAAGAGTATAGGATGCTTCTCACTCCACCCACATGTGTTGTTTACCAAATGTTCTCTAATGATGAAATATATATATATATATATATATGGGTACTAATATAGTGCACCCGGGTGCACTTAGCCTCAGTGTACGCAGGTGCTTTAACCCATTTTTTATTTTTTTGAAACTTTTAAATTACTTAAAACGTCACTATTTTTTAAAAATTAAAAATAAATATCTAAAATACTTCAAAAATGGTAAAAAAATGAAACACATGTTAAATATACTTAGATTAATAGTTTTATAAAAAAAATTTAAAAATAAAAAATGAGCTAAATGCACCTGAGTGCACTGAGGCTCAATGCACCCAGGTACATTTAGCCTTAACTATATATATATATATCAGAAATATTCAAATGCAGTTTTTCACTATACCATAATTACGGTGCAGTTATCTCAAAATGGGCCCCATATGATCATAAAATTACAATCTACTTCATCCATTATATTTAGAATTATGTATTATATTATTATAGTAATTTTTATCCCAATTGGATATGTGTATGGACTCTATCTGAAAATGGTATAAATTCAATGTAATAAAATAATTTAATATAAATAACAACTATAAAGTTATTTTCTCAACATGTAAATTATTTACTATAAAATTTATATATGGATAAATGATTGCATAAAGTATCAATACATTTAAATACACGTGATGCCCATTTTAGGCCAAATGCATCATTAATTATGGTGTAACTTCACTGCATAAGAAAGGTTCTCTCTTTATATATATAATATTAATGTGTACTTTATTACACTATAATTAAAATCCAGTTACCTCAAAACGGGCTCCACATGATCATAAAATTATAATCTACTCCATCAATTATATTTAGAATTATATATTTTATTACCGCAGAAATTTTCATTTCAATTGGACATGTGTATGAACCTCATCTGAAAATGGTACAAATTTAACGTAATAAAATAGTTTGGTGCAAATAACAACTTTAAAATTTTTTCAACATGTAAACCATTTACTATAAAATTTATACATAGATAAACGATTGTATAAAGTATCGATACATTTAAGTACATGTGCAGCCTATTTTAGGCCTAATGTACTATTAATTATGGTGTAGCTTCACTACATAAGAACTGTTATATATAAGCGTGCACACACACGCACATATACATGATCCTGCTTCTATGTTACCGGGTTACATAGAAGCAAACCTATGTAACCTTCTAAATCCTTAATGAAAAATTTAATCTATTCATTGTATTTAACATAATTTATTTATATAGGAAACAAAGTTTCATTCCAATCAAGCATATTTATGGATTAAATTTGGGCAAAAATATATATTCATATGTAAATTACGAAAAATGCTTAAATCTATTTGCACATGTATTAGAATATAATAATACTGTATAGAATCATTTATTTACATAGAAATGATATTTTGGTTATTTAGATGTCAAAAATACTACTTCAAAATTGATATTTTATCATTTTTCATAATTTACACATGAATATATACAGTTTCTAACAAGTGTGGCCCATAAACATATTTGATTGGGATGAAACTTGATCCTTTAGATAAATAAATAATGTTAAATACAATGAATGAATTAGAGTTTTCACCAAAGATCAAAATCATAGATTTAAAGGGGTTACAAGAATCCACAATCTTTATATATAACATTTCCTGTGTAGTGAAGCTATACTATAATTAATTGTGCATTTGGCCTAAAATGGGCCTACATGTACTTAAATATATTAATATTTTATACAATTATTTATCTATATATAAATTTTATAGTAAATGATTTACATGTTGAAAAAATATCTTTAAAGTTGTTATTTACATTAAATATTTTATTACATTGAATTTATACCATTTTCAGATAGAGTCCATACACATATTCAATTGAGATGAAAAATTGGTAAGGTAATAGAATACATAATTGTAAATATAATAGATGAAATTATTATAGTTTTATAATCATATGGGACCCATTTTAGGATAACTGCACTATAATTGTGGTAAAGTGAAGCTACATTTGAATATTTCTTATATATATATATAGAGAGAGAGAGAGAGAGCGAGAGAGAGAGAGAGAGAGAGAAATATTCAAGTGCAGTGCAACTGCACCGTAACAGCAGTGCAGTTGCACCAAATGGGTTACATATGATCATAAAATTATAATCTACTACACTCATTGTATTTAGAATCATGTATTTTATTACCATACCAATTATATATATATATATTTCCAAGGATATGGAACCTTTCAAGGACAGATCGTATTTATAAATGGTAGCCAAGGGACCTTGGAAGGTCAGGGGCATATATATTGGTTGATTGGTACACTTGGCTTGAAATGACATTTGTGGTTGATAATGATATGGGCTGTGAAGTTAATGGACTAGGGTTATTTTTATGTGGACGTATGAAGCGGACCCCAAGTTTGATGGGTGGCTAGTTTAGTAGCAATGGTAACATTTCTTGCCAATATGAGACGTTTACTCAAAATGGAAGAGGATATATGTGAATTAAGGGATTGGAATTATTATGGTATTAAGTTTTAGTGGAGGCACAACTGCTGCAATGAATGTGGCCTGGCTGATCTAAATGGCTTAGGATTGTTATAATAATTACTATAGTTACTACTACATACTTTTAATAAGTCCCAAAAAAGCATCATACTAATTAGTCTATGAAATGAGGGTTTCATGTTCATAGCCAATTCTATTCTTTTCAGGGACCTGCTAATGGTGACCTCCTCGTGTTTCATCATTCTCTTATCTATTGGCTTGTAATTTTTCAAGACTATTAATCCTCAACAGGGAGTTAAGAGGAGGCATCAATTGCTTGAAAGTGTCTTTTCTTCATCTTAGGGTACATTTGGCAGTCCATGAGTGTGGGATGGGATTATATGATATCGTAAACATATTTTTCAACAATTCATTTTACAATTTAACTACCCTCTTTTTCCAATTGTACACGCATACTCTAATTATTTTTCTTTCTAACTACCCTATTTCTTCCAACTTTATTCCTACTATTTCATATTAATCACGTAAATTCTAAAATATTTCCTCTCCCACTTTCATCACATCCTACAATTTTTTCTTATTTCACATTCCTAAACGTCACCTTATTTTGAAAACTATGACAAGTCTTTTAGATAATACCAAATGATGACGCTCGAAAAGTGACGAAGAGATTACAACCACATTGGAGACATAGGGTTTACATGAAAAAGAAGGTATGCTCAATAAGTTTAAGGCCAGTCTAAAAAACCACAAGGAAAGGTACTTCTATTTTGAAATTAAGAGTGTGTTTGTTATTGAATAAAACTTTTCTTATAAACTTTTCTATTTAAAACTTTTCCCTATACATAATTATCTAATTTTTAAATTATTTATTTACATCTTCCTATACAAATTACTCTCTTTTCAATCAATTTCTATAAAATTATCTATACAACTAATCTAACTATTTGAACTTTATTCTCTTTATTTTTCATCATTACCTCTATTATGTCCACATCATTCTTTTTTATTTTGTCAACTTTTACATAAAAATTTTTCATTTAAAAGTTTTATCACTTCTCAAACACATCCTAAAATAAAATATAAAAAGGAGTAGATGACAGGAGTGAAAAAAAGTGATTTGTCCCCTTGAGTTTTATAATGAGATTTTCTAATATTTTTTCCTTCTGTTTTTTCAATGGGAAGAATTTGAGCTAGCTTCGACAGATGATAACTTTTCAAGATTTGCGGGTGCAAATATTATCATAGTTGGTTTCTATCATTGTTTCAAAGATGATCTAATGGGTGTCATCATTAATCATCCTTGGATAGACCATACGCTTTCCAATATTGGTCTCTTTCACCCTTTTCTAGACCTCACTTAATGCACCTATTGGATTAAGATCATATGGTGCTTTTCTCTTTCCTTAGGCTCAGTCATAAGGCTCGAAGGAGTTGTTTTTTGCCCAAAAGTTAACTCATGTTCAAGGAGTCAAATTGCTCTACCAAAAAATTATCAATTATTTGATTTTTTACAACATAACTAAATAAATAGGGGGTTGATCCTCTTAGGTAATATACATAGATGAATATTATCAATAGTTTAGATAATAAAAGATGTTATTGGAAGTGAAAATATAAACCATTTGTACAATATAAAGGCTTTTTCTAAATGATTTCTTTTTTTTTGACAATCTAAATGATTTCTTTTCAACATTAAGGAATAATCTAATACTTAGTTCCCTGCTTTGCATCGTGTTTATCCATATATATATATATATTTATGATTTAAGAATTGCATATATTGAAAACTTTTATATACTATATTTATATTATATATTTTTTAAAATTTTTAGTAGTTGTATAAATACTCTTTAAAAGATACCATGTTTTACAAGTTATAAGTTTTCATTAAAAATTATTTCAATGAAAAACTAAAAATTAGCAGGGATGTTTTCATGTTTATATAAGTACTGAATCATTCCCCTTCAACGCTATATGTTAGGCTAAAATATAATGTCATTTGGGCAAAATTTTATCTAAAAAAGTAATTAAAATTATCAAAAAGTCTAATCCACAATACATGGCGATAAATATATAAAGGAAATACCTCTACATAAGTAGTAACATTGACGTACTTCAATGTTGCAGCCCCGTTTTAACCCTTTTTAATGATCAAATTAACATTTTGTCCGCTCATTTTATTTAAAATTGTTTATTTTATTACAATAGTAAAAGTAATCTTAATTAAGGTTCTAGAGGGTCTAAACCACTTTAAAATATTGATAATTATATGCAAAATATGAAAATTATTTATATCTATTCACATATTTCTTTGAATGTTATGATAATATATAGAATTGTTTATTTACATAGAAAAATGATTTATATGATATAAAAGTCAAATGTAATAGTTAAAACATATATACCTAATTTCGTTGTGGTGTTGATTTTAAGCTTTTATAGCTTTTTCTTAAATGAGGCACATATGAAGTGGATGAAATTTGGCATCCCACATATAATAAGTACTTGTTAAATCTAGAAGATTTTGTTAATCAAAATAACGACTATACATTCTCCTTAATAATATGTAGGCCAGAAATATAAATTTCAAATCATTTTTTGGTCTACTTCCGTATGGGCCAAAATATTGGTTATAGAAATGTGAGCCTGATTCAGATTCACTTCAAGTGAAATCCGGCCATTTTAAAAAAATCTTTGGTATTTTTAATTTTTGAAATAAAAATGGCATAAATACATATGTTAGCCTTTTATTTTTAAAATCTTTACAAATATACATTTTATATGCGGTAGCATCTAAATGGGACGCGTACTTTTGTAAAAATTAATAGGAAAAACATTTTTGACCTCCGGGCCTCTCTTTAGAGGCCGCTTGAGAAGACGACGCCTCTTTTGCAACTTCATTACATGTGCTGTGTTATGATTTTGTGCGTATGAATGCATCGCAGCAACCGTATATTCTTCCAAAAATATATTTGTTAAAATTTATTCTATAAACCTATTATTCTAAATAGATTTAGCATATCTAAGAAGTTTTACCGTTGATTCAATCTAACAAGTCTTACCCCTTCTTGTGTGATATACATACACCCAATTGTTCCGCAGCTGCACCGTAATAGTGGTACATTTGATCAAACATGAGCCCCACATATATTAAAATGCAACAAAACTTTATATAATGATTTATCTATATATAAATTTTATAGCAAATAGTTTATATGTTGAAAAAATCACTTTAAAGTTGTTATTTACATCAAACTATTTTATTACGTTGAATTTATACTATTTTTATATGGAGGCCATATACATATCTGATTTGGATGAAAATTGGTATGGTAATAGAATACACTATTCTAAATACAATGGGTAGAGTAGATTATGATTTGATGATCACGTGGGGGCCCACTTTAGTGTCGCTACACCAAAAATTCTGCTGCACCTAAATATTTCTGATACATACATACATACATTTATATACATATAGAGAGAGAGATGCATATTAATATAGTCATTGATCATTTTGGATTGGTCCAAAAATATATTTTTTAAAATTTTTTATAAATATGTTAATCTAGTTATATTTAAACTACAAACTAAATTTTACTATTTCTGGATATGTATATATATTTATTTTTAATTTTTAAATGTAGGAGCATTTAATTTATTTAAAAAATACTCCTACATTTAAAAATAAAATATATATGTATATATATATCAAAAATGATAAAACTTAGTTTATAGATTAAATATAATTAGATCAACAGGTTTGTTTAAAAATTCAAAAAAAATATATTTTTAGACCAGACCAATTTGAAAAGATCAAGACTCATGTAAATAAGGGTATAAATTGGGTTGGAGTAAATATAACTTTAACTCATCTTGTAAAACCTCAACTTGGCCCTACTATCAATCTTATTTTTCACACCTTAACCTAATTCTATAAAAATTAATTCAATTTGGATTAAAAATCAGTTAATTATTTAAAAATATTTTGCTTAATTAAATTTATTTTAAAATATAAATTTATATGAAAAATAAAAATTTTATCTTTTCAATTTATGACTTATACAATAATATAATTGCTAAATAAACTTATTTCAAAGCTATAATATTTAGTTAATTATTACGTGCTAATATATGACCATTTAAATAATTTATTATATTTTACACAAATATATGAAATTGGATCAAGTCAACAACTAACCCAAACTAACCTACTTTTAAAATTGTGTCAATTTAAATCAAGTTGTATAACTTAATTCTTTTCAAAATACCTAACTCAACTCTATTATAAATTGTATTAAGTCAGTAAGTTTGGATTGAAATAAAATTTATTTACACTTTCATATGTAACCTAGTTATATAGAAATTAAGCCTATATATTGTTTTTATAATCGAATATATATTTTTATTCAAGTATTTATGTGTTTGAAATTCAAAAAATATATTTATACATCTATAAAATTCGTGAATTTTTTTTATATAAATTAAATATATTTAAAATAATAATTTTATGAGAAAATATGTTTCAGAGGCCGGATGCATCATGCATGGGATCTTACCTCATGGTGGTGCTGCGTCCATTAACGGCGTTATGACCTCGGCCGCCTGTTTTCGGCTACCTTCGTAACGGTGCCGTTAACTCTTCGCCTATAAAGCTCCATATGACGGCTCCTCCTTTTTAGAGATTGGAGCGAGGCAGGTGTCGGAAAACCCTATTATGCTTTTGAAATCCAGCCGTTCTTTCGATTGCCATCTTTGCCAATCGCCTCTCGTGCCTTGAGGAATCCTCCAACGTGTTTCTTCTCAGATTTGGGTCGTTCGAATTCGTTGGATGGGATCTTTTCTGTTTGGATATTGGTGACCTGGAACGAGAAACGGTGGGTTCTTGAGGGATCCGCCAAATAGAGAGGGAAGGAGGACAGGACTCGAGCGAATTCGGTTTCTGGATGGTTCCCGCGTTCGGATTTTTGAGGGCTTTTGAAGAAATGAAGGATCTTGAGGTATTTCTGCTGCTCTTAGCATTCGATATCTTTTTTTCCCGATTGAATGACATTGCGCCTTTTTATGCTTCTTGAAAAATTTAGGTGATCTGTGTTTTATTCTTCTTCTTCTTCTTCTTCTGCTTTATTTTGGGCCGAGCAGGAAAGTTGTTGTTTGTTGTTGGTATCTGCTTAGGGTTTATCTGTTCAAATTGGGAATTTTTAATCTGTTGCTTTGTCTCTGCTAGTTAAGTGATTTTTGGTATGGTTTTTCCGTTTAGTTTTACTGGGCAGGTTTGAAATCTTCTTCTTCATACAATAGATTATTCAGTGGTATCAGATGTCCGAAATGACGATCTTACGTGCTTTGGATAAGTTTGTGAATTTATTAGAAGATATTCAGCGTTCATCTTTCAGCTGTTGACATAAAGGGTAATTCTTCTTGTTTTTCTCAGGAAACCATGCGGAGTTATCTTTGAAGAGGAAGTTATTGCTTGACTAGCAGAAGATGCAGGCAAAAATAAGGATCCATGCTGCCCTTCCGCCTTGTACAGACCAATTTGACTGTATTCCTGATTCCATTGTCCTTATAATCCTCAACAAGGTCTCAGATGTCCGAGCCCTCGGCCGCTGTGCTGTTGTCTCAAAGCGATTCAATGCCCTTGTCCCTCTCGTGCATGATGTTTTTGTCAAAATTGATAGAGTTGTATCCGATAATGGCGACGAAGATGAAAGGTTTGATTACTCTTCTCAGAGACCACGGAACCTCTTTTCCCACCTTTTAAAGCTAATGTTTTCCACTCTCCTGAGACCATTCCATAACCTCCAAGACATAAGCAATGCCAATAGGCCCCTTCTTCCCCAACTATCACATCATTCGGCAGAGCAGGTTCTCAAGAAATTTCATCATATCCATAATCTTCAGATTGAGTTGCCTGCTGGTGATGTTGGCACTGAAGATGGTGTGCTATTGAAATGGAAGGCTGAATTTGGGAGCACGCTCCAGAATTGTGTCATTTTGGGTGGAATTCAGGCAGACCAAAAGCTTGGGTCTGCCCCAGAGCCATTGGAGGACAACGGAAGCATACCTGAGTCATTCTATACAAATGGAGGATTGAAGTTGCGTGTTGTTTGGACCATCAGCTCGCTGATAGCTGCTTCCACAAGGCACTATCTCTTACGTCCCATAATAAAGGACCATACAACACTCAAGAATTTGTTGTTGACAGATGCAGATGGACAAGGCACTGTGAGCATGAATGCTGAACAGCTGAGAGAGTTCAGGGAGAAGCCATTGGCTGCTTCTGCATCCTCAAGCAGGACCCAGGTTCCAGCTTCAAACATGAAACTAAGATATGCGCCATATCTGGAACTCCCGGAAGAGAAGGGTATCATGCAAGGCGCAACATTGGTTTCAATCAGACCATCCGTGGAAGGCAATATGTCCAGTAGAAAGGAAGCAGAGGCATTTGTGTCTGGTGCATTCGATGGCCCCTTCAAATCGGCTGTGAAGGCATTGCTGAAGAGGAGAACCTACCTTTTGGAGATGAATGGTTTCTAGGCAGCCGCCTGCAATTAAATTTGCGGTTGTGTGTGCATGGAAGAAGGCCAGCGCCCGGCCTTATTCTGTTAATCTTGAAGCATTTCAAGGAAAGATATGCTGTGCCAGACTGAGTTCTGTCAAATCATATAATCTTTGCTTGTGCTTTTTGTATCTGTAAAGGAATACCTGCTTGTTTTATAAGAACGAAAAAACAAAGAAAGAAGTTGTCTGAGCTTTTAATGTCAGCTTGCATCTGCATTTTGTGCTGAATGCTTTGCTCCTGACATCCTGTTTATGAGGGGGTGATGATACGGAGTAGGATAGGATATGATGTGGATCCTTAATATTCCCAAAATTTTCAGCTGTAGAACCATTAGTCTCTCTCTATATTGTGCGCTAATCTTGAGTCTAAGATAAACACATGGGCACATTGCATTTGAATATCTTGCTGGATTGAGCTCGAAATACGGGAGAATATGAATTTGGGTTGCAGAATAGAAATGAAGGCTCCAGCGATCTTTGGTTAGTGTGTTTGCAAATGGTAGGCCATAATTGGAATAGATTCCATGAAGAAAGGATCCAGACCGAGAGGGCCTATTTGCTAAGGGAAATGATGCAGCTGGCAGACACGAACAGGCACAAGCAAGCAGCAAGCAGCGGCTGATCGCTGGCAGGCTAAAAGGACTCTGTTCTTTTCTGACGGGGACCTACCATTTGTTGGTTTCTTGTGGATTCATGTAGGTCCGGCAATTTTGCATAATCCCAAGCGGGCAGCAACAGTTTTGTTCAAATCCCAAATATACCCAAGTTCTGCACTTTAGTTTCATTCAGAGGAGTTATCTTATTAACCCGGGCTAAGTAAATGTCTCACTTATCTTACCTTAAAAATCTTATTTAAATTTTTTTTTTTTTTGTGCACTTGTTTATCTAAGTATATTTAATATATAGATCAAGTTTTACCATTTTTAAATATGTTTGTTTATTTATTTCGAGATTTTTAACATCTATGTGTATATATGTATTTAAAATACTTTTATTTTTAAAAATTTTAAAAAATATATACACATATCCAAAAATAGTACAACTTGATTTATATATTAAATATATTTAGATAAACAAGTGTATGAAAAAAAAAAACAAAAAAAAATTGTTTTAAATAGGATTTTTGAAGTGAGTTAAGTGAGACATTTACTTAGCTCGAACTAACAGGATCACTCCTCATTTACTAGAGTATTTTGTCGAAAATTTCATATACTCATACTATGTGTGAATGATGAAATTACTCATGCGCGTTTCTACCTGAATTTGCAATTCATGCCTTAATTTCTGTTTCTATTATTTATTCAAATAAAAATTAGGGCATGGATTGCAAATTAGGGTAGGAATTTGGGTATGGGCAATTTTGTTATTTTATGCACCGGCTAATGGTCATTCTTAACTGCATCGGTATAAATGAGATTTTAGGTAAATTTGAAAGGCAAAAGTTTTTCGTGTATTTAAGGATTTGCCCCCAATGCTTTTATGGAGCCTCTTAAAAGTTGAAACAGACTCCGAGTTGCGTTTTGAGGGCCAATATTTATAATGAAGTGAACATTCATGGAAATATAATGCATCAAAAAAAGAAAGGGAGAACCAACAAATCTTTTTAAATGGTTCATGGTATTGCTTAAATCATTTCCGAAATTCTTAAAATTTACTGAGAGTTTTTTTATTGTTATTTCTTCTGTATGACATTTGATATTACAAAACAAACTTATTTTTAATAGAGTCAAGAAACTTCAATTAATCTTCAAGAAAGAAAGATCAAGCTCTCATCACAAATTTTGTCCCCA
Organism: Annona squamosa; assembly: GCA_035584095.1. NCBI lineage: Eukaryota > Viridiplantae > Streptophyta > Magnoliopsida > Magnoliales > Annonaceae > Annona > Annona squamosa. Next base: position 35,137,096 of record JAXCLR010000063.1, on the reverse strand, counting down.
CACTGGGTTCGTACTTGCATGGGGTTCGAACTTACGTGGGAATTGAAATTGCACGAGCAGCCTATTGGCCATTGTCCACAACCAACCATTGTCCACAACCAACCAGGTTAATTACTTTCAATCCTATGGAAATGAGTGCAAAGATTAATTAAAATCTAGAGATAAGTCCCAAATAAAAAGGCAGTAGCACTGATACATTTATAATGGGAAGGACATAAGAGGCTTGAGTTGGAAAAATATAATGATATGTATTAATAATAGAAAAAGTTTTATTGAATATTGCAAAAAAATTCTCTTGGAAATAGAAAAACTCATATTATACACATCTCATTCAAGATACTGGGATCCTTGATAATACCTCTTGCATCTACCTATGCTCTATACTGGGATCCTTGCTTAGGGAGTGTTTAATTATCTTCAAACTTTTCAAACTAAAACTTTTTGAGTTATGTTTGTCATATGATAAAACTTTTGACGAAAGATTTTTTGTGTAAAAGTTTTTAAAATGTGAAAAATAATGTAATATGATAAAAATTACGATGAGAAGTAAAGAGAATAAATTAAAATAATATATATTTTAGATATATTGGTAATTACATTAAAATGATTGAAAAGTAAGATAGTTGTACAGAAAAAAGTAAAAAAAAAATTAAAAATAAGGTAGTTCTGAACATTAAAAAGTTTTCTAGGTTACCGAATACTCTCCACAATTATTTTATATTTTAATTATTTCTTCACATCTTTCTATATATCTACTTTACTTTTCAATCATTTTTACACAATTACTCATGCAACTGACTTATCAATTTTAACTTTATTCTTTTTACTTATCATTGCTCATATCATATCACATCATTTTCTTCTATTTCATAAACTTTTACACTTAGAAAACGATATAACTTCTAATGAAAATTGTTTGTTGTAAAAGCTTTTAAAATGGAAAAAAATGATGTAATATAGTATAGGTAATAATAAAGAGTAAAGAGAATAAAATTAAAATAAATAGATTAAATATATAAATAATTGTGTAGAAATGATTAAAAAATAGAGTAATTGTATAAAAACAAGTGAAAAAATAATTAAAACATAGTATAATTGTAAAAGCTGAAAAATTTTAGTTTGAAAAGATTTTAATTCTAACAAATACACCGTAAAAACTTTTCATCTGCAAATTACCTTAAATTAAAAAATAAGAGGAAAACCTGAAGGTACCCTTAAATTAAAAAATAAGAGGAAAACTCTTTTGTTGGTACGTCGTTTGGCAGCATTGCAGCCTTCGTTAAGCTTGATCCCACGCCAACGATACAACTGGCGAGAACTACGATGATGTCTCAGTTTTTTATTTTTTATTTTTCCGATTGGCGATGATGTCTACGTTTTTGTCCTTTCATTCATTATCTTGGTATTTCGCTTCCAACAACCGCATACGTAGCAATAGCTGACTGACAAATGACAACTCACGTGCACATGCGTGCTTTTCGTGCCTTTTCGTTCACGGAATACTCCCAGCTTTTTTTTTTTGAACCATACAACATTCGGTATCATCATCCGGAATCCGGTCAAAATAATACAAAATAAGTTTGAAATCTTTGATCCTAGTTCTAACCCGATTGCTATTTAACCTTAATCTGAATTCTAACCCAATTCTATTTTGTAGGCTTAGGTGGCGTTTGGGTTGGATTCGGTTTGAAATCGGGAGAGTTCATTAATTTACTAGCATGAAACTTGGTATAAACATCATCCAAATCCAGATTTCAAGGAACTTGGTGGGAAAGAGTACTTTTATCTAATTCCTATTTTATTACACATTTTTTAGCAAATACTAATTTCATATAATTAAGAAGAAAATCAATGCATAACAAGCATAGGGTATGGCATTATTTTGGAAGAGATGCAACAAATCATGTATTAACAGTCAACTTTATGGTGGGTCCTTCCATTATACATCAACCCAACCTCTGTATTTCATGGATACACAGCAATAGAACTTTATCATTTTAACACTATACAGGATTTATCTGTGTGGAAAATAATAAGCACATGGTGCAGCAGTAGGGATTTGAAAGTAGAAAGGAAGAGGATGGAATGGAAGGAATAACTTCTTTAGCTGTTCTTTTTCTGTGCTCTTATCTTTTCTATGGACTCCATGGCTTCCTCAAATGATTTCTGCCAAGGAAAAAATGAAATTTTGATGAGTAATCAAATTTGCTACAACCAGAAGCACAAGAGATGCACAATAAATATATTCTATACCCCGGAATTCTGCATCTTCCAGATTGTCTGACCACTTCTATCAAGAACAACTGCTCCACCTAATAAAACACTGGAAGAGATGCACATTAGTAAACCTTTCCAAACAAAGGTTGCTTCAACCAATTATCCAGCACTAAGGAAGATGTCCATCTACGTGTCCTTCCTGTTTATGTTTGACATCTGACCATGCATCACATTGTAACCATTGTGCAGAACACATGGTATCCACAGAGTGCAGTAGAATTTGATTCAAATAAAAAATATACCCTAGTAAAACTCCACATGGTTTCTACAGAATGCAGCGGAATTTGATTCACATCAAAAATATACCCAAGTAAAACTCATGGTTTCTACATAGTGCAGTTGAATTTGATTCACACAAAAAATATACCCTGGTAAAACTCCACATGGTTTCCAGAAAGTGCAGTTAAATTTCTGAACCCTAGTGAAACTCCACATGGTTTCTACAAAGTGCAGTTCAATTTGATTCACATCAAAAATATACCCTAGTAAAACTCCGTATGGTTTAACAAAAATATAACATACCAAAACTCCCTCCCTCCCTCCATGTGTGTGTAGCATGATTGGTTTCGCAGAAAAGGATGCTTCAATATACCTATCTGTAATTCTACATCAACTTTTGTATCATTCTCCTCCTAAGATGGTTCCTTATTCTTCTCAACCAATATTTGTCAAAATCAAGTTCAAATGGTACAAGAAGAAGATATAGACATATACATGATGTGTAAACATACATATAAGATGGTGATGAACATATGCAACTAGTCGCACAATATCTTATCATGTAACTCGTTGATTTTTATTTCATTCATCCATAGATATTTATTCATGAGTGGAGACACAAGTGGTTGAATAAATGAGTCATATGATGATGATGCGGTGGGAAAAAGTGGTTAAATAAAGACTAAGATGAGAAGCAAATGTCTCTGAAAATTAATTTGGTTTTGTGCAGGACATCAATCAATGAATTCATCTTTTTTAATTAGACAATTATTTGAAAAGTGTGGAGAGTATATATGGTCTTTATTAATTTAGAAAAAACATATGAGAGAGTTCCAAAAAATTAATATAAAAGATGTTAGAAAAGAAACGAATTGCCAATAGACATTGATATTATTAGAGAGAGAGAGAGAGAGAGAGAGAGAGAGAGAGAGAGAGAAGGGGACTATAACAAATGTGAGGATCGAGGGAAGACAAGAGTGATTCTTTCAATTACAATGTGTTTGCTCCCGAGCTTAGCTGTAAGTCCTTACTTTTTCACTTTAGTTATAGTTAAATTTATTGGACATTTACAAAAAAAAGTACCTTTGTCCTTGTTATTTACAGATAATATAGTCCTAATAAATGAAAAATGAATAAATTTTAAATAAGCAAAAAAATACTCTCGAATCTAATAGTTTTAGAATTAGTTGAACAAAAGCTGAATATATGAAATAAAACTTTAATAATAGTGAGCACTTAGATGATGAACCAATTAAGATTCAGGCCAAGTAGCACCGCAAACTGATCACTTTAGATATTTAGGATTAATAGCTCAAGTCAATGGAGAAATAGAGCAAGACGTTATAAATAAAATCTAATCTAAACAAGATAGAAAAATGGCATAATGCCTCGGGGATTTTATACAATGATTACATTCCAATTAAATTTTTTAAAAAATTTTTATAAGACATCAGGCCAACTAGGATGTTAAATAATTAAAAAAAAACAATATATAAATAGAATGAGTATAGTAAAAATGAGATTATTAAGGTGGATGAATGATGAAACAAGAAAAGATTAATATAAAAAGGGCATTAACTTACATGCCAATAAGAAACTAAATTATTTTCATTTACACCAATAATTTTAAAAGACTTTCATCCATGCCTACGTCTTTCCAAATCAATTTTATTTATGCCAAGACCAATGGTTAGCGTTAGATTTACAAGTTAAATGGATAGTAAATGTACAAAATTCCCCCAAATTGCTAAGATTACCATGCTTACGTCTCTGAGGGCATTTTTGTCAATTGATAACTCATTTAACTTGAAAATCTAATTGCAACTACTAGTGTTGGCATGAATAGCATTAATTTGAAAAAGTGTTAGCAAAAATGAAAAATTTTCAAAACTATTGGTATGGATGAAAATAATTTAGTTTTCCATTGACATGATCTAATTTGATATAATCAAAACTGAAGCTAATAAGTAAGAAAATGAGATAACACAAACTAAGGTGGTCTAGACATGTTAAATGGAGACCGGCAATGGCACAAGTTAAGAGAGTTGAGTTTATTCAAATAAAAAGCAATAAGAGAATGAGAGCAAGACCCCCCAAAAAATGGACACAAGTAATTAAACAAGATATAAAGACGTTATAGATTGTTGAAAACAAAGTTCATGATTGTAAAAACTAGTGCAATAGAATCCACACAACTAACTCCACGTAGGTGGGAAAAGTTATTATGATGATAGTGATTATGAAAGTATGGATTCAAGCAATGTTTCCTCCAGTGAAGATGGCAACACGGACCAAAAAGATCCTATTGAACATGAATCAGGGATCATGGATATTCTGATATGAAATAGGGGATGGTAAACAAAGAAGTAAGATCAGTTAATGCAGGCAAGGAACTAGTGCAAACTTCAGACCAGGAAATGCAACATTGATGAGACAGATTCCACCGAATCCCACTCCAGAGAGTTTTTTTGGCATTATTAAAGGACTCAAAATTTTAAGTGATGATGTTCGGTGCATTGTACCATTGCAGAGCCTTTTTTCCCATTTTTTTTCATCTTGGTCAGCGTAATCATCTTGAGAACTGAAGACTCTAGTTTGTCCTTTTTTTTGTACCCTTCCTTTTGGTTGGAATGTCTCCCATTATTCTCCATCACAAAGGAACTGGCCCATTACTGATGCAATTACCTAAGCTTCAACTTCTTTTCTATTATACTTACTTTTCACATGTCAATGCCTACTGCTTCAAGGCTTCCATCCTAACAGATACTGCCTCCATCAGCACCCACCTACGGAATCTTTGTCAGCAGCCCCTCAAACAGCAGGTCACCTGACATATTGCCCCACCACCTACAACCTTCCATGCTGCAGAAGTAGTGTGAGCTCCACCAGTGCAAAAGCATTTGCCAATTGGCCACCACAAGGCAAGAGACACAAAGCCTGTCATTGATAAACACCACAGGGTCCTCTTCATGCTGGTGCTGTGGCAATTGAGGGCTTCAGCAGGGGGTATCTAGACAAGTAAGGAAGCCCATCCACAATGGTCAACTGTTTTTTTGAGTTCCTACTGAAGATGGTGCTTTTACTTTAGACAATGGAGCCAATCACAACAGGAGTTGGGAGGCTTGTGAATCAATCATCTGAATCATGTGTGTGACAAATCTCATGTCAGTGTTGGGGTGTAGAAGTCATGTCCCGTTATATATATATGCACAGATGGGGTTGTAAGAATTTACGGATACCATGATAAAGGGCCAAAACTAAATGGAGTACAGAAACAGTAGAGGAGGCAACAGAAATAAGTTAGCAAACTTTAATGCCTTTGGCTTCATCAGTTCATATCAGATTCATCTTGTTTTCTTTTCTCAGTTTTTTTTTTTTTTAATATGAATTTGGTAAGGCAATCCAACACAAGAGATGAGGAAGATGAATTCTAACATCGACAAGGTTATCTGGCATCCTGTAGATGATTTGGCAAACAAAGAAGGGTATATAAGGTATTTTAAAAAATTTTAAGCACCACTTCAAAAACGTTTCAATATGACGAGACCAAGCATGACAAAATTGGCATAGTAACAAAAATGTCAAAACTTTTATTTGAAATATTTCAAATAAGTAATCCGAAAGATTAAGAAAATTTTGTGGATCCATCCGCAAGTTCCCCAATTTTTATTGAGTTAATGGGTGCTTCCCCAATCATAGATTTTGTCACATCCAAATGAGAACTCTTCTCAAAAAATCACAGCAGGCAAGCAACCTGAGGAGAGAGGTTCAAAGGCCAGAATAGTTGAAATCTCATCAACTCCAAGTGTCTAATGCATTTTGAGTTGCCAATATGCAGCTTCTATTTATACGGGCACAGCAAACTGAACTTACCAGGATGAACCCATTACTGTTCTCAATGTTGTAAACACTAGTGATGCTGAAAAATATTGCACATTTCGCACCTTGAAGGGAATTGCAAGGTACTGTAAAGACTCCAAATGCATGCCTACTCTGACACAGCTATAGCCATAAATTGTTATCATCACCATTTTACCTTCATCACACATGTATGGCTGTATCCAGCCATTTCAGGTTTCCCTCACCTCCATTTAATTCCCTCACCTTCACAAATTTGCCTACGAGTAACAGAAGTCCAATCTAGTTTTCAGAGCACATCAAATCTGTCTCTAGGTGGGAGTGTTCCCAGCTTGTTTCAAATTGTTTCCCACACACATTGACAACATAAACTTCGGTGCAATGCAAATTCATTTATCGTAAACCTAGAACCCAACCAAACATTTAATAGGCAAACCGGTCGCTGAATCCACAAGACCTTAGACTCAAATGCAATTTCCAGATCATGTGGAGGAAAAAGTGAAAATTACTTCGATTGATGAAGATTCAGTTCAATCAGGAGAAAATCAAAGGTATGCTTCCAAGATGTGTACTCTAAGGAAGAAATTACCATTTTAGCTATTACAAATACTAAACATCAGATCATCCTAAGACTTAAAAGTAGTTCAAGTAGAATTTCAGAAAGTTTTTACAGGAAACAAAAATTGATTTAAAAAAAAAAAAGTTAATTCCTGACCATTGATTAGTAACTGCAATTCAAATGACCACTAGACTGGCAAAGAGCATTGAACGTTTGAACTTACCCAGCGAATGCAAGATTGAGAAGGAAGCTGCGTCTTGTTACGAATCCAAACAAGACATCCAGATCAAAACCAGCCCTCTCTCTCGCCCTGTAAGCATTCCTACTGTAATCGTAACTATAGCCATAGCCGGCGCCGGTAGCTGCTGTTCCCCTGGAACGAAATCCTTTTGTGGACCGTAGATTGTAGTCTGCGCGCTTCTGGTCGTCGATCAGGACCTCATACGCCTCAGATAACTGCTTGAATTTGAGAACAGCGCTGTCTCTGACCTCTTTCGGGGACTGAGAATGCTTGTCCGGGTGAAATTTCAGGGCCAGCTTCCTGAAAGCTTCTTTGATCTCGACTTTGGTGGCGCTGCGGGTCACGCCGAGGGCCTTGTAGTGATCCATGCAGAGGAGGTAAACCCATCAAAACTGCGCAGAAATTCTCTCCGTTCTCATCGATTTCATGCAATGAACGTACGCTTTCGGATTCGCGTTGGGCACCAGGTCAGGAAAAAAACAGAGATTGATTCGACAGAGCGGCAAGAGAATTCCCGGATTTTTTTATCACCTCCGTTTGCCTTTTGGGATATTTGCACGTGACTCCTAAGTTCTCTGATATTTCCCAAAACTTGTGTTTTGCAAGTTACCTCGAATTTTTAACTTTATTTGCAAATTACCCTCATCTTTCGCCTTTGCTTGCGAATGGCCACTCAATTATTTCCCACAAAACCTCAAAACTTTAACTTCATTTGTCAAATGGGTAATGATCTTATGAGGTGAATGGGATGAAGGGATGAGATTTCTCCTCCCAAGGCAACTTGGATGGGTTATTCACCACACAACTTTTCACTTGTCAATATAAATTTTTGACATTTTCAATACTACTTTTCATGTTCTCAGTGTATTATATTTTTACATCCCATTTAAACCTTTCATATACAGCCAAACAGGCCCCTATCTTTCAACTATGTTTGCAAATTACCGCTCGCAATTTTTTTTTTTTTGATGAAAGGAAACATCCTATCACACTACCCTAGAAATGATCTAGGGAGGAGGGATAGGACGATCCAAGATTCATTTCTAAAAAATTGTCTATACAAATTTTTTGCTAAATGGCTTGAGGGGGGATGCCCCACCAAACCTGTTGATCTACAGAAGAAACAGCAAGGAAATCAGCTAAAGCATGTGCCACAGCATTTCCTTGCCTAAGAACATAATGAATTGTGACCTGGGTGGAAAGTGAGAGAATAGACTTGATCTGGTCAATCACAAACCCAACAGGAGAGGAGATGGGATCATCTGAGATTAGAAAGTTGATCAGGAGGAGCGAATCAGACTCAATTTGGAGTTTGTCTAAGTTAAGCTCTTATCCCCAGCATGCCCCTAGAAGGAAAGCGTGCGCCTCCATAAGCAAAGGTTCCATGAGACCGCATCTTCGCCATCCTTTTGCAGCGACAAAAGTGCCCCTCGAGTCCCTGAGGACAGCCGCAAAGCCCATAGATGCATTCTGATGGAGAATCCGGGCATCAACATTAAGTTTGAGAAACCCCTCCGGAGGTCAGGACCATCTCGGGATCAGTGGTCGATCGATCGCACCGCCAAGGGTGAGAGGAGTGGCCCTACGGTATTGCTCCAAGTAGTCCTCGCACCATTTGAGAGTGTTGGCGAAGTCCGGTTTTGCTCCATCAACTCTTAGCGCATTTCGCATGTACCAAATCCTCCAGCAGCAGAGAAGGAAAAAAGCAAGATCCTTCGACGCATGACGAGATGTGAGAGAAATAAAGATATCCTGAACTGGGGTCGAAACAGAGATATTCCCGGCAGCCGTCGAACAAATAATCTTTGTGAGCTCGCAATCCGAAAATAAATGATTTGTGTCCTCGAAACCGGATCTGCAAAAAAAGCAAAGGGGTTCTACATCAATGCCCCTGGTCGTTAGATTTTGGAGGGTCGGGAGTCTATTTTTGAACAGTCTCCATCCAAAGACGAGAATTTTGCTAGGAAGTTTGGTCCGCCAGATTTCCTTATAGATGGAGGAATGAGGGGAGCGGCAAAGTCCCAAGGAAAGCACTCTGTATGCTGACTTGACAGTGTAGGCCCCATGACGTTCAAACTTCCAGAATATCGTATCCTCTTGTGCAGGAGGGGGCAGAGGAATTTGATTGACTGCTTGCCACCCCACATCCCCGGCCGCTACCAGTATGCGATCCTTGATCCATGAGTTTGAAGTGTCACTGATAAAATGACTGACATTTATGTCGTCCAGGATTGATAGCGGAAGGGGTCCAGCTTTGGAGATCATAGTGTCAAGCCAAGCATCCTTAAAGAACCGAACACGTTTTCCATCGCCGATTCGCCACCTTCACCCGAACCGGATCGCATCCCTTGCCTTAAGAATACTCCTCCAAGTGAAAGAGTCAGAAATTTTTACGTGGCAGCTCCAAATGTCGCCCCTCGGGAAGTATCTGTTGGAAATATGTGGAAAACTAGCTAAATCCATGTTTTGATGATTAACAAATCAATTTGAGTAAGTCTTGGCTACTAACATGTTTGTGGAAATATTTAAGGCATATACATTTGAAGAATACAAAGCATGGAAGGCCAAGTCGAAGTCCAAGTCGACTCCATGATCGACTTCAAGAAGTCAAATCTGTCCAGAGCTGAAAATAGAAGACGAGCAAGTGAAGTCGCAGGCCAAGCCGACTACACTTGCGACTTGGGAAGCCCGGTCGCAAATGAAGTCGACTCCAGCATCGACTTCAGTCGGGCAAAACGTTCCAGCACTGAATTTGAGAAGGAAGAATGCCGAAGTCGCAGGCCAAGTCGACTCCAGTTGCGACTTGGGCGAAGTTGCGAACGAAGTCGACACCGAAGTGCGACTTGAGGTTTTTGGAGTTCAAGGATGCTGATTCAAGCTTCTTTCAAAATCTAAGATGCAGTTTCAAGCTTATTTTCAAGATAAACTTAAGATCTCTCAAATCCAAATCAAGAATACAAGCTCAAGAAGCAAAAACACACTTTCAAAGAACAACTTGATTTATCTCAATTTCAAGGCAAGGATTCAAGCTTATCAAAAATACAAGTATGCTTCAAATCAAGTCTATCAAGTCTCAAAAATCAAATGAATCCAATGCAAAACAAGGTGCTGAATCAACCAAGCAAGACTCAAACAATCCTATGATTCACAAGGTTCAAGAAAGATCAAGGACATGGACTTTAAGATCAACAAAATCTATACGGAATTATTTCAGCATGAAAGTGATTAAAGGAAACAAGTCAAGCAAGATGGAGAAAGATCAATTGAAGTTCAAAGCACGTTCTTACAAAGAACGAGTCAATTCGCAACCCAAGTCGACTCCATGATCGACTTGAGTTGAAGTCTAAAGCCAAGTCGACCCGACCTGGAACTTGAAGACGCGATCTGAAGGCGAAGTCGCACCCGAAGTCGACTCCATCTGCGACTTGGGTGAAGTCGCATCCGAAGTCGACTCCACATGCGACTTGGATCGCAGCGGTCGGATTTCTTTTCGAACGTTGGCGCATTTAATGCGCGCCACCTACTCACAAACGTTCGGATTTCCTCCAAAATTATGAGTAGCATTCATGGTGGACGAGAAAAGTAGCTGAAAAATATTATGTGAGCATAACTCCTACATTCAAGAGCTTCAAAGAGATCAAGTCATTCAAAGAAGGAAGAACTTTGCTTCTAACTGCAAGAGCTCCATTTCAGATTCTTTAAAGTCTACACAACAAGTTCTTCTCTGAGCCAAAATGTTTCTATACATCTATAAAGTGTAGATTTTCTTTTGTTATTTCATTTGTTTGTGTTGAACTTGATCTAGTTTGAGGATCTAGGATCAAGTGTATGCAAAGTAGTGTGTGATTGGAGTGAGAATCATCACCTACTTGTGCAGTGCGTTGTTTATGCCCCCTAGAGCTGGAATCTAGAAGAGAGCAGTGGCTTTAATTGTATTGAGAGAATACATTAG
>JAXCLR010000063.1:35099200-35122334 GCA_035584095.1 Annona squamosa | reverse complement strand
AAAAATAATTAAAAAATAGAGTAATTATGGAGATTGAAAAGTTTTAGTTGACACTTTTTTATCCTAAACAAACACACACTATAGAAATAAAAGATAAATATAAATGAAAATAATATACTTTATTTATAATATAATTACAATATGCCGAACACGTATTCAAATATAAATAATATAGAATACACAACATAAAAAAAATGTTATTAAATATTATATATATAATATATTTTATAATAAATAACAAATATGAAATCGGGCTCCAAGTTCACTTGAATCCTAATCATATCACATTTGGAAATTAAGTTTCTTGAATTCGAGTTTTTCAGACTCTGATTGCAAAAAAGCAAATTACAACATAATTGGAAATCAGATTCGGTGGGAAGGGTTCGGGCTCAGCCCGGCTCAAGTTGCACCCGCGTGAGTTAGTCGAATCATGGAATTGGAGACAGCGGCAATCTGCTAGCGAAGACGAAGCATGAAGTTGCTGCGTTTGTTGGCAGTGGAGCCGGAATTTGTGGCAAACCGATCTGCAAGTGGGCCGCTGACAGCCATGGCGGTCGGTGGGGTTGTGCACACAGGAGCTGAGGAAAGTGACTGGGCAGATGCGCTTGCCGACAACAATGGAATTGCAAGATTCAAAGAAGGGGAAGACAAGGACAGCCATTCGGATTTGTGCTTGTACTGGGTTTTGTCAGTGGTGGTGATTTCAGCTGCGACGATTTATGGTGGGCGACCAGATTTTCACCGGCAGGCGGCAGCCGTTAGGATGGAAGACGGGTTGTAACGAATGTAGAACAGGGCTGTGGCAATCGTGGTCGAGGGAAGATTCGCTCGCCATTTTCTACGGAGTGTGTATCTCATGGAGGTGGGTTTAGCTTGGGATGGTTGCCGGATTCAGAGGAGACAACGTTGAGCAGCGAGGGTGACTTCCTGCAGCGTTTGTTTTTGCCAAGAGTAGACTGATATTGTCATTAAAAAATTTATTCGGCAATCGACAAGTTAACCGTTATTTTGGTAGCTTGCATTAACGGCCTACAAGATTTGAAAACTAAACATGCAAAACTCGTGCATTAAAAAGCAAATACACATTATTAGAGGGACTTAAATGCAAATAACCCATTGTTTAACATAAAGTTTAGATATGAGTATGAAAAATTAACTTATAGACGGAGAATTGCAAAATCACAAACAACTCGAGGCATAAAATAATATGCAAAATCTATATTTAGGAATCGGATTTTGAAGTGCTAACGTATACAGAGCAAAATTATAAACCTTTCCCCTTTAGGTTTAACTTTGGGGGGGGGAAAAAAAGCCTTCCGAAGGAAACACTGCGACTGCCCTTTTTTTTCCCTCGTCTTTGTTTCCCTTCTTTTTGGATTTTAATAACAGGATGTGAAGACAACAATTTTACAGCAGAATTGCACCCGATGATATCAGTTTTGCTGTGGATTTTGCTCATTTTTAGTGACAATTCCTGATTAGCGAATGCTTGGAATCATTCATTAAAAAGTTTGTGTGGACTATGGACAAGACTTTCTCCCTATAGCAAAGACATTGAAGTCAGCTTTTAGTTCTGTGAAAGAATCTCCACAGAATCAATTACTTTTACAGAAGTCTCACGCAGAAACGCTGAGAAATTTACTCAAACTGGTCGTTATATACGGCTAAAAGAATTGAAGAAATCTCCGCAAGGATCAAACATTCAGAACAGTTTAAGAGCCCCAAAATCTCTATGGAATCAGAAGCTAACGTCCAGTTGTGAAATTGCATGTTGAAGTTTGCAACTTTGCACTATGGGGAAGGAATGTCGGAATGTCTGAGAGATGCTGAATCCTACACGCCACACGGCCATGCATAGGTCCGGTAAGCCTATGAGGCAGTCATTGAACATAATGAATGAAGTACACCACGCTAAATTTCAGAGCCAGGCCAGGGCATCCGTAAGTTGCAGCTCAAGTATCCGGGAGCTTCAACATCTCATTCACATGTAACATTAGAACTGTTAATGGGGAAATGGATCTAGGTATGCTGTATGAATGGTAGAATCTTTGAAGAAAAAGCAAATAATTCTAAGAGCATCGAGCCTTCCAAGAAAAGCAAGCAGTACTTGCCCCTTTATCCATCTCATAAGAAAAACAGTGGAAAAGTCCTTAAAAGATTTCTCCTTGGTGACAATCTGCTGAACGTTAATAATCCCCCGCTCAGGTAGAAATTTCCAAAAATGTCTTTTCACATGTTCAACCTTGTAGAACAAATATCTAATGTAAACAATCCAATGCAATTGAAGTCTTCTATGTTGCAAGCTGTTGCAAGTTACCAAAAGATCAGAGAAATCCTGTGATACAAATTTAGCACCAGCTATTACATACACCTTAGCAAGTTCAGCTGACATGTATGGTGTTCGTCATGTAATCCATTACCTTTGGCCAATAGCAGACCGCAAGGCTAACCTTGGTCATTGTCCTCTTTCACTCAATACTCAATCTACCACTTTTTGTCCATAGGCAGACCATGAGACGGGCCTTGATGAATTCAGGCCCTCTAATTCACAGCATATCAATGTTGAATGGTTGGGTTCATCCATCAAGAGTCATCTGGGAGATCAGCTTGGATAATCACAAATGAGAAACCAATCAAATCCTAGCCTGTGTCAACCTATAAGGTTAGAAACAGATCCATCAACCACAACTATACATTAAAGAGCCAGTAATTTTCTGGTCTCGTTAAATGGATTGCCTGTATTTGCCATGCATTTCATTGAGAATGAGCAGCATCAGCAACATAGATACTAAATATGGTCACGTGTAATATTAGACTGATAAGTACTAGTTGCAGAAAGTATAGCAAAGCAGCAGCACGAAACTGTAGAAATGCATGCTAAAAATAAAGTTAACAAATGGCTTCAACAGACTTGTCATATAGGGTGCATCAGCAGTAATTTACGCATTTTGATTTCAGCTGCCTAGAATTTTCAGGATCATGGTATCCAGTCCTAGCACTGACTATAGCTGACTTCTTTTATATTCACAAGGTGATAGTAGGTCCATCATTTGAGTACAAGCTCCAAGCATGAAAGTTGAAAAATGAAAAACATTAGGATTGAACTTTGAAGGGCTTTATTTATGTACTTACCACATCGATACAGCTTTTGGAGCAGCATATCTCTGAGAAATCAAACCATTACAGTGCCAATGAATCATTTACTCATAATCAACCTCCACTAATGATGGCATGCCCTTCTCTAAACCGGTCTTGCACAGAGAATTTCAATTCAGTCACAAGCCACCCACAACAAGCCCTTAGGCTGAACAGCTCACTCATGGGCCCATGCCTATGTCCCTTGTGGCCAGGCTATACAGCCTATGTACACAACATACCATCATGATCAGGTGCCTAGACAGAGCATATCACATCAGCAGCTTAACTTTAAAAGCAATGTCAACACAAAAATCAGAACAAGCTGCATTCTTTTGTTAATACATAGCACAGGCAATCACTATTAGCCTCAACCTTAACTATGCAGCTGAAGCAAGTAAGCAATAACTAAAATAAAAAGCCTACTGAAGTTTAACACTCATGGGCCTCCTATAGCCTACGCACTCCCAAAGATGGAAAGAAGCATAGATAGCCTAAACATAGCCTGTTGCCAGGCATGAAAACCAAACATAACACAAGTCATGGCTCATGACCGAAATGCTAAAAAACATTAAATTTTTAAGGGGTGGAGGTACAAGCATCTGTTTAGCTCATGGTAATCTACTTTTCCTTTAAAAACAAAAAAAGGGACCTGGAGGAGTGATGGGAACCAGCAACAAAACCGTACATTTAACCACGAGACAGCAAATTACCCCGTATACAGACATTTCTAATCCAAAATCAACATCAACTTCTTTTCTGATTTTTAGATTTGGTTGGGATTTTTCCATATGCCATAAGCCTGGACTGAGATATCTTAAGTTCCGCTTGTCGGTGTCGTCTCTTGCTACGCCTAGAAATGGCACCATTTGCACCATTTGATGCCTCCAAATCAGTTTTCTCTTTCATTGCAGAAACAGAAGTTTCATATTCTTTCTGAGTATCAGGCTTTACACTACCCTTCTTCTTGCTAATCTTCTTTTCTTTATCTCTCCTTTTTTCTTCTCCTCCTTGAAGAAGCAACTTCTTCTTTACTTTCTGATCATATCTCTTGAACTTGGATACCTTCCACTCAGTTTCCCTGTATGGGGCAAGCTTTTTCAAAGAAACATACTGGTTCAAATCCTTATCATCAGCCATAAGTAACTCTGCAGGAGTCAAGCCATATCTGTTGGAAGTGACTGAAGCATACTTGAACCGCGTCTTCAGGTCCCCAATGGAATCTTCGTAGTCCAACCTATAATATTCCTCCAGCTCTTTATCAAGAGCAACCTTCTCCTGAAGGGAAATCTTGTGTTTCCCCTTTTTCTTTTTGTCCCCTTCTTCATTTGAACCATCCAAAATCTCATCCCCATTCTCATCTGCCCTCCGTTTTAGTACTTCCTCTCTCATAGCTAAGAACCCATCACGCTTTCTTTTGTTCTTACTGTCCTGATTCCCCTCTTCTTTTTTATCTGGGATACCAGAAATCTCACCATTATCCTCATCTACCCTGTGTTCCAGGATTTCGTTCATTGCAGCTATCGGCCCATTACCATGCCCCAACACATCCCAGCCTCTTGGAAGCCCAAGCAACTCATCTTCCTTATCAAAATCCGGCTTTTCAATATTTTCATCATCACTTCCAAAATCTGGATCTGGGTCCTCTGCATCATAGTATGCCTCACCAAATATCTCTTTCATCTTCTGGTCATATTCTTCAGGGTTGAAGTCCTCCTCCAAATCATCCACATCCAATCCACATTCCCCACCATCACCAATCCCTGCCATGGCTCGTATCTTCCCAAGCTTTTCCATGATCTCCTTCTTCTTAACATTCTTCAAATGTTTCAGCTCCTCCTTTCGCTCAAACTCTGCCATTGCTATCCTTTCCTCCTTCCTCTTACGCTGCTCTTTCCTAACATTTGATTTCTTCCTCACAGATCCTTCCACAATGCGCGCATGGCCCATCACTCGATCACCAGCCCCTTCCTCATGCCTATAGTGAGACTCCAATTCAAACATCTCCTGCTTCTCCAACTCCTCCTCATCATCCAATACCTCCTGCATCTCCTCATTGGTAGGCTTTCTTGCCACATCCTTACCAATCCACATCTTGTTCTTCAAGAAGTTTTTCAGAAACATCTCACCCTCACTCAAATTCTCATCATCCCCGAAGTACTCATCCAAACGCCTCTCAATCTCCAATCCATTCCCAGAATCATCTTCATCCTCCATTACCTTCTTCTCAACAAGAAAGTCTTCATCATCGTCATCATTGCCGTCAAAAGCCTCATCTGCCGCATCCAGAAATGACTGCCGAATCTCCTCCTGCTCCTCGTCATAGCTCTTCACCTTCGACGTTGAGTCCTTATCTACAAATTCCGCCCCCTCTTCCATCAAATGCTTTGCAACGACATCCTTCAAATACAAAGGCTTTTTTGTCTCCTTATCCGTCTTCTTATTCTTCTTATCCTCATGCACCTCCTCCTCCTCCCCCTCATCTTCTTCACTCTCGGTACTAAACAGCTTCGCATCTTTCCTATCAAGAATGGGATCCATCTTCTTCACCTTGACAAGTGCGTCGTAGAATTCCAAATCTTTACGGTCGGAGCCTTCGATATCATCGTACTCGTCGGATTCCAAAGATTCGTCGGAGTTGTCCCTATCGCCGACAAGGCCCCGTTTCTGCAGCTCCTTTAGACGCTGGATATCTTCCCGGCGTTTGTTGTGCTCGTAGCGGCGGACAAATTCCTCGTCGACCTCGATCTTGGAGATATCTTCTGCGTCGGAAGATGAAGAATCAGAGCCATCAAATAGCTGCAGCGTCATATCCTCACTCGGATTAAAAGCAACGGGAACTTCCCAGTTCGGAGCTTCTGCAGTGGCGCCGAAATGGCGGAAACAAGGGTTTTTAGATGGTTGTGTTTCGTTTGAGAAATTTGCATATGGCTCCCAAGTGTTTTGAATTTTTCCAATTATCTAGAACATTCGATTTTATAATACTGCACTTTTGAACTATTTGCAGAAAAACAGCACCAAGCCTATTCGGACTCGGCCATGTGCGGATTCGCCCGGTCACCGCAACATTTACGCGGTGAAAATATAGCTTCCTTTCCTTTTTTACTTCAAAAAAAAATCTTTCCTTTTGTGGTCTCCAGCGGTTCCTATTTCAAGCCATCTCAGATTTTTAAATTAAGAGTGTGCTTGGCTGAGGATAAACTTTGTGATGAAAAGTATTTTAAGTAAAAATTGTTAAATTAATAGAAAATAATGTAATACAATACTGATATATCTTTATTTTGCATATAGTTTTTCAATTTGTAAGACAGATTTTTCAATTTTTATAAAATTTTTTATATTTTAAATGCAACTTTTTTATTTTCAATATATACTATTACATTATCATCTCATATACAAGTTTCATTCAAAAATCTTATATGAATATCTAATTCATTAGAACTTTTAATATTATTATTTTTTACCAGTAAAAAAAATATAAATTACTTAAATAAACAAATTACAGAAATCTATATAATTGTTTAAGTGTCGAGATTAATAAATATAATTTTAACACTCATTTAAGCCATTAATGATAGATTCTTTTTTTTTATAAAAGGAAAAACTCTACCCCGACCCCCCCTCATTCTGAAAAGGGTTCGGGATAGAATAATCCGTTGAATTCATTGCCAAAAAATTGTCTGCACAAATTTTCTCTACAATAGCTTGTGGGGGGTTTCCCCACCATGACATACATTCCAACTCAAAAATAGAAATCAGGTCCGTAACAGCATGAGCTACCGTATTCCCCTGTCTTAGGACATGGTAGACTGAGAGATGAGCATTGGCTTTTAGAGTTAATCTAATCTATGAGATAAAGTGGCCCACAGGTGAGAGAATTTGGCCTTCATTGGTCAGATATGTGTAAAGAAGAAGCGAATCAGACTCAATCTAAACATTGGGGAGCTTGAGATAGTAGCCCATAGAGTACCGAGATGAAACGCGTTTGCTTCCCACATAAGTGGCTCCTCCCCCCCTGCCCTTCCGTTTCCATCTTCGAGCAGCAATAAATTGTCCGCGACAATCCTTGATCACAATTGCGAGGCCCAAGATTCCCCAATCCTCAAAACATCGGGCATCCACATTGATCTTGAAGGCATCATCTGGCGGTTTGGACCATCTGGGAGCAAGGGGAGGATCCAGAGCATTCGCCTGATCGAGGAGCTTTACTCGCCTCCATTGCTCGATATACTCCTTACACCACGGTAGAATGTTAGCAAACCCGGGTTGAACCCCCTCTGCCTTCAGTTTGTTCCGCACAAACCAAATTCTCCAACAAAACACAATGAAAAAAGTGAGCTCATCACACCTGTATTTAGAGGCAAGGAGACACATGATTTCCTGCATGGAGGACGCCCAATGGCGTGCCGAAACAACTTGTTGAGATATACTTGCAATACTGGCACAATTCAGAAATAAGTGGTGAGCGTCCTCGATCTCCCTCAAACAAAAAAGACAATGAGGATCCACATCAATTCCCCTATTAGAGAGATTGCACAAAGTTGGAAGAGCATCCTTCAATAATTGCCACCCAAAAATCAGGATCTTGCTCGGTAGCCTTGTCCTCCAAATGGCCCTATAGCAGCTTAAGAGAGTAAGATTTTCAGTTCCTGCCTTTAGCCACCTATGAGTCGACTTGACAGAGAACTGGCCGTTCGCCTCGTGCCTCCAGAAAATACAGTCCGGCTCAGGATGATAGGGAAGGGGAACACGACTAATAGCCTGCCACCCTACCTCGCCAGCTGCAGCCAAGACCCGGTCTTTGATCCACCCATTAGACCCCACAATAAAGTGACTTACCTGAACGTCCTCCGGAATGGATAGCGGAAGCGGTCTCACCTTGCATACTTCATCATCCAACCAGTCGTCATAAATTCTTAGTCCATAAACATGTAATTTTCATAATTTTATTTGGTACGGCTCTCCTAAATATCATATTTTGATCATTTCAAGATTAATTAACTAAATTGCAATTTATAATATTTGTAAAAGAGATCCATAAATGATTTATATTTATTTTTAATATTACTTTACTGCTTATTTTGCTGCACGTTCAGTTATGTCATCCTGTTTTGTTATTTTCCTTTACTCGTGGTTTTATAGATAGATAGATAGAAGAAGAGATATAGGATTGTTTTATTGTATTGGCAAATTGTATTTTGATGTTGACATTTAAATAATTTTCATCTTCTTTAATGTTTTATCTTCCTTCATTAGTACGTCTAAATTTTTATTATATTAGTTAATTAGAACGATTTATGGATTTTTTTATAAAAAAACGTGAAGATGTTGGATTATTTGAGTTAGAATTTTTACCACATAAATAATGAAAATTTGAATGAGAAAGTGTTGATAAAAATTCAAATAATACATATATTAATAACTCATATTATTAAAAATACACAACGAATAGTCAAGTGAAGAATTTAAATAAATAAAGTACTATAAGAATAACCACAGGATAATTACTCGATAAAGTATAACTGCATACAATCCTTTCTTTCTGTTTTAAATATTTCCTCCGAATCTAAAACATTTATTATATCTATCTATGTGTATTTATTTATCCGTGCAAAAATCACGCGTATATGAGGACTTTTATACACTATATATTATGCATATTTAGAAAGTGCAAAAATATATTTTTCTTCGTACACTTATTTATCTAAGTGTATTTAATATATAAAAATAGCTAAAATACCATTATATTTAAAAATCTAAAAAATATATACACATATCTAAAAATGAAAATTTTTTATTTATATATTAAATACATCTATATCAATAAGATTATGGAGAAAAGTAAAAAAAAATTTAAATAGATTTTTTGATGTGCTAACAAGATCATTTCTAATTTAAAAAGTGTAACAATTTTTCGTTCACTCTCAAAAATTCTTTTTTAACAAATACGACTTTTCAATGACAATTATTTTTTAGCATGCTACAATAAGATATATTAAACAAAACAAATTATTTAGATATGAAACCAAGGTTCAAAATAAAAGAGAGACATAAGTGATCAGGAGCTAGGTTGTATTGAATTCTTGCTCCTTATATACTACCTTTTGACATAAAAATAAAATTACTTTATGTAGATAAAAGGAAAATAGAAAAATAACCTAATTAAACATGCAGAAAAATATAAATACTAAGATGATATTATAATAATATATATAGTGCATTTGGTATTCATCAAAATATGTCTTTTTCATTTAAACTTTTTTCCTTATATAATTATCATATTTTTTAATTATTTTTAATATCTTTAGATGCAACTACCCTACTTTTTAATCATTTTTTACAACTTTTCAAAATATTACCCTATCTATTTTACTTTATTTTTTTTAATTATTATCATTACTCTTATCATATCACATTATTTTATCCCATTTTTAAAAAAATATTCACCAAAAATTTTCCTGTAAAAAACTTTATCAAATATCAAGCGCGCTAAGAATTATAAAAATTCTAATCAAAGTTATTAAATAACAAGAAACTAATTCTCATCTTAGATTTAGCCATATACGTAACTCAACAAGTTATCCTTATTAATTATATAATTTTCATCCTTGCCGTCAATATTTCTAATAATCACTTCTAATCTATTTTGCTTATTTATGTTCAGATTAATATCAGAGTTAATAAAATATTCACATTCATGTTAATGGCCTTAAGTTTCATGAGTTTTGTCAGTAATTTTATTTTCCACCTTGTCGTAGCTTCTAGTTTTCATCCTGATTGCTCATGATCAGGACTGTAATATTAATTATTAACTTAGACTTTCTTGGACAATTATATTATCTCTAAGTGAATACTATAATTTAATTACCAGATGACTTGTGGGGTTTCTTGGCCGAAGGTCGTCATTTTCAAAAAAAAATTTTTTTTTCAGGCACACCAAGCAACAATTGAAGATGGCAGGCCAGTGAACTGTAAAAGGTTAGGCTACGAACATTGGTAGGAAAATGTAGTTTGCATGGAGAGGGGTGGGGTGGCAGGCAGCTCTGGGGTGAAAGAATAGCATTTGAGGCATGGGGACTGCTGACATGCATAGTCGAGATTATCTAAGTAGACGTATGGAAGGGTACGCGCCTCAAGTACAGAATCCAACATAGAGCAATGCAAATTCACACAAAGGAAAAAATAAACTCCAAGTACATTTACAATTTTTCCTTACTATTTATGAGACCAAATGCTCCACATACACAGGAGACAACAACTATCACAACGAGATACAAAAATCCCAGCCAACGGCGGACAGCAAGTTCCAGTCCCACACCAACAGCACAAGTTGAGGCACTTGATTTACACCCTTAATTTAAAAGACTTAAAATAAAAAAAATAAAAAATTTTAGAAGACCAAAAATAAAAATTCTCAAGTTGAGGCATGTTATTCCAAAGATGGTTCTTCAGGTAACGATTGAAATAGAGTCGAGTTTGCTTAAGATGGCGTCTGTTCAACTTTAACTTACTAGTAACAGCTTAACAAAATTCTACTTATATCCTTATTTTTAATCAACTATAACCTTATCTCAAAACTCCCAATCTAATCTTATTTTAACCCTGTAAAAATAGGGTTAGTTTCAGGTTAGGGTTGGAGTTAGTGCTTGCTTGATTAGGCTTATTTTTGCAATTTATGACTTTTTGTTATATTAAGTCGCCTAAAAATAAGCTATATATGGTGAAACTTACTCAAGAAAATTTCTTAATATGTCAAATAAGTCATAAGCTTGGGTGCTTTTGGGCTCATCAAAACTTTATTTCCTAAAATAATCTTAAATCCACTCATTATCAATAATAAAATTGTTATAAGTAAAATATTATGCTAATGTATAATTTTTTTATTTTTAAATCCAACCATTAATAATATGTTCTTTAATATATTTAAAATTTTAAAAATCAATCATATTGGAATAGTTTATAATTATATATTTACTTTCAAATTTTAATGATTACATATTCACTTTCAAATTTAATAATTCGTGTTATTTTATTTTGGTTAAATTAAGCCATCTCTACCTATTTTGCTTCAACTACTTATTAGCAAACAGGTAATAAGCTCCAGCTGAATCAGACCTGCTCTCAATATATGAGTGTAAATATATTTTGACATTTAAGGTCCACTTAATAAGATGAAAAAGAAATTTCGCTCATTTGACTCATCTTTTATTTGATTTGTTATTTTAATTACTAATCTGACTTTTTTTGTTATTATTCTTCTATTTCAATCATTTTATATCTTTTTTATATAATTATCTTATTTATTTTATTTTTATTCTCTTTATTCTAATTGTTACTCTTCCCACGTCACATTACTTTCTCATTTTATATCTTCTCAAGTTTTAACACTATGCATATAAACACTAATTAATAAAAAGAAATAACATAAATATTTATATTTTCATGACTGCGTGTTGATATAAGAGAAAGTATTAAAATAAATACTAATGCATATTTGGAAAAGCTAATATCTTTATAAAACAAAATGTTTAACTTGCACACTCTTTATATCCAAATACATTCAAATCAAATGATCTAAGCTAGGCATAGAATAAACATTTTTTTATTGTAGTAAAAATTAGAAAGTTCATATTAAATAAATATTATATTCATTATTATTATAATATGCAAATTGTGTGGGGTTAACTCGACTTAAACCAACCTTACCTTTCAAATGGGTCTGTTGAACTCTCTTTTGAAGATATAAGTTTTTAAAAAGGTTAAAGGGGAATTTGTAAGAACACACCCACTTAGAGAGCATTTATACAAAAATCTCTCTCAAAGCGTATTTATAGAAAAATTTCTTAATGGTGTGAAGGTTGAATATGCTTAATTGTAATAGTAGATGTCATAGTGTGTGTAAACTCCAAAAAAAAGTTGTTAAAAATTTACCCCGCATTACTTATTTGTAACACTTTCATTTTTAATATATTTTAAGAGAATTTTTGTAATATCTTTTTTATGATTGATGAAACATTTATTCAATATATCTATTTCATTTGTTCAATATTACTATATATGATCTTTATCCTTAAATGTATAAAATTAATAAAATAAAATGATTTAATATTAAAGATAAATATTATAGTATTTTCAATATCCAAATCATATTAAATATCACTATTATATGGATAAATTATTATTATATTTTAATTCATGTCGGAATGAATCTAAATATTTGCTATAGTTTACATATAAATGTATTTATTTATTTTTTTTATCAAATATGATCTACGTGCATATTTGATTTTAGATGAAACTTAATTTAGCAGCTAAACAAATAATATTATATATAATAAATAAATTGTATTTTGCATTTGAAGGAAGTTACACAAGAACAATTCTACGTAACCGGCAGATCCGAACTTGGGGGATGTGGTTACCTGCCCTAATTACACGTGATATATTTCAAACAGTCAGCGATAATGGTGAAAATATTAGAAGGATAAATATCCCAAAGCCTACATCTTCCAAAGCTGGGGGTGATTATTTGCAAATACAAAATTTAACGGGGGCGGATCTGAAACATAAAAATCACAATAATTTCTGATGTTCGATAGATTCGGGAGGCACTGAAAAAGGTTTCTGATTTCCCCTCCCATCGATGGCCTCCACCGCGCAGAACGAATGAATTCATCTCGGATTTCGATTCCCGTCGACGTTCTACTCTCGCTCAACACCACCAAATCCCTCTGAAGAACGAACTCAGCAGCACCAACTCGCCGAGAATTATGGGTAGCATCTTACAGAAACGGGAAGAGGGAGCGAGCGATATCGCGGCTTTGGCAGGCAGCGACGTCTGAGGGCAGCAGTCGAGGTTGATACATTGCTGGGCGTTAGAAGATGGAGAAGAAGAACTGATCTTGGCGTGGAGAGCTTGCTGGCAGCGGAGTAGATGAAGGTGAATAGGGGACTTCTGATACCAGGTTTGTCTCTGATTGTAAACTGATGCAGAACGGGAAAGGTAGAATGGAGAAGAAGATATGGACAGGAAGGAGAAGAGAAAGCTGTATTTGTTTCTATTTAGAATTGGATACTTTTATCTGGTTTGCGATGCTTCTTTTATAGATGAACCTACCAATTCCTGCTATTAGATTAATATAAGCTTCACACACCCGTTACCCCGCAACCTCTTTTTTAACCTTCTAAAAACCCTTGAACATTTTCCATCTAACTGACTTATATCATAAGCACCATTTGCGTTCCTTAACAACCCATGCCCTTTTTTTGTCGAGTTAGAAACTGATACTCCAAAATTTTCAGAACCTAAGGATATTAATATTTACCTTTGAAAATAGATAAAGGGTTAAGATATTATACAAGGCTTAAAATGTGTGTTTTGCAAGCAAGAAATAAGAATGCACTTTGGCTTCCAGTCTTGAAAATTTCGATTAGTTTCTGATAGTCTTCTTTATTTTATTTTATTTTTTCGTTTTCTTGGCTGAGCAAAACCTACGATGGTGAAAGTTCCTTGATATTTCTAAAAGAGCTACTTATCAGACGCTGGGTAAGTTTTGGGTAACATAGTGAATTTTTCTCTTGCAGAAGAAAATGAAAGGTCAAGGTCGTTGTGTTCGTCCTCCGTACATTCCCTTGGGTCAGTCAGATTTGTATGCAGATGCTGTTTCACGGAATGGCGACCAGGATCCTCATCATCCAATCACCCAAGATCCAACACAATGGTCTTCTGGAATCTGTGCTTGCTGTGATGACGTGCAGAGCTGTATGCTACTTTCTGCCTTGTGACCCTTGATTTAGCAGAGAAGACATGAAGGTTCAATATGATTTTATGGAAAGATTTGATAGATTTATTAGTATATCTGCTCTACATGATGGTGGTTGAATGAAGGCATTTTTGACAAATGCACAATTCAACATGGTTTTTTTTATCATGGTTGAATCCTTAAAGTGCTAAACTGCAAATGCCTTATTCTTTTGTCATCCATGAAAGATGTTGAATGCCTTCTTTGTGTCAATAGAGATGCGTTTGCACTTTTTTGCTATCTGGTGGGGCTGTATGGCAAAGCTGCACCTGTACTCTTAGTTAGAGATAACTCGTACACAATATAAACCAGAAGTCTTGGTTCTATATAGCTCTATGCATGCCTGTATTAAGCAAATGTATTTAAACTAAATCAGCTTGATGATTGTCATGTGTTGGGAGATTGGGCTGATCTGACCAATGTTATTTTTCTTATTCTTCATATTGCTTCATGATAGATCTGCATCATTGTAGATGTACATATGTACTTGGCTTGCTGCTTTTTTCCATAATTTTGTTAAAAGTGAAGTATGTCTTCATATTTTCTGCATTCATGTGGGACATATTGGAAATTGCAATATGACTCTGTTACATATGAGGAAATGTGGCCTTACAAATTGAGTGTAGAACTAAACTAACTCATCTTTGGGAAATTTGCGCTATGAACCCTGTAACTATGTGTATTGGCATTTTGAACCCCGAAGTTTACGTGTTAGCATTTTAAACCCTGCCAAGTTTCAACTTTTGCATATTAAACCCTGTTTCTTTACGCCATCACAAAAGCTGCGTTTGGTCATTTGGCTGCACAAGTATGTTTTGAAAAATGACAAATTTGACCTCGCTTCCCCCTCAGCCTGTATGACAAGATTTCCAGCATCCAGGACTAGATCTCCGGCCATCCACACCGCTGATCACGAATTGTAGTTGCAACCTACTGTTTTTCATACGTGCCTTGAGGTTCATGATTGTGCACAGATGATAATGATGGATGGATTTGGTAGGATTCACCTGTTTGTGCCTTGGATCTCCGCCACTTGTCTCGCTTACAGAGAAATCAACAGCTAATGTTGGTGGATGAAGATTTGTGGCTGCTGGACAATTGCATGGCTAGAGGGAAGACGATGGGTCCTTGCTGCAATTAGCTATTGGAGAAGATAGATATTAGATTTGTTGGGGAAGCAGCTGGGGAAGATGGTGATGAGAAAGAAGAGTTTTGGCAGAAATGTGGGGTTTTCTTCTTTCGATTGCTGCTAAAGGGTTTTTGAAATCCAAACTGAATTTAGGGGGAAGATCGTTAAGATGGAAATATGAAATTTGGACAAAATTGATGAGGCAAAAATTTGGAATTTGGCAAAACATCTAAAAATCTTCAAATCGTTGGGCTCACACAAATGCTAGGAGGAGAAGATGAAGAAGAGGGCTCACACAGATTCTTGTTTGGGTCTACACAAAATTAAAATTTTGTGGGTCAATTCCGAATTCCGCCGGCAAATAGAAAATCAAAAAAATCTCAAATTCCAATTTCGGAGATACAAACGACCATGATTTTTTTGATGAAGCGAAGACATGCAATTGATCTAGCCGCGGCAGCAGTGGTTCTTGTAGCGTTATCACTACGACAAATGGGTCACCCCATTGGTGACGAGGAATAGACGTAAGGGCGGTGGGCATGAAGAGGATCAGTTAATGGTGTTGTTGTTAGATTGAAACATTAGGCGGCTAAGATTTTGAGCATGGGCCACTACCATTGGAGGATTGAGATTTCTTTTAGAACGAAGACTAGGGACTATGTGCTTCTATGGTCATTGTAGATTTCGTTCATGGGTATTTAAGTTTCACATGTATGCTAGCCGGAGAAGATGAAGAACAGTGATTTGATGTTGGTATTGATTTTCTCTGCATCTATGAGTATTTTTGTAACTATGCATAGCCCGATGGAGCTTCAGTAATGGTGCAAGGGAAGAGGGTTTAATATGCAAAGGTCGAAACTTGTTAGGGTTTAAAATGCTAATACACAAACTTCGGAGTTCAAAATGCCAATACACATAGTTAGAGAGTTCATGGCGCAAATTTCCCCTCATCTTTCATTGAACCGGACACCATTCCAACTGTAGCTATGGACTCAGATCTGGACTGAGTTGAAAGTTGAAACCATAGAGTGATTATGGTCTATTTGTCAGTCAATCAGTCTCATTGTATTTTTGTCCATCTCTAAGAGCCTGTTCGATGAGGATGAAAAGAGGAGAAAAAACTGGAATTTGAAGAAGGAATTGACATGATAGAATAGGAGATAACATTTGAAAATAAAGTAAATGAACATAAAATAAAGGGTGTGTTTGGGAATAAATAAAACTTTTGATGAAAAGTTGTAGAGAGTAGAAGTTGTCAAATAATGTGATATGATAGAGGTAATGATGAGGAATAAATAGGATAAAGTTGAAATAGATAGGTTAGTTGTGTTGGTAGTTCTGTAGAAATGATTGAAAAATAGGATAGTTGTATAGAAAAATGTGAAAAAATGATTAAAAAATAGGGTAGTTGTGGAGAGTGAAAAGTTTTAGATTGAAAAATTTTAACTTAACAACTTTTACTTATTAACAAACACACCCAAAATAATAAATAGGATTTTTAGATTGAAAGAGGAAAGAGAATGAGTTGAAATATAAGTATCAATAAGGAAAAAGGTTTGCTAGGACAGGTAAATGTCATGTCAATTAAAATTCGATATCGCCACCAAGGCATTGCCCTGGTGTTAGTGCCAAAGGCTCACATGCTGCCAACACAAGTTCAAATCCCACCAATGGTGTGGTTATTTATTTGTCATTCCTCTTGATGCAGGGGTTTTACAAATCTCCCTCCTTAGAATGGGGGTATTTACGGAAAAGTCCCTCCATGGTGTGAGAGTTGTAAAGGTGTCTGATTATAATATCAGTTGTCACAGTATATAAATGCCAATAAAAAAAAATTTAAATTAGATGTCAAAAAGAGGACTTAGAAAAGGTATCTGTGAAGGTTATTGCTAATATTGTTGCTCTGCTCTCCAGTATGGTTTAGCTACTGGCTCTATAAACTGATAAGATGTGGCTATACACACAATGTAGTTGCAAAGCCCTCAACCTCTTAGATTACTAGTTGAACGTGCTTCTGCTTCAGAAGCTTTCTATAGTTCTCATCATTTGGAAAGTTAGCCCTCCACTTTTGGACCTGCTGCCTACTTTTCAATTTTCATGCAGCTAATTGTTAAACCAGAGTTGGGTTTTTTTTCTTTTCTGCCATATTTTTTCATGAATGATATAATACAGGCTATTTTTTCTGGGGGAAAGGAATCGTATTGAAAAGAACACTATAGTAACACCTCTTCTATCAGTCTATGTTTCTATGTGCTTTATAAGACATGATCAACATTCAGTGCATGTTTAGTCTGATGTAAAAGAGATGTAAAAGCAAGTGCAAAAGGAGGAGGCATGAAGGAGGAGATGATTATATAAATAATGTAAAGAGTGGCATTAGTCTTAAGGAGAATACAAGCAAAATAGATAGACTTCTTTTTAAAAAGTAGCTTGTCATACTTAGTTAAGCATTATATCATAAAAAGATAGTCGTCAAAGGCGACTTATCTATAGCTTCTGCATTCATGGGCCTATTGCAATCTTTTGTGATTAGACAAACTAATCTGAAAATAGCTTGGGCTTTCTTCACTGAACAACTCCTAAATTCTTAAAATGTCATTGGCTTGTCTTATGCAGTGGAAGGGGATATGCAGGCATGCAAATTCTATTTCTTTGATCATGTAGACAGTGGTGCTGTCGTACAGTTTATTCTATCCCGTTGATTTGTTATATCTTTTCCTAAAGCATTCTCTCATTTGTTACTTTGTTATACCTGGTCATAAAATATTCTCAAATTTCTTATCTCATGTTTCGGAGCATGTGAATCCTATATTTAAGATTCTGATTGACTGTGAGGTCTCCTGAGCTCTTGAGATGTGTTGACAATTATATCATCTGCTGGTGTTCATTTCCTTGTGGGATGGTGGATGAAGTACTTAAGAATACCAGAATGATGCTTATATCATTAGCAACAAATATTTAAACTTTGATATGTTATTCTTTGGCAGGTTGTGTGGGTTTTTTGTGTCCCTGCTACCTGTTCGGAAAGAATGCTGAATTCTTGGGCTCTGGATCCTTTGCTGGATCATGTATAACCCATTTTATGTTGTGGGGTCTCATAAATGGTCTCTGTTGTCTCTTAACTGATGGTTTTCTTTTGGGGCTACCTGGTTCACTTGTTGCATGTTATGCCTGTGGTTATCGGAAGACGCTGCGTTCAAAGTACAATCTGCAGGTATGCTGTTGAACTGGTTCCTTTTTTTTTCAAATGGTGTGGCTCACCTGTGTTTTACTCTGCCTATTCTTACATGAAATTCTCCCTATGGAGGATATGACTGGCATTCATGGTGCCTGGTGATGCACTGAAGAGTAGATATAATGCACAAACTGAAGGATAGGTGGAGATCAGGGAGTTATGAATGAGTTAAGAGTATAGAAAACAAATTCATGTTGGTCCCTTTTCAATTTGCAAACTCTGTCATCGTGAAATCAAATTTCGGTGTCTTTTGCTGGTGAATTTATGATCATTGATTCTTGAGTTTTGACATCCCATTATCATGCTTCATTTGTGTAATGATTATCTCACATTGCAAATGAGGCTTTTGTTTGGTTGCCCATTAACATGGCTTGAATAGATTTAGATCAACCTGTGTTGCACAATAATTCTACATTGAAATGCTGCAGTTGACGTGCTTCCTTCTGATTCTATCTCCCAATATGTTTCCCCAGGAAGCACCATGTGGAGACCTGCCAACCCATCTCTTCTGCCACTTGTGTGCAATCTGTCAGGAATATCGGGAGATACGTGATAGGGCAGACAGTTCAAGTCAACCTGATCAAGGACCTCTCGCTGTGACAGTGCCGCCAATGCAGAAAATGGAATCTGCTTCTGAGAGTTAGGATGACATTACTTCAAGAGGTTGTCGCCTATCCATTTTTATTTATCATTGTTTATTCATTGTTTATTCTTAGCTTTCTCCTCCTCTTATTGTTTGTGTAATGCTGTTACGGTTCATTGATTCATGATCCTTTTAGTTGTGTAACTATGGCTTTTTTCCTTGCATCTATGGAGACGCAACTTTATATAATATCTGCTGTTCATATGTGGATTCCTATGATCCGTTTCTTCTTATAGATGTTCTACAACCAGGAACTTTCAATACTTCTTTTCCAGATACTACTCCATGGGGCGATTTTGTCTGCTGATGTTTGCCGATAGTTAACCAGTTCGATCTCACAATGCTCAATAACTGAGTATGAGTCCATATTTCGGGGTTTCAGTATTCAGTACTTGAATGACTAAAATCAGCTGTAAAAAAAGCCCCAAACGAGAAAGCCACGGTAGAAAGTTTAGCTAAAGGAAGCATGAGACCCACTGGTAGAAAGTAAGAGGCAAAAATTGAAGTGGGGCCTTTGCAGGCCTGAAATCTAGCCGCGGGACTTGTGTATCCTGAGGAAAACATGATTATCATCAATGTTGCGGCACAGTGATGGACTTGTTGCAATTTCATCTGTGAGAACCGATGGGAGGAACAACTGATGCTAGCGCTTAGTGATCTTCTCTTTCAGGCTCCCTGCCTCGTGGAAATCCTGCATTTTTGTCAAGTAATCTAGATAGAAATAATTAAATAAGGTTTGAAAATATTACAAATTTCTGAAAATTTAGTTTCAAATCATAGAGAATGGCACAACGAAATTCATGCAGCCGATTCCATTTAGGTAGAAAATGACTTATGATGATAATAAATTTAGATTGTTTTACGAGGAATTCAAGATATGCTTACAACCCTTTAATATGAAAGCTTGAAATAGGATAATTTGCAACATAAGAAAAGCTTTAGTTGCTTATTCAAGTCTTTAAAATTTTTGTTCGCTGAGGGAAGCTCTTAGGCTTTTCTTAAATATATCCATGACATTTGATCATAATTTCAAATATACTCGCTACGTTTCAAAAATCTTAGATATATCTACCACGTTTGTACAAAATCCTGTGTGTACCTACTCTATCACATAAGTGAGATAACGGCATTAACAAATATTTGAAATTACTTGGGAACCCATGAGCTGGGCAAAACGGAAGGGTAAACTCTCAGAGCTAGGACGTCCATGCATGCCCAAATCCCCTGCGACTCATTCTCCATTTTCATCGACTCGTCCTTCTTCGTCCCCGTTTGCATTCGGTGTTGACAGCTGTGGTGCACTCCTCCGTCTTTGTCTCCATTGATTTTGATCTTCCATGTTGCCGACGAGCTATTCATTCCTTCTCTTTGATATCCGTCCATCCAGTGCTACACATTTCATACAACCCATCTCAAAAATTTTCTTCTTAGAATCCCCCTTATTTTATTTCTCTGTCTTCCCAACCATTTAATTTCCAATTCATTCAAGGTTGTTATCCTCTTTAGTTCCTTCCATTCTTCTTTGCTGCTGATGCTGCCGATTCATGGCAGTTAAGCTTCAAACCTCGGCAACCCTAAGAGGCAGCAACCCCAGGCACAGCAGCAGTATCAAGAGATCTTGCACCAGATACCTTGTATTTTCAATGAGAGCTAGATCAGAGTATCACCGGAAAGCGTCAATGTCGGCAGAGTCTTCCTCCTCCACCAGCAAATTTTCTCCACCTCTCAGCGCTGCGACAACCGAGCAAATAACTTTTGGCGTTGGGAATGAGCTGAATGTTCTTGAGCTGGAACGGCTCTTCAACAATGGCAGAAAAGATGCATGTCTTCCTCTTCAGTTTGCTGGGTGGCTGGCCCTTCCTTTCTCTCCCCTGTCATCAAATCCCTTAACCATCGCCCCATTCGCACAGCTTACCAAGGCGATCATCGACGAGACGATCATCCCCATCAATCATCGCCTCTTGGACATGCCGGGAGCTTCTACCAACGACCTCAAGAGGATCCTCAGCCACCCCCAAGCACTCAGCCACTGCGAGGTGAAGCTGGAGGTCCACTTCCACCTGCCACTGCAGCCTGATATGTCTTCAAGGATCAAATTGTCGGACACCGCTGTGATTGGGAGCAAGGTCGTTAGTAGGGAATTTGAGCTGTAGGTACTCGAGCAAAATTTTCAAGACCCATATGGGAATTTCAACAGATTTCTTCATCTAGGCTTAGAACACGCTGCACTCTCGAAAGGAACGGAGCATTCTAATGGTTGGAAAACGATCATAGCCTTCTCTTTGAACAAGGGCGACTCAGATCTCTTCTGGTAATGCCTTGGGAGTAGAAGAGATTTCCGTATGATGCAATCTCCTCTCTCTTACAGCCTCTTTTTACTGCCACTAGCCGCTAGCGTGGAGTGAAAAACCAATTCTTATTTTATTATTCATTGCCAAGGATGTTACAGGCATTTTCAAAAAACTAAGGCTCATTTTCTATCGCCTCTGTTAAATAATGTAACGGTGACTAACGGAGTGGGTATCCTGGGGATTTTGTGCAACCTAGTGGGCATATCTGAAATTTTCAAAATGTATTGGGTGTATTTAAAATTATGGTAAAGTGTAATGGATATATTTGAGAAAAGACTAAGGTTCTTTTATAAGGGCCAATGTTTCAGTGGCTCTCCTGAGTGTGATCCTTGTTCGACCGTAATTCTTTTTTATCTTTGGAACTAATTGATGCTGCCTTTGTATTGGCAGTTCCATGTTTAGCCCTTAAATTATCCCTCATAAAAGCTGTGATCTAGGAATCCTTTGGGCTCGTTGAAACATCATTGATGGTTACCTTACTTCAGTTTTGCTTGGATGAGGATAAAGTACGAAACCTTTATAATCTGCACTGATTTTTTATCTGATAGTGGGTTTCACCATTCATGAGATATATTCCTCGTGATTTTATTTGTCTTGTAAGCGCGAAACTCCCCATCAACATAAAAGCACCTTTGCGTTTGTTTACCCAAAAAAGAAAATAATAATAAAATTAAAAAATTTTATTTTCCACAACTACCCTTTTTCAATTATTTATTCACATTTTTATATACAATTATTTCCTTTTAAATCATTTTTATACAATTCCTCGTGCAATTAATCTATCTATTTTAACTTTGTTCATTTTACTTCTCATCATTGCCCTTATTTCATCATTTTATTTTTTCTAATTTCAAAATTTTTTATACTAAAAACTTTTCAGAGAAATTTGCATCATAAACCCTTTAACATTGCGTATTTGCATTTTGGACCCTAAAGTTTGTTTATTAGCATATAAAATCCTGTAAGTTCTGGTTTTTGCATTTTAAACCCTAACTCCAATTATGTTAAAAAACACCGTTAAACTCTTATGTAATGTTGAAAATACCCTTACATCTATATAAAAAGCAAGACAACTATGACAGAAAACCAACATCATCTTCCTAGATGTCATCACCTTCTCAAAATCGTAAGGCTCCATTGCACAATTGATGTTGGTTTTTTGTTATGATTGTCTTGTTTTTCATATAAATGCAAGGATATTTTTAACATTACATATGAATTTAATGATGTTTTTTTAATATCGTTAAGGGTAAGAATTTAAAATGTAAAAATTGAAACATGACAAGGTCTAACACGTTAATAAGCAAACTTTGGAGTCCAATATGCTAATATGTAGAGTTACAAAATTTATGATGCAAATTCTCCAAATTTTCATCCAAAATTTTACCACTTCCCACACACACATAGTTAGGGGTGCAACTCGGGTCGAGTTATACCGAATTGGAGTGAACCCAAACCCAAACCCTAAGAATTTAATTCAAGTTCGGACCGAGTTTGCATTGGTTTTGGTTTGGTTTCAGGTTAGAATTCGGATTACCAATAAACTGTTTTTTTTTTCAAATTTAATTGTAACTGAAAAGAAAATTATTGGAATATGCATACATGTGTTTATGAAGTCAAGCCTCACGCTGAATTCTACAACATCTTTTCAAAGAATTTTGCAACATCACGCTGAATTCTACAATATTATTTGAATGAACTCTACAAGCAATTTTTCAGCACCCTATAGACACAAATAAATGACAAATTAGTTAGTTTTATAACTAGTTGGTCATTTCTATTTAATAGCTAATGAAAATGACTCAAGTGTAGCAAATAGAAAATGAACATATCATACCA
>JAXCLR010000063.1:35086181-35099100 GCA_035584095.1 Annona squamosa | reverse complement strand
TCAAACATAATCCACATAACAGTTATTCAAAGTAACTAAATCTAAATACACTAAGCATAATGGTTCAACATTCCAATCCAATTTAAGTGCAATTTAAATTTAAAATGACAGTATAAATAAATCTCAAGTTTAAATAAGTTTACATCCACTTTTAAATAAATTCAAATTTCAAATGAGTTCATGTCTCGAAAGTTTTCAAAAAAACTAAAAAACTATTGGAAGACTTCCAAGTAATTTCTCTATTGATTTCCATTTGCATTTCTAATGTCAAGTTCTTTCTCCTCGATTTACATTTTCGAGAATAATATGCATCAACGTAGACATTTAGGGGACGTTTAGGAATTGGTCGTGAAAAATGTGGGAGGAAAAATGTGGTAGCACGAATTTCAAGATCCATCATTTCACAACTAATCATTATATTTTTTCACTTTTACCCCTATATTGTAATCATTTTCCCTATCATCTACCTTCTAACAATTCTATTTATTCCAACTTTACCCATATTATTTCATATCAATCATACAATTTTCGAAATATTTCATTTTCTATTCCTACCAAATACCATATTTCTCACCACTTTCATATTCCCAAACATCCCCTTAATATGGAGAAGAGGTAATTTGTCTGAACTAGAGTTGTTAATGCCTGAAATATTTAATCTAAATTATTATAAGAATATTAAAAATGACTTTAGAACATAAAATATGGTATCTAAAAACATAATTACCAGAGATAAGTCTCTTAAATTCAGTAGTTTTCTCTTCATCTTCAGTTATTTGACATGTAGCTCTAAACCAATCTTGTGCACATATCAAACACTTAACTAATTTAATTGTCAATGAGCTTCTATATTGATCAAGAACACACCCACGCGTGCTAAATGCCAACTCAGAAGCTACTATTGAAACTAGAATTGCTAAAACATCTCTCGCTAAATAGGATAATGTTCTATACTTTGAACAATTTTCCACTATCCCAACACATCAAAACTTAATTTATTCTCTTCAGAAGCTTTCTCCAAATATCTATCCACTTCATTTTTCCACTCATCAACATTCTTCTCAAATTGTTTCCATAGTTTAAACTCATCAAAGAAGACATTAGATTGGGGTGTCACCCTTATAACACTGCTCTCTTCATATGAAGACATACCAAGAAGTTGTTGTTGATGCATTCTAAAAAGGCTAACCAAAGTATGTTTCACCATATTCGTAATTTGATTAGCTTCTTCTCTATCCAGAATTTTCGTATAGCAAAAACGAACAGCAGCCAATTTAAAATGAAGATCCAACACAAGAGCAAGCACTAAGAGCATATTCACTTTACCAATAGAGTCTCAATACTTATTAAACTTGTCTCTCATTTTTTTACACATTTCACAAATATGTGGATCATCATCATTACTCATTTGCATTAAAACCATTTGAATCTTGTACAACTGAAGAAAATATTGATTTGCAGTAACATATTCAAATCTAGACAAGACTTTTGTACTTTCATAAAAATATTCTGAAAAACGACAAATGACTCTTGCTTGTTCCCTATCCATGGTATTTGGAGGCCCTTGATATAAAAACTCTTTGTCTTCACTTGCATATAGTTGAAAATTATTTTTGAATTTCAAAGCTATTTGTAACATCAAAAAGGTAGAGTTCCATCAAGTTGCAACATCTAAGCATAAAGTGCCCTTGAAAGAGAGATTGCAACTCTCAACCACTCTTTGAAAATGTTCTTGTCTACTAACAAAACTTCTTACATACGTCACAGCATTCCAAATACGATTGATGGATGTATTTATTTCACTTATCTCATCTCTTACAATTAGGTTAATTATATGTGCTCACAACAAACATGAAAATTTTCTTCATCTCCTAACAAACGACAATTTAGATCTGATTTATATTTAAAACTTCTCACGACCACATCATTGGATGAAGCATTGTCAACAGAGATAGTACAAACTTTTTTTTTATTTCCACTCATCCAAGCATGCTTCTGTACAATGTGTAATAGCATTACTAGTATGCGGCGATGGAAGAACACAAAAATTAAGAATTCATTTTTGCAACTTCCAATTTGTGTCTATATAGCGTGCAGTGAGACATAAGTATCCAATATTTTAAATTGATGTCCATAAATCTGTAGTCAAGCATATAGTTCAGACTTCTATCTTAAACATATTTATTAACTTGTCCTTCTCTGCTTTATATAGTTGCAAAATCTTTCACTAAGGTTGTTCTCGAGAAAAGCTCAAATAATGGTTGCGGTACTTGATAGAAAATTTTAAATCCTCCTTCTCTACAAACTTAAATGGCAACTCATCAATCATAATCATTCGCACAAGTACTTTTCTACATAACTCTTGGTCAAATTTCCAATGAGTCACTATCGCCGAACCATCTGACGGTGTGGAGAAAGATAATATTGGTTGCTTTTTATCTTTATTTTTTCCATTATTATAAAGACATCACTTCAAGTGTCTTGAAAGTGTGCTAGTACCAATGGCACTCGGACACTTGAGTTTTTTTGCGCCATTTACATATACCAAATTCAAGTTTTCCGTTCACAACTACTTTTTCAAAATCTTCTCAACTGCTGAAGTGGTTTTATATTCTCTCCGAACTTGATTTTCATTAGATTTTGCATCTGATGGTGATGACACTATCGAGTCTATTGTGTTTAAATCGACATTCCGCTTTGTGTTTACTTCCATGTTCATATCAGTATCCATGCTAATGAAACACCTAGTCAATTTTTAAATATAATGGTTAGCATAATTACATTATCACAATACAACAGAATGATAAAAAATTTGCAATAAAAAATTAATCATACACTTAACAGTGATAGTTTAATAATTTCATTACTTTAGACTTAAAACAACTTTTTGCAAAAAGCTAAAATTCAAGCAAGTGAGCAACCACATGTCTATTATTTCTATGAATCTCGTGATTGCTCCAAGAAAATAATGGGAGTGATTCTACACTTTTGTTATATATGTACTACGAAATAAAGAATACTCATGTTGGAATCAATTTTGTAAAATCTGCCTGGCCTTCGAAGAAGAAAGAGAAGTATGAGAAGGATTGCACTGTGAAAGGTTAGAACGAGGCTTGCATGATTAGGTAACTGAGAAACATGAAGACATCTGAACTATTTTGTCTTTTATTCAAATTCAGTGATGAAGACACCAATATTGATTTTAGATGGGGTTGATTCTATACTATTTTCATGCATCTTTTTTCTCTCATGTTTGGGATTGGCTCAATGTTCTTTTCTTTCCAATGGACAGCTTGTTTTTAAAAAATGAAGAAACAGAGGCAATAGTAACAATTACAAAACAGAATCAAGCTCCATGCAAAATAGCACTATCATGTCCATTTATTTGACTAGAACAATTTGCAGTTGGAAATGTGACATTTACCCTCAAAGAGGAGTCCGTAGTTGTCCCCATTATTTTCTTGGAGCAATCATGAAATTCATAGAAATAATATAATTTTGGACTTGTTGGTTCGAGGAATGCAGACAGCGATGCGGTTTATGCTCACAGGACCCACTAACGTCGTTCCCGACTTTCTCTAGTTTCGCGAGAAAACAAACAGATCTTCCTTCAAACGTGAAAGACCTCCCTAGCCGCGATGCTAACTGATTCTCTTCAGATTGGAGAAAGCCTTAGGACTTGATCCTCTTTGCTAGTCTCGTCACTGCCTCGCTAGAGGCTTGGAGAGGAGGAAAATCGAGTGGGAGCTGCGAGATAGATGAGTAGCTAGAGACTCGGAGAGGATTGAGACATCAAGCGGAGCTACGGGACGAACGAGCGGCTGAAGGCTTGGAGACGAGGGAAATCGAGCGGGATCTGTGGCTTGCAGGACAGACTAGCAGATTCGCAAATTAGGGATCTAGGGATTTTTCTGAAATGTGAAAATGGGAGCACCGGAGCAGGAGGGAAATTCACAAAAGGGGCAGTCGCTACTCACTGGATGCTGGTACATGCAGGCAGTCGATCATTCTAATTGCTCGTTATTCATTTTTTACTCAGTCACACTTACACGATCTACTGATAAACTGGCCGTGTATATATTAATATTATAAAAAATGTATAATTTATGAAAAAAATTATATAAATTACACCGCATTCGGATCGGGTTTTGGTACTGGGTTGGTGCGAACCTAGTTTTGGTTTCGAGTTTCTATAGGTTGGGTTGAAATCGGACCTATTTTGAAAAATCTAAAAAATAAAACTCATTTTTTATTTTTGTACTGGGTCGGGTCAGGCAGGTTCAGACCAACCCGGTACCAAGTTGCACCCCTACTCATAGTATTGACTACGACCCAACCGTTTCATGACGTCTGCCTAAGCTATGATAGACCGATTTCCATGTTCATTTCAAGTTTTGACTCGCAAAAACAAGGAATTAAGAAGAAGAAAACCTCTTCCATTCTCCCTATAGCGCCTGCGCTCCACCTTAGACTACTACAGCTGAAAAAGGCACATGCATCAGCATCGTCCATGATTTACTAGGTATGGTCATCGCCCCAATGACGACCTACTAACTCCATCACGAGCACCAGGTGAGAAGGGAGGAGCCATTCCTAAGGCCATACTTGGGGGAAGTGACCACATCGCAAGAGTTACGAAGGCCTATGGCCCCAATTGAATCCTCCTTGCCTTGCTGCCTAGATCATCGTCTCTCTTCTAAGACAGAGGTGCAACTTGACCCAAGTTGAGTTGAAACCAAAATTGCAATGTTAGGGTTTTGTTTTTCAAACATTAACCCGAGAATCAATCGTAAGTAGTGTTAAGGTTAACGCAAACATGAATCCTAGGAATCCAAGCCTGCTTTTTCATTTTTATATTTACTATAATGGGTTCACTTTTATGTAATCATAGTAAAGTGATTTCACGAAATGTCCTTCAGTTTTTAGATATTTATTATTGATGTAAAATCGAAACAATTTATTGTGTTTAACATAATCATTTTGTGTAACCTCATCTATTTTTACAGTATTGATCATTGATGCAAATTCAATCCCTTGGTTGTACTTTTTATCATTTGTTTAGTTAAAATACTAAGTTTCATTTAAATGAAATATGTGTTTGACCACATTTGCCCAAAATAGATATATTCATGTGTAAATTAAGAAAAATACTTAAATTCATTCACATTTGTATTAGAATATCATAATATTTTTAAAAAATATTTATCCATCTCGTAGTGATATTTTAAATGATCTGGATGTTGAAAATATTACTTAAAAATTGATTTTTAGTATGAGACATGATTTTATTAGCTAAGGCTAAATAATAGCTTACTTAAACCATGCCAAAAAATCCATTTTAAAACTTTTTATTTTTCATAAACTAGTTAATTTAGATATATTTAGTATATAAAATGATTTTACCATTTTTGAAATGTTTATATTTTTAAACATATTAAATGACCCATGGGCTTCACGGCTTACAACGAATACCCCATTTGGTCGTAGTTTCAACTCTGGTCTTCCCCTCCCCCCGCTAGTTCCTTCGTATGATGAGAATTGTGTATTTACTAATTTGTAGTGACAGTTGACTGATATATATATACATGAATAAAAAAATATTCTTAGATTTATGAATCCAAAAATATATATATTCAAAAAAAATAAAATTGACTAGATATTAAATAGGTCAAGATTAACAAGTTTATAAGAAAAAATTAAAAATAAGTTTATTAACACGAGCTAAGTAAACAACTAATTAGCTTAGGCTAATATGATCATGCCTATTTTGGTATCAATTTTTTACGTTAATTTTACACATTTATAGATGGTATCTATATATAGTAATAATAAATAATGTGAAGATTTTTATGATAATATAAATGATTTCAAATATAATAAAATAAATTTTCCATTAAGGGTGTCTTCATTTTTAAATAAAAATTTTATCTAAAACTTTATAATTTAAAACTTTTTACTATTCATAACTACTCAATTTTTTAATTTTTTTACATATTCTTATACAAACTACCGTACTTTTTAATTATTTCTGCACAATTATCCATACGATCAACATATCTATTTTAATTTTCTTCTCTTTATTTCTCATCATTACAATTATTATATCATTTCAAAAATTTTCGTTAAAAAGTTCTATCACTTTCCAAACACATATGTTATCACGCCAAAACTCTTCATTTTCTATAACTATTCTATTTTTTTAATAATTTTTAGATCTTTTTGTGCAACTATTATATGTTTCAATCATTTTTATACAACTACTCACACAGCTAAGCTATATATTTTTTGATGTCAAAGCTATTTATATATCTTAACTTTATTATCTTTACTCTTCATCGTTACCTATATCATATCATATTATTTTTTCTCAATTTAAAAACTTTTGCCCAAAAAACTCTACCACCAAAAGTTTTATTACTTACCAAATATACCACGAATGGAAATTAGTGTATCACTAAAATAAAATAATTTTAAATGTCATGGATAAATAGATTATGATTTTATGAAGGGATAATTTCTTTTATACCCTAATATTTGCACATAATTCATATTATACTCACAACATTTCATAAATTTCTCTTATGCCCATAAAATTTCACTTTAAATCTTTATTATATACAGGCTGTTAACACAATTATTATTTACTCTATTAAAAAGAAAAATTTGCCCCCTCTAAAACTTTCTTGATTAAAATGATTCAATCTTAGTATGACTCTTTAATCATTTAATGTCACATATTAATGATTTGCTATCATCAATTAAGTCAAATTAAGGTTAAATTCTCTCAATTAAGAAATTTTGAATAGGCAAAATCGTCTTTTTAATAGAGTAGATAATAATTGTATTAACAGCATGAGCATAAGAGATGTTTAAGGTGAAATGTTATGAGTATAAAAAGAATTTATGAAACATTATGGATATAGAAGAAATTAGGGGCAAGCATTATGAGCATGAAAGAAATTTTTTCTTTTATAAAAGAATAAATAGTCATGTGTGTCGTGGCAACAATATTGATTATCTGGTGTTATTTTCAAAATATTGTGACAATGTCAATTATATCATCAATGTAACATGACATATCGATAATTCTTGTAAATATCGATTTCCCTTGATTTTCATATCATCGGCAGTGGAAAACAAAATTATCGTCGATAATATCGGTGATATTTTCGACAATGGAAACATCTTAACTACTTAGCTTCTCAACTTAACTGCCCCATTATTATTATTATTTCTCTTTTAAAATCAATTTTATATCTTATGTAAAATTACTTTGTTTAATTTAATTTTATTCCTTTACTCCTTTTTATTATTTTTTATCATATTATGATAATCTCTCACTTAAAACTTTTTTCCTTTTCTACTCTTATTTTTACCTTATTAGGAACGTTCCCTTAAAATAGAAGTTCATATCATTGTTCTAAAATATTTTGTTTTTTATTATTTCTTTTCAAACAACGTTTCCATCCAGCTTATGTACTCGAAATTGACAATCCTCTTTCTTAGGGTGCAACAGCCATAGGTGTTCAAGTATCCTCCTTTGGTGAGGAGTTTTATATAATAGCCTCCTTAAAATTGGGATTTTACAATTTTTCTTTAGAGGGGAAGATTTTAGAAATTTTTTACTTCATGACATAAGAGCATGAATGTACTTGAGTGTATCAAGATGTTACATTGTATACAAATATTAAATA
This sequence comes from Annona squamosa, assembly GCA_035584095.1. NCBI lineage: Eukaryota > Viridiplantae > Streptophyta > Magnoliopsida > Magnoliales > Annonaceae > Annona > Annona squamosa. Next base: position 35,091,406 of record JAXCLR010000063.1, on the reverse strand, counting down.
TATGTACACATCAGAAATATTCAGGTGCAGCGTCGCTGAAATGGGCCCCACATGATCATCAAATCATAATCTACTCTACCCATTGTATTTAGAATAATATAGTCTATTATCATACCAATTTTCTTCACAATCAAATATGTATATGGGTCTCTTCCGAAAATGGTACAAATTCGACGTAATAAAATAGTTTGATGTAAATAACAACCTTAAAGTGATTTTTTCAACATGTAAACTATTTGCTATAAAATTTATATATAGATAAATGATCGTACAAAGTTTTATTGCATTCTAATATGTGTGAAGCCCATTTTTGATTAAATATACCATTGTTCTGGTGCAGTTGTACAGAATTACTAGGATGGACACTAGTAATATGACCATTTTTTATTAGGTCATGTTAATTTTCATAGTATGGACATTATGATAAAATTAGATTTAAATCCTAGATCATCTAATGGATTTTTAGACAAATATAAAATAGGTATTCAAACTAAAATCACTAAAAAATCATTTCAAAAAGTTGAAAGGAATTTTAAATTACTAGGTTTAATTCATTCAAATATTTGTGATATGTAAAACAAATTAACAAGAGGTGCAAAGAAATACTTTATAATATTTATAGATGATTTTAGTAAATATACTCATGTATATTTATTGAAAACTAAAGACGAAGCCTTAGATAAATTTAAATCCTATAAGGCTGAAGTTGAAAATCAACTTGTAAAAATAATTAAGTTCCTAAAATCAGATAGAGGAGGTGAATATTAATCAAGTAATTTTAATTATTTTTATAAAAATGTTGGGATTATATACCAAGTAACAACCCCATATAAACCTCAACAAAATGGAACTGCAGAAAGAAAAAATAGTACTTTAGATGCAATGGTAAGTTCAATGTTAGTTAATACAGACCTAAGTAAAAGCTGGTGGAGAAAAGCTTTATTAACAACTTGTCATATTTTTAATAGAATTCCCCATAAGAAAATCAAAGTTACCCCCTATGAATCATAAGAAAAATAAAACAACTAATCTTAAATACCTAAGTGTATGGGGTTATAGAGCTTTAATAAGATTACCTAATCCTGAAAGACCAAAATTATGACACAAGAGAATAGAATGCATATATATAGGTTATTTAATAAATAGTAAAACTTATAGATTTATGGTGGTAGAGTCTCATAGTCGAATTCAATGGAATACCATTATTGAATCCTAGAATGCTGACTTTTATGAAAATACTTATAAGTCAATACCTAGACTCGATCAAACTGATGAATCTTCTTCCCGACCATTGAATAAATATATAGTTAATAATTCTATACCAATCGAAAAACCTATAGATGATGATAATTTGAGAAAAAATAAATGAGCTAGAAAGGATGATTATAATCGGTTTGAGCTTGATTTTCAGTTATACCTTATAAAATGATCCAAAGACAAAATAAGTGAAGAACATATGATTGTGTTTCATACCGAAGGGGATCCATCTACTTATAAAGAGATCATAAAATCTCTAGATGTGTCATACTGGAAAAAAGTTATTCAAGATGAAATGAATTCTATAGTGGAAAATGGTACATGGACACTAGTTGATTTATCACCTGGGTCTAAACCTATAGGTTGCAAACGAATATTTAAGAAGAAATTAAAAATTGATGGATCTATTAATAAATTTAAAGTTAGATTAGTAGCTAAGAGATATAGACAAAAGAAAGGTATTGATTTCTTTGATACCTATACCCCAATAGTTAAAATTTCAATAATTAGATTATTAATAACTTTAGCATCAATTTATCATCTTGAAATTTATCAAATGAATGTAAAAACTGTTTTTCTAAATGGAGATTTAGATGAGAAATTTATATGGAACAACCTGAGGATTTTGTATTATCTGGAAATAAAAGAAAGTCTATAAATTAATTATATCTTTATATGGTTTGAAACAGACACCTAAGCAATTGTATAAAAAATTTAATCAAATTGTGTTAGCAAATGGTTTTAAATAAACTAGTTAGATAAATGTGTTTATAGTAAATTTGTTGTCAGTAAATGTGTCATTATTTGTTTATTTATTGATGATATGCTCATATTTGATACTGGCCTTGAAATTATTGTAGAAAGTAAAAGTTTTCTGTCAATTAACTTCGATATGAAAGATATAACAAGGCCGATGTCATTCTTGGTATTAAAATTATCAGAGATGGTAATGTATTTTTGCTTTCCCAATCTCACTATATTGAAAAAATACTCAAGCAGTTTAATCATTTTGACACTAATACGACCTCAACTCTTTTTTATCCTAGTGTCAAGTTGTGTAAAAACGATGGTAAATCTGTTGATCAGCTTGAATATGCTATAGTAATAGGAAGTTTAATGTATGTTATGTGTTGTAGTACACCAAACATTGCTTTCGTTATAGGTGTATTAAGTAGGTTCACTAGTAATCCAGGATATATGCATCGAAATGCAATTCATAGGATTTTAAAATATTTGAAAAAGACCATTGACTATGGATTGTAATTCAATAGTGAACCCACTGTACTAGAAGGGTATAGTGATGTAAGTTGGATTTCTAATACTAAGAAATCTATATCTACTAGTAGTTAAATTTTTACCATTGGAGGAACTGCTATTTTGTGGGCTTCTAAAAAGAAAACTTGCATTACACATTCGACCATGGAATCCGAGTTCCTTGTTTTAGCTGCAGCAGAGAAAAAGGTAGAGTGGCGTAAAAATTTATTACTTGAAATTTCTATTTGACCTAAGCCAATGCCTCCCATTTATTTACATTGTGATAGCGAAGTAATCTTGTCTAGAGCATACAATAAGACTTATAATGGTAAGCCATGATATATTGCATTGAGACAATTATATAAGGTAGTTGCTCCAAAATGGAGTGGTTAGTATTGATTTTGTAAGATCAAGTGAAAAATTGGCAGACCCGCTTACAAAAGGCGTTACTAAGAAAGTGGTCTGGAAAACATTAAGAGGGATAAAACCGAAATCCACATCTAGGAGTTGCAATAACTAAAACTCAACTCTATTCTTATAGCCCAAGTCTAAGAGTTCAATGAACAAAGTAAGTTAATTTTACAACTTATAAGCACTGATTGTATTTATAATTTTTCATCCCTCAGACAGTGCTTGGATCCTATTAACATATTTATGATGTCGAGTATTTTATACTCTTAATGGATCTAAAACTACTAAGTTGGAGTATTTAGTTATAAGGTACTCTAAATAGATCCAGCAATATAAGTGTTGGAAATGAGGCCGCTTCTGTTTGTAGAGTATGTTGATTTACTCTGAGGTGCTCATAAAACTGAGATACTGACACATGGTCATAACGTGTCGCCTTTCAAAACACTTGATATATATTTTGAAATCTTATATGTAAGATACGTCCGATTTATCAAATAAGGTCGATAGTTCAAAGCTCTAGCTACTACACACGTCGATAAATCTTGATATATTTTCACTAAGTAAATGTTCAAGTCTACCCAACACCTTTATTTATGTATAAGGGTTCCTTAGTTGAATGGAGTTGGTTTAAATTTTGAAAATGAAAGGCAGCAACGATTCATCAAGAGACATGATTTGGTTGTTTGAAATTTTCAAACATTCTAGCATGTCTAAAACAGCAAGAGGTGCATTGAATGAAATTAAAAAGATGCAATACATGGAATGAAGAGATTCTACGATGGGATGTCTAAAAATCTATAAATAAGGTTGTCATTCGGGAGATAAAATACAATCATCTACTCATTCTCCTCTTTGTCCTGTTCAAGACATTTGCTTCTCTTGTCCTGTTCAAGACATCTGCTTCTCGTCTTAATTCAAACATAATGTGTCCAAGTTGTTGATTTGCAAAATTGTCATATTGTTTTGAAACTCTCTCCATTCAACCTAGAATTTTATTTTCAAGTTTTCGTATGCCTAGAAAAGGTGCTACTTTCTATTCTAGTTCAGGTTTTACTTTTTGTATCGTTGTGACAACTGCAAAATTACCCTAAGCAGCAAATAAGGTAGCAAAATTGTCTTAAGGAAAGTAACGTTATAACACGTCTGAAGTGAAACTTAGTTCTATTTTCACTTTTGTCACTTTCCTTAATTTTCTCTCTTTTTATATTTTACCCGAACACTTTGGCCAAACACTGCAACTTTGTCTTCAATAATAACAGACACATGCAATGTTTTGAAAACCAAACCGGACAATGAACCGGTATCGTGAACGGTTCCCGATTTTTCCGGTTCAACCGGTGCAAACCAACGGTTAAACCCTGTTGAACCGGAAAACTGGTGAACCAGGACATGACCGGTTCACGGTCCGACCGGTCCAACTGTCTGGTTCGTTCCGGTTCTTAAAACACTGGACATATGTATCCAAATGCTTTTGGAAGATAGTAGACGATGGATTAACGAGGGTAATTTGAGCATTTTCTTAAAAAAAAAAAAAGTTTACAGCCTTTATAAAATATAGACAGAACCTCTGTACGCGCCCTAAATCCTGCGCAAACGTCGCTGGTACACGTGCAAAGTACGAAAAAATTGAGATAAGCCTAACATTTTGACCGAACATCATAGGTAAGATGCAAAATCTCCTCTTTTCAAACGACTTGTTAATTTATATTCACATGAATTTTAAACTTATTGCTCTTAACTTGAAAGAAAATATGTCGACCTGAATTTAGGTGGAGGCAAAACTGAGTTTCATAAGCCCTAGTGCAACTCTTATACAGCTCACCTAAGGCCTGAGGCTTCGGTTCAAACGAGGTTTTATGACATGATAAATAAATAATGATAAACAATATAATCAGTCGGATATTGGTTTCATCATCAGGTGGGCCTCATCCAAGATGTTCGTTCCCATGAAATTTGTGTGTACTTTTTCTTTTTCTTTTTTTTTTGAAAGGTAAATTTGCGTGAACTTGGTTCCACAGAATTGCAGTCCTGTTAAAATAATGCATAGCTCTTGATTGTACAAAATAAAGATTGGGGTTCTACTTGCGTGCCTGTCATGACTTTAGTTAAAATTCTCAAATTGGCAGCAAGCATCCCCCAAGAGTCCTTTCAACTGGGTCAGTATAAATAAAGATGCATGATCTTTTCAGACGGTGATTTCCGACCGGTCCAAAAATTTATTTTTTTATTTTTTTTTTTGAAAAATAATTTTATAAACTTGTTAATCTAGTTATATTTAATTTATAAACCAAGTTTTATCATTT
>JAXCLR010000063.1:35046764-35086081 GCA_035584095.1 Annona squamosa | reverse complement strand
TTTAAAATGACTTAAATACCCCTGTTTTTAAAAATCCAAAATAAATATATATACATATCTAAAAATGATAAAACTTGATTTATAAATTAAATATAACTAGATTAACAAGTTTATAAAATTATGTTTCAAAAAAAATAAAAAAAAATATTTTTTGATTTCTGACCGGTCTGAAAAGATAGGTCCTCCATTAGACGCATGATCTTTTCAGACCGGTCGGAAATGATTTCCGACCGGTTCAAAAATATATTTTTTTTATTTTTTTTTGAAAAATAATTTTATAAACTTGTTAATATAGTTATATTTAATTTATAAACCAAGTTTTATTATTTTTGGATATATCTATATATTTATTTTGGATTTTTAGAAACAAGGGTATTTAAGTCATTTTAAGTTCTGGTAGGAACACCAAGTTAATGGGTGGGGTTCTGCTTAGTAGTGGGAATTTCAGTCTCTCGCTTGAGAGTAATAGTCATCGCTCAGCCTAAATCTTCGTCATTAATCTCGAGAACGGTGGACAATTTTCTTCCCTTTTCACACTTTTCGATAGATTTTATATTTTCATTACTGACATTGTTGCCTATATTTTCAATCATTCTTTCACTCCTTTTTATATAAATCTATTGTTTTTATTCTTTTTACTCCTAATTACAATTTATAACCCCTTGTCACATCATATTACTCTTGTTCACTTTTTCATAATAATCTTGTGTTTTTTCTGCCTTTATCTACTTAGGACATACAAGCTCCCGAGCTGAGATGAGCGAGAAACGTTTTGCTCCTCATATGGCCATCCAGTTCATTTCTTGGCAGGCTGACCTAGGGCTAAACTAAAATTATTTTATTAGCACATTCACGCAGAATTACATTAAATCTAGGTAATCATATTTCATTAGGAAAACCCATTCAACCCTATTCATCTGAGCGGTGAGCCGGAGGTTACGCCTTCTAGGAATGAAATAGGCATTCAAAAGAGAAGTGCGGAAGCAACAAGTTGGAAGGGAATGACACTCCGGATGATGATTGGTTTCCACCTGCACTTAAAACATGTTTTCATGATAACATTTCGTTTACATGCATTCATCAGCTGTGTATATTTCTAAATAACTGATGCAAAAATTGATGTCTAGCTATGCTGAATGGCTGCCCATTTATCGCAAGCGTTCTGATCTTCGGAGCTTCCTACGAATCGGTTGGGATGATTCAGGGAAGTCTTCTTCATCTGGGCAACTTTTGATCCTCTTTCCCTTTGATGGAGTGGGACGAGACACTTGGCTTACACTCTCCCTTTCATCACCATCCGGGCTCACCTCTGGGCACTGCCACTCAGCCCCACAGCCAGGACATGCTTTGCCAACCTGTTGTACGAGGAACAAAATTGCCTGATATACATGTCATTTGAGAGAGAGAAAGAGAGAGAGAGAGAGACCTTTCTTTGAGAAAAAAATTTCCTCAGACAGTAGGTATGAATTCTAGTAGAACAGTCTCTGTTGGGGCATAGATCTGCCTGTCATCATCATTGAAAAGTCAAGGATCAGATTGAAATTTGAAAAAACTTCAAGAACGCACGAGAGGAGCTCATGGGAATTCTTTATATCATTTTTCATCATCTTTACTATTACCGAACAGGTTTGCATTATTGCATTGTCGCTTTCTAACACTTCTCCCAGAAGTTCCGCAATATTAGAACTGAAGCAATGCATTTTGGGTATGCAGGTCCTTAACATCAAGACCATTAACGTGGTGGGCACAAAATAAAATCATGATTCCAGTAAACTTTGCGATGGAGTTGAAAATGCTAAACTGATTTGCAACTTGCAGGGCATATTCCTGTCAAAGATATTGCTTAATTGTTATGGAATTTTGTATGAACAGAAGAATAACCTTCACTCCAGCTTCGTTACAGATGCTGCATGGAGGAACTTCATCGCTGTGGAACCAACTTCTCAGATCAAGGAAAGATCTTACGCCAATACCAATACTTCCATTAGTGGGCGTGCAAAGCCACTGATCCTGGATAAGATCCTTGAGAGCCTTCTCTTTCTGAGACATTGAGAAATTTTTGAAGGCAGGAGGGGTTTGACTCTCACTTCCTTGTGAAGCTTGAAAAGTCTATAACAAAATCAAACTAAAGGAATGAGCAGCAACAACAAGAGGAAAAGCATGATGATCTTGGCTTAGGAATAAAAAATTTTGAATAAATGAATTAGAAGAAAAGTCTCTTCTCAGTGAAATTCAACACAAAATTTTGCAAGGGATAAAAGTAGACAAAAACCAAATTAAAATATAAAAAAGAAATTTCATCTAATCAAACAAATTAAGAAGCAGATCACCTGTCATGTACAGATCATTGTAGTTAAGGAACCTAAAAAGATGATTCTTTACAAGGGAAAAACTATGAAGCTGAATGATACTAACAGAAATAAAACCTGTACTGAGGGCATCACAGGTGGAAGATATTATATTGGCTTATTTATATCCATCTAATCTAGGGGAATATGAACAAATTCTCATAATTTGCTTGCAGGGAAAAAGAAAGAAAAAAAAAAAAAAGCTATGTAAAACCCAAAAACAGAATTTCTTTCTTTCTTCTTCTCTTTCTTTCATTTCGAGAACAACAATACAACAACCAAGATAATGTTTCCAGGGAGAAAGAGAAGACAAATTGCATGTTTCCAAACCTGATAATCCAAGCTGAGATTGAGAGCTTCGATATCAGTTATACTCCCATGAGCATTGGCATCTTGCGCAATTGCCTCTATCTGCAACCAAGTATACACATTGGAATGCAAAATTAGCCTTGTGCACAAGTGATGTGTGTGTAATTGTCATTCAATTATCACCATCCAATATACAAATGCACAACATGGCATTACTATTGTCATTGATTTTTTCAGGAAATTTGCGCCATAAACCCTCTAACTTTGCACATTAGCATTTTAAACCCTAAAGTTTGCGTATTAGCATATTAGACCCTGTAAAGTTTTGACTTTTGCAAATTAAACCTTCCCCTCATACAAAGTTAGAATAACTCCGTCAGGCAGTATGTAATGACAAAAATACCCATTATTCGTGTGCTAGCTGGAAATGGAGCAAAGATGAAATGATGTTGGGTAAGAAGCCAAGATGGATTTTTGTAGTAGAAAAAGAGGAGATGGCGTTGGACATACTTGCCGCCATGGATCAGGCGGTCACCGATGGGGTGGCATAATCTCGCTGTCTATGGGTGCTAAGGGGTATCCGCTAAGGTGCTCCGATGGTTTGATTGCCATCGGGGCATCTGGAGCTCTGCAGAAGGGCATCTTTGTCTCATGCTCGGAGGGGAATTCTAGCTTGAGCAGCTGCATGGCCGTGAACATTGCTCCATGGATTTTGATTGTAGGCGCTTGGACAATCAACAGGGAGTTCCCCGCCAATGTCATTCTCAGCGATGGAAGTGTCTATGGTGGAGTGTCGCTCTACATTGACGATCCATTTAGCGACAATCTGCTGTGGTCTACAGCGTGGATTATGGCAACAACTTCTGCTTGTCCGGCCAGCTCAATCCATTAAGAGTCGCCAGGAAAATTATGCTCCATGACGGCAGGGGAAACTCTCTCGCAGGGCCGGCTGGCTAGTGGAGCCGGCATGATCCTCGCCATTATGGATGAAAGAGATGAGGATTTGATTGCTGATGAACATCTCATCCTTGCCACGACGATCAGTCCGACAGCCGATGATAGGATCTGAGGCTATGCTTAAACAAACCCATCGTAGACCGCCACCATTTGATTCTGCGACACAATGATTGGGCAGTCACTGGCTTCTCCCAAAGTGTCTGCTTCCTCCAACCGAGGGCCTAACTATCGGACGCTGAAAATTCTCAAACCTGACTTGATAGCAATGAGTGTCAACATCTTGCCAGGTTGGTCCGACTTCACCAGCCCCATCGATCCCAGGCGGATTGATTTCAGCATCATTTCCAGCATGTCCATGGCCTGCCCGCAAGTCTCCGACCTTGCTGCACTCCTCCGGAAAGCAAGTGCACCGCTGTAATCAAGTCAGCGCTCATGATGACAGCCTACAACACAGACAATACTAGTGGAGTGGTCGGAGATCTTGCCACTAGAAAGGAATCGACGATTGCCAAACAAGCTGGTGTTCAGCGAGCAAAAGCAGAGCTTATGTGATGAGGATATGATTCTATGGTTCACCCAGGAACGACTGTTGTGACCAGCTTTGGTTCATTTACTTGGGGCGATGGGACACACCAGGTGAGGCATCCGGTTACATATTCATGGAGTGGGAGATATGCAGTTGCAGTGTGACTTATCCTTGGGCTTTTCTTCATGTTGTAGAAGAACACAAGCAGCAATGAAAGAAAGTCTTTCGAGTTAGTTTTATTTGGGATCTTACTAGTTTGGGAGCTCTCTGTGAGTATCACAGAGTCCTAATGGTTCTGCTACGTGTTACTAATTCCATTTGATATCACAACATAGAAAAGAAAACTTCAAACGACAGCGCGATCCTTAAGTCTCTGAAAGCAGTTTTATTCCCGAACCCAATCCATCAGGAGATGTTAGCATTCATCACAAAAAGTTTCAGTCTTTTTGCTGTATGAGTTGTTGAAGAGAAGAAAATTTTGTGGTTTTCTTTCATCCATGAAACCTAGAACAGTCTCTCCTCAAGCCCAACATTTGCTCCATTTGCTGCCAAGGCACCATCAATGGGTATTTTTGTCATTACATACAACTTGACCGAATTTTTCTAACTTTGTAAGGTGTGAGGGTTCAATATGCAAAGGTTAAAACTTCATAGGGTTTAATATGCTAATTTGTAAACCTCGGAATTTAAAATACTGATACGCAAAATTAGAGGGTTAACGATGCAAATTTTCCGATTTTTTCAATTCTTTGGCAGTGATTCAAAAATAAAAAATAAAAAAAATTGTATGTTATAACATTTTTTAATCACTTATGTCATGGTTTTTTAATATCTAAACTGTTAATAATATTCATTCATGTATGCTCAGTTATGGTGCAAAAAATCAAATGTTTTGAGAACATTACACACTAGATATTTATTTCTGAATTTTGATCATATTTGCTGTCAAATGATGTTAAATATGTACAACATATATGTTTCTATTTTCTAACCGAATTGATTTTGGTGTTGTAAATATATATATTAATTTATATTTAGGGTGTGTTTAGGAAGTAATAAAACTTCTGGATGAAAAGTTTCATATATAAAAGTTTTTGAATTTGGAGAAAATAATGTAATATAATATGGGTAAGGATGAGAAGTAAAGAGAATAAAAGTAAAATAGATAGGTTAATTGTATGAGTAGTTATATAGAAATGATTGAAATTTATGATAGTTGATAAGGAAGATATGAAAAATAATTAAAAATAGGGTAGTTGTATAAAGTAAAAAAAAATTACAATGAAAAGTTTTAGTTTGAAAATTTTGGTGTTAAACAAACAAGCCCTAAATGGTTTAGATGTAAAAAATAAAAAATAAATATATGAAAAGCAACCATTTGTATAAACCAAAAGGTGCAAACGTTTGTTTTGGATCACTCCAGACGCTTCTTTCATAGACATGTCATACCAAAGTTTGCTCAACAGATAAGGTACAATAAGAAACATTTCCAAACAGAGAAGCTCAATCTGCAGATGCAGATGCCAATGCATAAAACTGAAAAGGAAAAAAAAAATCAACCCAATCCACTGAAGCCAATAAGTTGAAGTGAAAGGCTAGAATACAGTCACTCCCAGCAAAATAATAGTCGGTGGATTTTGCTACCTTCAAAATGGTATGCAAATAGAAAATAATCTGCATCCAAGATTCATGACTTCCAGAATCATCATCATTAAACAATCATCATAGTTGCAAGAAGCTCGCGATGGATTACACTACCGAGGTCAACAAGACAGAAAAGTATTTTGAATTCATTGTCTAGAATGCCAGTTCATGTGTTCTGTGATGGATAGGTTCACAAACAGGAATCCCCTCATAAAGTTGCTGCACATCTTATCCTATTTGAAAATCGAAGGCAGCAGCTGCACATCTTACATTTTCAGCAAGGGGATCCTTGTTCAGCCAACATTCCACGTGGCATCTCATTTCAGATAGTACTTATTTACATAGCGAAAATATCAGCAATCTTGAAATAACAATGATATTCCAGCAGTTCGTGTGCAACAACGACTTACAACAGCCTTATATAATGCAATCTGAGGAATCGAATACTTGGTTCCAAGCTTGGATTGCTCATCAGCTACATTGTTGACGATGCCGTAATAAACCATGCCGTCGTATTGGTTTCTGCAGCCCCGCAACTCGAATTGGGCGAAGGCCAGCTCCTTATTTATCTTGCTAAGGCACTCGTTAAAAAGCTGTTGGCGGCGGCCTGCAGCACAAAAAAATTAGGGATGCTCTGTCAAGTAAGCCCACGAGCAAAGGGCAAAATAGGGCATGATCTACTCTGAAAAAATTGGCAGCAAAATTCATAGAGAAATCCCATAGAATTAATAAAGATGAAGAAGAACAACAGAATACAAATAAATACCTGGATTTTTGCCGGTGACGCCAGCAAAGATAGAATGGAAATCTGGCTCTTTCATTGGTCCGCCAGACATCAAAGATTGTATGAGGGTGTGGTGTCTCCAGTTCAACTCTGCCATCTTCCAACAAATTTTAAACCACGATGATGATATCCATGACCAAACCTGAGCAAAATTCAATAGCATCCATGTTAGTTTAGCTCAGTCACGACACCAAATCTTATTTTTTTCCCTTTTTCTTTGGTAATTCACATCTGCGGTATAAGAAGTCGAAATTTAGGGCATTCTCCGGCAGTCCTGCAAATCATCCAATCATCGACAGGATCTTCTGTAGCCCAAGGCCTAGTGCTAGTTAAGAGATTCAAAATTTCATGCTTTCAAGGGGGAAAAAGAAGGACCGAGAATTTGAAGCTTCGAACGCACCGTTTTCGGTTCTCGCTGCTCTGCAATCTGCACTGCAGAAGAGTTTTCGCGCTCGAAGACTACATTAGGCGGGAAGAATTGCTCGTCTTTCGCCAGTTGAGAGATTGACGGTGGGTCATCTTTATAATCCGAGCCGTCCAAATAGAGTTTCACGTGCGGATTGTAGTCGTTGGGTAATTTAAATGGTGTGGATTACTTCAAAACTAGCAGTAACCTATGATTATCGGGTCGCCTCGTTCTTTCTAATAGCAGCGTTTTAAAAAGGCATGCCCATGACAGATTAGAATGAAAAAAAAGAAAGGAATGAAATGTCATTTTTTCAAATATGCTCATTGTATTTGATTTTAATTACAAACATGCTCATAATATTTTCAAAATTCTAAATATACCATTTTATGTTTACATTTAATCATGAAAATGCTCGTTCTATAAGTTAATATTGTTAGTTAATATATGAAATTACTAATATATTTATTAAATTTAGAATGAGATTAAATAATTAAATATTATAACTAACTCACGTACTCATTTTACATGAGCTCTAGATTTAGAAAATTGTAATTTCATCTCTTTTTTTTTATTCTATCTTTTATTATTTTACATTAGGATGTTTTGGGTATTTATAAAAATTTAACCAATAGTTTTTTATGGAACGTGTGTAATATAAATGTAGTTAGGATTTTGAAAATATTATAAGTATATTTAGGATTAGAATAAAACTTAATGGGTATATTTTTAAAAAAAAACCCTAAATGAAAATGCATATCATGGTGAGAGACTTTGAATTCAAACTATAAAACTTGAGATTGGAGAGACAAGTAGAAATGAAATTTTCATTTTTATAAAAATACTTTATTTATTCTCAAAAAATAATTAACCACATCTCTCGTTTTTCATCCAACTTGTTCCAATTCTCATATTATTGTTTTTATTTCTCCTTCAACTTTTTTCAACTTTCATAGAATTTTTGTTATTTCGACAATTACTCTTCCATTATCCCATGTAAGTTGAAGAATTCTTCTCTTTGTACGTAATTACATCCAAAGCACGTAGCTATATTCTTCATCTTTCACCTGTGATATTGCATATATCAGCCACAAAAATTCTAATTTTGTTAATCAAAAAAACTTAAATGAATGTTATCAAATCGAACTGGTCAACAAACTAGTTACGGAATTAATTTGGTTCAAACGAGTCAAGCTGTTTATAGAAATCAGATCGGAACAAATGCATCAACAATCTATACAAGATACATGGCAAACTGACAAGTTAAAAACCTAAACAGAGTACATTCGTTACCTTATTATTATTATTACTGCGTATATTCGTTATCTTTTTTTTTGTTCATTGAGGTATATTATATCATATTTCAACTCATCTTACAATTAAATTCTAAGAAAATTTGTACAATTTGTAAAAGAAGACCACATGCTTCTCAACATTAAATAAGATAAGCTCCCCATATCAAACAAAAGACACAACATACTCTCAAATATCAAGAAGAGACAGCTCTGATCGAGAACACTTCCAATTAAAATACAAGAGACGATTCCTTGACGTGTTCCGAACTCCCGCGAGCGCTGTTCGCGGCAAAGACGTTACCAATCAGGCGACGGTTCTGTTGGCCGCACACTCATTATCCTTGGGTTCAATGGTTCATATCATAGCAGGTGTAGAGCTACAGCCCGGCGGTACACGACTAGACGGACTGGATGAAACCTATGACATTTCATTTTATCTTTTCATAAGCCGTCGTTACAAAATATCAATTGTTTTCTCTACAACAAGCAATCATTCAACCGCTGAAGTTTCAAAAAATATTCATAACATTGCAGTGATAACGTCACCATCAGGTAAAAAGTATTTATAATTTATTTTATGCGATTTAATAATTGTTGCAAGGGCCAAATTATTATTTTGCATTAAGGTGTGTTTGGAAAATAATAAAATTTTTAGATAAATTTTTTTAAAAAAGATTTTATATGTAAATTTTTTTTTTTTGTATGTATTTACACATATGTTAATTTATATTACGATCGAGCTCCAAAACATTCTTACCATCTCAATACGAAGATAATCTATTCCACTTATTAACCCGAGAGATATACCTAAACTCCTGTCTGAAACTAAAAAACAAAGCTCCCAAAGGTGGGGGGACATAGCCCCCAAGAATAGGGCACCTATCTATCCCTTGGTTGATGTAGTATTATCAGTAAGGTATTGCACAATTGGTAGTGTAAAAGTTTTTAACATATGAAAAAATAATTTAATAGGATAGAAATAATAATAATAAATAAATATAATAAAATTAAAATAGATAAATAAATTATGCCAAAAATTGTATAAAAATGAAAGATTGAAAAGTAGAATAACGGGATATAAATACGTAAATGAAAATCTAGTTATGTTTACCATTTTGAAATATGAATAAAATACCTTAGGTTTAAAAATCTAAAATAAATATATGTATCTCCAAAAATTGATAAGAAATAATTTATAAATTAAGCATAACTAAAATAACAATTTTGTAAAAAAAAAAAGTGTTTTACACCGCCATGAAATAATCGGAACCCAATTCAGTGCACCCGGGTGCGTTCAGCCTCAATGCACCCGGGTGCACTGCACCTATTTTTTTTAATTTTTTTTGAAAATTTTTGTATACAATGGTTAATCTATGTTTATTTAACATATGTATCACTTTTTACTATTTTTGGAGACTTTTAGATATTTTTTTTAAATTTTTAAAAATTAGTGGCATTTTCGTAATTTAAAATTACGAAAAATGCCATTGATTTTTAAAAATCTAAAAAAATATCTAAAAATCTCAAAAATAATAAAAATTGGTACATATGTTAAATAAACTTATATTAACAGTTTTATGAAAAAAAATTTAAAAAAAATTTAAAAAAATAGGCGCAGTGCACCCGGATGCATTGAGGCTGAACGCACCGGGGTGCACTGAATTGGGTTCCGAAACAATCGGGTCTCAGCGAACATTCACGCCTATATCGGTTCCAGTCCACGGAAGTGAAATGTCATTCCTGTGGACTACAAACGAAGAGTCGAAAATGGATAGTCCACGAGAAACGGCTGACATTTCCGCTCGGAAATGGCTTCATCACCCGCAGTTTCTCCCGCCGCAGTCAATCTCTCGTTTAACAGCTCCTCCTTTCAACACCCACGCATCCTCAGCTTTCCAAACCTCCGCAGCATCATCCCTTTCCCTTATCGCTCCTCCGACACCCTTTGTCGGATATCTCCAGAGCATCCTATTCGTCTTCCGCGTTCCGATCTTCGCCTCTCTTCCGTTCGCTCCTTCCTAGAATACGACGACGACGACGACGACGACGACAATCATTGCAGCTTCGACATCGCTGTTTTCCTTTTCAACAGCAGAGATTACTACAAGTGCCACGATGTTCTCGAACATCTCTGGAACAAAGCCGAAGAACCCCGCCGCACTCTACTCCACGGGATTCTACAATGCGCTGTGGGCTTGTATCACCTCTTCAACCAGGTATGGATTTGGATACTGGTATTTGATTTTTTCTCTGGGAAAAAAAAATTAAATTAATTGCTTGGTTGCTTCCTGAAGAATCATCGAGGGGCGATGATGGAGCTGGGTGAAGGCCTTTGTAAACTCCGGAAGATGAATTTCAATGGTGGACCGTTTCTGCAATTCGAGGAACAGGTCTCTGCAGCTCTTGATTTCGTGTACCAGACTCAGCTGGAACTTGCTGCTTGTAAGTCTGTCTACAATATGCCATTCCATTTTTAGAAACTTCTTCGAAGGACAAATTGGGATCCTGAAGGTGGTGACTGCTTATTTTATCTTTTATGTTCTAAGGCAGTGAAGGGAAAGTGATGTGTCGGATGGAGCATAATATACTTGACTTGCTAAATCAAACTAGAAATATATTGCAAATTTAAGTATGAGAAATGATTCAATACACTGGTTACATGGAGATTCCACATAGCCCTTTGTTTTTCTTATTTCAAACTTTCTTTTTTCAAATATAAACAATTTATTTTGTTTAACACCACTCGTTTTATCATTCTACCTAAAAAACTTTTGTGGAAACTTATATTTTGTAAAATATTAGCATACTTTGAAAGCAAATATGTAACTATTAATTTTTTTAAAAAATATAAACTACTAATTTTTTATTAAAAAAATATGCTATGTATACATATAAAGGGCTGATCACAAGCAACTAGTCGCATGTCAGCCCTCTATATGACATTTATTTTATTTATTTATTTTTCTTCATAAATATATTTTACTAAGTGTATTTAACCTATATATCAAGTTTTAACATTGGAGCCCGATTATATACATCATGATATATTTTTAGCTAAAATACAAGATTAATTTATTTTAACAATTAATTATATTTTTTTGGTTCTCTTCAGAAATATGTTTGCATAAGTGGATTCAATTTACATACCAAGTTTTGTCATTTTACAATATTTTTACATATTTATTTTTTAGTTTTAAAAATTAAGTTTTCAGAAATGACTTAAATGCCCTTAAAATTAATGATTCTTTAAAAATAAAAAATAAAAACGTAAAAATATTGTAAAATGGCAACACTCGATATATAAATTAAATACACTTAGGAAAACGTATTTATGTAGAAAAATTGAATAAAATAAAATAAAGTAAACGAATGTTGTATTTTAGCTTAAAATAGATGATGATGTATATAATTGTGCTCCTTTAACATTTTACAATATAGTTATTTATGCATTTTTTTAAAAATAAGTTTTTAAGAGGTAAAAATGACTTATATGCCCTTGAAATTGATAATTTTTTTAAAAATAAAAAATAAATATGTAAAAATATTCTAAAATGACAAAACTTGGTATGTGGATTAAAATATCATCATCATCATCATCATTATAAATCATTTTCAACCTAGGTAGGGTTGGCCGCATGGATCTTGTTGCATCATTCTTGACAATTCAAGATTAAATTTTTTATAATCTTTAATATATATATATTTTTTTTAGTTACTTTGATCCATGGTTTTCTGGATCTTTCTATCATTCTTTTACCTCCTTTAATTTGGATAGACTCTGCACTCCCAGTTGGTGTCATTTCAAGTTCTGTTTAACATGACCAAACTATCTTAATCTGTTATATTTTATTTTATTACTTATTGGCCTCACTTTAAGATTTTCTTGGATTACTTTACTTTTAGGGAAACATATTTATGAAAAAAAATTATAAATAAATATAAATAAAATTTAAAAATGAATTTTGTAAGTTAAGCATATATACAATTAATTGTATGTAATTGGGCCTCATACACACAGACACACAATGAAGTGAAAAGTGATGTAGATGTGCAGGTAAAGCTAATGCTAGGATGCTAAGGCTCAAAGGGGGAAAGATAAAAGGAGAATGGATAGACGTGAATTTTTTACTTGTACAAGGAAGATCCAGGTCCCAAAGTCTTCCTAAAAAACAACGGAGGAGGAGAATCCACCAAGTAGAAAGAGATTACAAAGTGTCTCCTACACAGATCGGGGATTGTGGCTGATAGAGATCAAAAAGGAAATTGGAGAGAGTACAAAAGTGGAGACTAGGAAGAGAAGATTTTCAGAGGAGAGTGCCTCGCTGTTGAGTTGTCACCTTAGCCAATAATAGAAGTTGTTGGCGTGTGATCTATAGAAGCCATGGATTATAATTGTGGAAACAACCTCTTACTTTGCAAAGTAAGGTTGCATACTAGAGACCAAAATGGTCTGAACCTTCCTTGGACCTTGTGCATAGTCAGAGCTTAATGCACTGAGCTGCCCTTTAATCCCTCTCTGCTGTGTCTCTTTTATAGAGCCCAAGGTCGAACAACCCTCACCACTCTCCAGCACTTGTTTTGGTGGAGGTCTTATCATAGATGTGATCATGACTGACAGGGGCATATAAACAAAGTTAGGCTTTCCCAAGGTGGTCTGTTAGTGCAATCATCCTGACACCTTGAGGGTAGGTGCAATTTGGCTGTTGAAGCGGTGTGTGAGAGATGACATGTTACTCTGACCCCATGTGTGGTTGAGGATCGGACTTATGTGGTGATTCATTCTTGACACATGGAGACTCAAGGTGGACCCAAGGTTAGCAATTTGACCTTTGGAGCCCTGGGGGCCAGCCTTGACCTTGGAACGAGGTTTTGGCTCAGGTTGTGGCCCCTCTTGCATTCATGTAATAGATAAACGATTTCAATACATAATTTTTGGAATCATAAAAGAAATAATATGGAGAAATATGATAAATTATTTAGATTTGGAAAAACATATTTAATAAAAAAGAGTCTACATGGGATCTGCATGCAGCCTTGCTGTATAAAATCATTACCCTTTAGGTATAGCATTCATTGTTTCAAAGTGTAGCTGTTGGTGGTGGTTGAATACCAATGGATAAATTGACCTTTTTAGCATATGAGAGAAGAAGGTTGTTTCAATGAATTATTTATAAAGAAAGGTTGTTTCAATGAATCATTTATAAAGAATGTGTGTATATTTTGACCGTGGATCTTGAATTTAGGTCATGCTCAGCTACCTAAGTTATCATTTTGACAAGGTATGTGGAAAGGATGCCTTGAAAATGAGCATCTAATTATCAATAAATATAGATTTATCACTATCCTTGATGAAGGATTAAATAACTTTTTTATCAAGAGTTGTCTAATTCGAACTACTATCACTTTCATAACTGAAATAGAGGTAAGTTGGAAAAGGAAAAAGGAAGCTTTCAAAACATGGCTATGCATAATTATAACATGATCTTGCATTTGGCTAAAAGATTATCAGGTGCTTATAATTAAGAAAGATATGAACAAGTGCATTGGCGTATAGGAACATTTGAGATGAGCTTTGAATTATGTCAAATTGATTTGTTGAAATCATCGACAAGTTGACATCATAATTGTGACCCTTGTGACTTATGGGAATAGGAGATTGGGGTTGGAGAAAAATTAACACCAAAGAATAGTTTAGATAAGAGTTTGAGATACTTCTTTTTAGGGGCTGTTTGGAATTGCATAAAACTCACCCATTCTGTTAAAACTTTTCAATGCTAGGGCTGTTTGAGCAAAATGTGTCATTTCATGCTGCCACAGTAGATTTTCAAACGGGTTCTTCTGCCATCTGTACAATAAGAAATGACCAGTTTGCTGATGTGGACCTCAATTGTTGCTGATTTTTTTGACCTTAATGTGCTGCATGTGGAAAAAAATATGTTAGCATTAAAAGCGAAGCCAACCTAGGTCATTTAGTCGATTGTGCTTGGGTATTTAATGGATGCAATTGGTAAAAGAAAAAAACATGTCAATGAGTTTTTTCCATTCCCAAACAGTCCCTTAGTCACAATTGCAAAAATTTCACTCCATGTATTTCATTTGTATCTTTGATGGAGATCATCATTAGGATGCTAGGCTTTTGACCGAATTGACATAGTGGTTACCAAAGTGAGCCTGCATAAAGATTAAAAAGCATATCCAATTGTAGAAATGAGCAGAGTCTGCCTAAGCACAGTAATCCTTCTATATTCAAT
This sequence comes from Annona squamosa, assembly GCA_035584095.1. Lineage (NCBI taxonomy): Eukaryota > Viridiplantae > Streptophyta > Magnoliopsida > Magnoliales > Annonaceae > Annona > Annona squamosa. The sequence continues at coordinate 35,071,561 of JAXCLR010000063.1, read as the reverse complement.
TGTAGTGGATGGGTCATTAGTTAAATTCTCAAGATCTTTTGGCTTTTTACAAATTACTTGATTTGGAGGAAATGGACGATGGAAAACTGGATACCATTATTTAACGGAACTGCTTTTGTGAAACCTCTTTGTTTGGATCATTATGGATTTGATTTTATGAATTCAGTACTTGGCTTGTTCAGATGAGAATGTAAGATCGTCCTTACAAAAGACTGCTTCACAAACAAAAGTCAACTGAAACTAAATATGGATTGTTTAAGATTCTTTCTCCACTTATATCACAGCCACTACTTTGTAATAACAAATCCATAACTTTAAAAGTTGTTTACAACGTAGATGCCTGATTTGCTCAATTTTATGGCATTCCATGCAAGGTTTGTTATAGACAGCTTCGATGAACTCAGATAGGAGGCTTTACTTTTAAATCGTCTTAAATTGTCCTGTAACATTATGTAAATGTCATTGCTTGTTTTTGAAAGCCTTAAGGAAGTAGATAGAAAATATTTTTTGATGCAACAAGATGCTAATTTTAAAAATTACTTTCTTACACGCTAATTGCTATGCTTCTTTAATCAATTTAATAGATTGGTTCTGTTCTTTGAAAACTGCGAAGCATACTTTAGTAAAAATGATCAATGTCACGGTGGAATTATTGGAATTATTCATATCCAAATTGACTGTTGGCCATCCGAGTTCTCTTTTCTTTTTCCCCAGGCACTGATGATTTCTGTTTGGCGATGGATGGATCGGAGAGATCATATCAACTGCTAGGCAGCTTTGCTGCCGGACAGCATCTTTATAAGCTACGGAGTGATCCAGATGTGAATGATCTCTACATTGTTTTCTTGCCCGAGGGGTCTTACAAATCAGACAAACCTGCAAGAGTGAGAGTGCCTACCCTTCATGCAACGGAAGAGGATCTAAAGGCCTGTGAATATCATTAATCCAGTAAGATCTCTTCAACCGTTGGTTGTTGAATTTGGAAATATATGCCTAGTCATGTAAATTTTGTAAAGTAATTAAAGAACGACAGTTCAATGGCCAATGTTGGTGAATGTTGGAGGGGCCGGATACATTCCATGATTCCATGATTATTTTCCATAAGCGCAAGTTTTATAGGTTGGAGCAGAACATGGTGCTCAAGTCTTGTCCCATAATGCATCAATTTGGGGTACATGGTCTCACAGTCGAGCTGGGTCGGACCACTCCCAGCTTATTTCTCTATTCATAATACTTGAAATTGAAATTTTGCTTAAGGCAATCAAGCTCCTTACCACTCAGACCAACAAGCTGGTGATCTCGAGCCACATTGAAGCTTTGATCGGGTGGCAGTTCTTCTGTTTCTGGAACATGGCTCATGTCTCCAATTCCGGCCATAGCAACACGTTCTTAGTAACTTGTGCTGACATGGCAAGTAGAATGAAGCACGCTTTCAGCTGCCGTGTGCATTGACAGGACTACGAGTCCATTAGGCTGTTTTACTGATATGTTCGTAGCAAAAAACATGGCTGCGCAAGGAATAAGATTAACGGTGGTGATGAATCTCTGATAAGGATAGAGGAGAGTTTACGTGGGTGAAGGATTGCTGGGTTAGGTCGTATAAATGGGGGGTGGTTCATTTCTACCACGGGTTCTTTGCTATTCACAACTTGGAATTTGGAAGTATTGTGGATGAATAGGAATTTTCAATTTCTTAAAAATATTCTTGTTTTTTAAAAAAATAATAATTTTTTTCCATCTTCCGTGCATTTTCCATTTTGCTGATAACTTTTTTCGTTTTGAAAGTACAACACTTCTTTCATTGAACATCTCCATCTCATCTTCATCTAATGTAAGTCATGAACAGGCTAGCCATTAAGTTCATTCGATCGTAACGACCTAAGGGGAAGTTACTAGTTTTCTTGGGCACTCTTGGGGGGCAAAGTTCGAAGGGGATTTTCGTCGTCGGAGTTTCACAGGGTTTTTCGTCGGCTTGAGCGGGTTCTATCATTTATTTTTTCTTTGCATTACTTTATAGTATTTATTTTTGCTTTCAATTATAGATTTGATTTCAGTTGCAATTTAATTTCGTGATCTGTTCTTGAATAATTAGATTTTATATTTTCGTTAATTTTAATTCAAGTTCCTTTTGGGAATTCATCCTTTTGTTCGACCAGAAATTGTTATTATTTATACTATCTTCCATGTAGTTGTGAATTTTTAAATGCAAATTTAGTATTTAGATGGGTTTGACAAGTTGTTAATTACAAACACCTATCAATTGTAAGTAATGATTAAAAACGTGTTTGACATTTAATAAAATTTATAAAACTTAAACAAAATTTTTTAGCATAAAAGTTTTTGAAATAGGAAAAATAATGTGATATAATAGATGTATTAATAAGAAGTAAAGAGAATAACATTAAAATGGATAAGATAGTTATATACTTAATTAGGGTAACTCTTGGTTCATCCATTGTACTGGTGAGATCTTATAGTTACTTTCTCCTTAGTTTCCCATAGTTTGTGTGTTGGAAGGTGATAGAAATTTTGAATGTAAAAGTTTGTAAATTGACACAAAGAGATATGATATGATCGAAAAGTAAGATAGTCATATAAGGGTGTGTTTGTTAATAAATAAAAGTTGTCAAGTTAAAACTTTTTAATATAAAACTTTTCACTCTCTACAAGTATATTATTTTTAAATCATTTCTTCACATTTTTCTATACAATTATCCTATTTTTCAATCATTTCTACACAACTACTAATGCAATTAACCTATCTATTTTAACTTTATCTTATTTATTTCTCATTATTACTTCTATTATATCACATCATTTAACAACTTCTGTTCTTTATAATTTTTCATCAAAAGTTTTATCCATTTTCAAACATACTCTAAAAATATGTGAATAAATAATTAAAAATATAGTAATTATAAAGATCGAAAAGTTTTAGTTTGAAAAGTTTTTATCGTAAACAAATATTAAAGTAAAAATTTTAAGCTTAGGGTGTATTTAGTAATCATTAAAATTTAGGATAAATTTTATCCTAATTTCACTTATATCTATGATTTTTTAAAATTATTTTTTATACTCATAAAATTTTATTTTAATTCCACATATACCAATATCATTAAGAACCCATCAAATGGGTCCTTAACTCCTTTGTAAAATAATGAATATGCTCGTCTTAATATAATTTGAAGTTTTTTGCTCAAAAGTAAATTTTCATATTCAAATAATATATTATTTTATAGTTAAAGAATTACTTAAATTCATTATAATAAGGAATTTTTAGCTATAAAATTATAATTAAGGATGAGCATATTCATCATTTTACAAGAAATTAACGATTCTTTTAACGAATCTTAAAATTAATATGAAAATTCATGGGTATAAAAAATATTTTTGAAAGTTTGTATATATAAGTAGAATTATGGGTAGAATTTATGGGTAAAGAGAAATTTTATAACTCATTAACTTAAAATTTTTTATTCTCTATAATTATCTTATATTTAAATATTTTTCTACAATTATTCTACTTTTCAATAATTTCTTCATGAATACATAAGTGTCATATTTATTTTAATTTATTTTTTACTCTTCATTGTTTTCCCTTTCATATCAAAGTACTTTTTTCATTTAAAAAGTTTTAGAGCCTTGGTTCAGCCCTTCCATTCGGGTGCACACACAGTAAATAACCCTTTTTTAAATGTTATTTTTTGATTTTTTTTGAAATTCATATGGGACCAAGCCTGAGATCCCATATATATAGTTTTTACGTTGTTTTTAGGATGTGTTTGGTAATTAATAAAACATGTCAAGTTAAAATTTTTCAATCTAAAATTTTTCATTCTCCATAACTATAATATTTTTTAATCATTTTTTCATATTTTCCTATACAATTATTTTACTTTTTAATTATTTCTACACAACTATCTACACAACTAACTTATCTATTTTAACTTTATTCTCTTTATTACTCCACATTACCCCTATTATATCACATCATTTGACAACTTTTACTCTCCAAAACTTTTCACCAAAAGTTTTATTCATTACCAAACACACCCTAAAACAAAATGCCGTGCAATTAGGGATTGTCTATAAAACATACGGAACTATTTTTTTACTCCTTTGTATAAGCATTTTGATAATGGTTTAGATATTTTAAATATTTGATGAGTGTTAATATAACACATATAAGTCATGGGTTTTTTTTAACACTAACGAGTGGGCTCATTCTATTTATTTTTTAGGCATAAATCTGAAATTTTATATTTATTATGTAACTATATTTTTCTTGATTTTTTTTAAAAAAATCCCACTACGCGTGCATGCAAATGAGCAGTGGAAATTTTATTAACAAGAAATAGATATTATTTTGAAGATGGAAGAATAATTTCCGCTATTCACCAATTTTTAAATACACTCTTGTCTCATGTTAATGAAAAAAATGGAATTCAGATTCTGTTCAAACCCATCAATCTCATTCTTGTAAAATGAATGATTGTAGAACATTTTTTTATAAGTTAATTTTTATGGAAATGTATTATATTACTCTTGTGTCTTTTTTTATATATTTACTTTTGTTTCTTGAAATTGAGTTGTCAAATAGTGAGATTCACTAAAGTAAACCTTGTATTTTATGAATTTAAAATATTATCAAATAATAAATTTGTATATATGATTAACATGTTTATGATGAAAATAAAAATCAAAAATTTAAAAAGTAACCATTCCGAGAGATACTAATGCAATTAACTCTTGTCTGTTCCATTTCTCATAAATTTTCTAATAATCTATGAATTATTGATTTTCTATTCTTAAAGTTTCAAATTCGGATATGGTACATTCATTCCATTTATGTTTTTATAAATTTGTTAAGCATTACGAATATTTTCAATAGTTGGATGCGAAGAACTTAAAATGCATTCACGTGGACGAAAATTCAAAGGAGGCAATGTTCACAAAATTTCACACATTTTATTATTATTTTGTTTATCAAAATTATTATGAAACATTTAAAATTTGATAAAAAATATTATAAAATAAAAAACATAGTGAAATTGATATCATCATTTATACAACGAAATTGCAGAGTAATGTGTTCTCCGTGAGCTCACGCTGATACTGCTGTTTGGATTCCATCGCATGCAATTTCAATTCCGCAGCGATCCTATTAACAACGTCCGTTCATCGCTTCCTGGTCAACACTCCCATGCGTGGACTCTGGCTGTCGGAGTTGGATGGCGTGCATAATGCCTGGGGTCGGAGGCAGGCACGCACAATTAATTCTGCGTTTGACCAGCTTACACTTTTGTGATGCGACAAGTTTTTCCCAAGTAAAACCTGTCACGCGTGTTATCGTCGTTGACAAACAGCCCCTTAATCATTTCTTTTTAAGTTCTTAATTACAAGTGATTTAAGAGCATTACATATGTATGTTAATTTAGAGCATATTTTCTACAAAGCAAACAAGTAATATCAAGCAATTAACCACACCTGACTCGATGACTACTAAAATTTGTGGAAGACGTTGATTGCACCAAAGGTCTCTTATTTTTGAAATTTGTTCTTCTCCATTGATGTCAACAGCATACGGAAGATCCAAATCGATATAATTTTTGGCATCATAATCTGTCCATAAAACGTCCATCGTGCAATCGTCATATATCTGAAAAGATGAGATTAACGCCAGTCGGTAACTTTGATTTTCATCGTCTGTCCAATCATTTTCCTGTTGTTTTTCTCTAACATTCAAAAAAATAAAATAAAATATAAAACATAAAATAAACCTTAAAAGGTTGGCAAATCTAAAAAAGACTTTTGCGCCGCACAAAATGATCGTAGGTATAGTAGTATGCGAATGACGAATTACTTTTATCACTACCTAAGACATTGGTTTTTATTGAAATTTTATCCTAAACAACTCACGGAATATCTATAAATAACTTTGCGTAAATATTTGGATTTTTTAAAAGCATTAATATATTTAATCACCATTTGAAATACAGGCACGGATATGAGTTATATTTTTTTTCGTATATTCCTAACTCCAATGCATGTGTGAGTAGGAGGCCTCAATTGAAATAGTATAAACTATAATTGCAGACCATTTAAAGTAATAACGATAGCGGAAACTATTCGAACAGCTCATTACATTTGTGTTGGATTATCATAACCACACAAGTCCACTAAAATCTCATACATATTAAAACAACTACTAAGTTTATGAAAAAAGAGAAAAATCAAAAACCCAACTTAGAAGCTATAGAACTAATTATTTTGACAACATCTTCTGTTTTCCACAAATCCTGCAATCACACAGGTTGATGACTACCTGCGTAGTTGGTTGGACACAATCCTGACAATCACATAGGTTCACAACTCCTTCTTTTTCCTTCCCCTTTCCAATAGAAGTTGTTCACGTTGCCTCGGTCTAGCCTATATCCTGAAAAGGTTGGTAACATGAACCTTTATAACCACTCGCTTGGTTATGTGCTTCCGGCCATGATGTGTATACACCAGGTACACGGCCTTTGAATACAACATAACACCACACCATGTCTTCGCCTATACCTATCACAGTTTCCAAAACAATGACAACAAACATATAAGAATTCATTGTTCCTGTTGTATGATGTTGCATCAGATACTTGTGGTTTTAAAAATAATCATGACGAGAGTAAGGAGGGAAAACAAAAATTTCTAAAGGAGACGATATAAACATCCATTGTCGTCTTTAAAAAGTAACAATCGTAGTGTTCCAGATCCACATTCAAGTCTAAGCAAAGGTACATTATACATAAATCAACAAAGTTCATACAAGCCTAACAATTGTCACTATCATTAGTTAAATACGAGGTAGTTTCTATTCCCCTGAGGAATAAAATCAACTCAAAGACCTTGTTTAATCCCATTCAACATAATCACACACATACGATCGGTAGTTGCTATAAAAGTTGAGGCAACGTGAGGGTTCTTATTAAAGTAACACATGACTACGGCTAGATCAGCATTAGGCGTGTTCATGGATTCCAAAATTGTAGGCAATGCACGGTAATCCTCTACCCAATCTTGTTTAAATGTGTGAGAATGTGTGTGTGACACCGCTGCAGGTTGACCTAAATAGGTTTCGGAAATGGCTGCAAACTCTTGCATTGGTGTCTGTGGTTGTCTACAGACAGACATTCTACGCCGAGGCTCAAAAGAGCTGGGTGATGGTCCACCGGCATGTGATGGCGAGTGCGAATGGTTAGACGAACCTCCTATTGGGTTCAAAGATGAATCTGGAATAGCAAATTCGCCACCCAATCCAAAGGTGGGTCCCTCGGTCTGCGGCATCTCCACACTAAAGGTCGCCCCTTCCGGATCCACACCGCCTTCTTCAGCCCATCCTTGTGGTGGCTCCTCGAATCCCGCAGCGAAATTACCTGTGGCACGATTATTGCCGAATAACTCACGTAAGTCATCCCAACTAAAATGTTGTGGCCGCCTGAATCTTTTGAACCTGCTATCTTGTTGCAAAACAAAGTGATATGCGGTAGTAAGCTAATTCCTTCCATGGTGTTAAACAATTGAATGACTACTTATTCACATAACGGTATGAATGAGAAACATATAGATAGTCTAGTACCTGTATTAGTGCAGTCCATGCAAATTCGAGGCCAACGAATCTGCTCTCTGTCACGTCCCACCCCATTCCAGTTTTGTTTTTAATTTTCAAATACATACTATACGTCTTTCTTAAGTTCATCACCTTATTTCTCACATGTCTAGGGTTGATTGATACTGCAAAGAGGTTACTTAACTCTTCGGCAATTGCTTAGAAGACTACATCTTTAATTTTATTGGCTTATATGGTTCCATTGTGTAGGTTCCAGAGAAAAATTTCTACTAACTTCTTATCTTACACCTTTGTCCACTGATGTCGGTACTTGGATCCTAATGGATCTAAGCCACTATTCTAGTGGTTGGACTCCTCGATAAGAGTTTCCTGCCCAACGAACACACGTCTATAATGGTCAATGTATATCGCCTGCAATTATGGAAGCACAACCAAGTGTAGATGATACTTACAAAAAAAGGGTCATAAACACATGAACGTATGTATAATCCAAGTCAAACGAGTTATTATAACCACATTCATACAAAATGAAGTCATTATGGGATCAAAAACATTCATAGCATGCCACCATATGCATTATAATAGTGGACAATCATCAAATATCCATACATATGCAAATTTGAATTGACGCAAACACATCTTAGATGCACGCATTATCTGCCTACATTCGATTTGCTAATTTATCGCGTTTGGCCTTCCACTCATGTCAAGCCTCGTTAGACACCCCCTTAACCATCACTTCCATCTGTTCGTCATCTGAAACATCACTAGACATTGAAATTAGCGAGACTTGGTTCCCCGATGATTTGGCCGGGTAGTTCATGACCGTCTACAGTAGTTATATAATTATGAAGAATCACACATGCGATCACCATTTGAACCTGAATCTTATAAAGGTAAGTAGTTGCGACTTGCAGAGAAGGAAATTTGTTTCCCACATGACGAACAATCTTTCCATGGTTGACCACAAACGATCATGTCTGCAGTTAAACAACTCTTCTCTATTCCTTGGACTCCTCCCAGGTCCGAAACTGCTCATATGGTATGACACACCTTTGTATGGTGCCATGAATCCGGGCACATGCGCATATCCAACATCCACCAAGTAATAACGGCCTGTATCAAATAAGGGTTATCTGTGAAGTAGGTAATCACATATGATTATAAGAAGGTTTAAATGGAAATGCTTTACCATGTGAAATTGTCAAACGATTGGTGGAACGATCCAGTGCATCTTGTAAGACATGTGCAACATGGGCACTACCTTCCCAGCCTGCTAATATATATGTGAACTTCAAATTGAAGTCACATGTTGCCAAAACATTCTGTGTAGGGTCCCCATGTCTATTAATGAATGCGAGACGATTTTCAGATGGAAGTTGAACAAGAATATGAGTACCATCAATAGCTCCAATACATTCCTAATAAGTTAAAAAAAGATTAATAAACTCCATGTCTCATGTGTCTATCAAGACCTAGGAAAAAATGACCATAGTTGTACCTGAAAGTATGATGCCACACTTGGGTCAGAAGAGATCTTTTGGTGAGTTTGACAATTTGGACGGGCGACGCAATCTTCGTATAGGGAAAGAATTGATTACAGACACTTATGAAAATTGCGGTGCACAGTCTCACTGGATCTACAAGAGTACCCACTGATGGAACGATTTCATACATTATGGGCCAAAGTGTACAAAAATATTGTCAATTGTTCACGTATAGTTACATATCTAGTGGATTGGAAAACCCCTTTACTCTTTACTAAATCGCACAATTGATTAAATGCGAATGTACTCATTCGGAGTTGTGAAATGCATCGACGATCCCCCCACAGACCAAAGAATCCATAAATAATTCACGTTGAAGGACTAATTCACGATTACTGAAATCCGCCTGACTTTCTTCTTCCTCGCGAGCTAGTGCTAAGGCTCCACCTACTAATATGAATGACCTACGTTGCTGATAGTGACGACCTGAACTATTTTCAACTGAGTCCCCACTGGCTGGTAATGCAGTTTGGATTAAGGAATCCATATGTGGGGAAGAAGTACTATTCATGACGGAACAATCTGAAAAGAATATTTTACCAGTTACTTCAAGAAAATGCATGTATAGACAAATACCATTAGTAATAGTAAATTATGAACAAGATAATTCAAACATTTATGATATGCTCCACAACCACAGGTATGAAGGAATGAGGATGTTAATGGATTCTATTGTTAGTGTTGAATGCGAAGAACATGTTAGAGGATGACAAGTTTGGCCACATGTAGAACTCGGGTGACAGGGGTTAGGCATTTGTTCTAATATTCGTAATTTGGCATTGCTCTGAGAAGTGTTGGATGAGGGCTCCATCCATTCCAGAAGGATGGGAAGGTTTCAAGCTGTGAATAATGAAAATTAGCAACTAAGATTTGCTCTAGTGAGAAACAAATGTCCAAGAGTTTATTGAGTTCCTCTGCTAAGAATAGGTAAATTCAATGAAAAACTAATGTAGGAGACCCGAAAGGACTACAATAGAGGCTTAAGATTGGCAGTTATGGTATGTTACTTTGGCCTATGGAACAATAGAATAGCAATGTGGGCTGGATAATTAAAATACTTTGCACTGAATATGAATTTGGAAAATCTGAAGCCTGTTGTTTGATCGCTGAGACAGATTCATAGCATAGATTTTTTAGCACATACCTTGCACTAATATACTCTTTAAGAAGTAAAAAAATGCAACCAGCCTCTTAATCATGCTCAGGGCAATATGAAAACCTCAAAATTGATATTACATTCGGCTTGATGGTTTGATGAATAATTAAAATGTGGCTGTGGCATGCTAATCTTCTTAGTGGTTTTACTACCATGTGTATTTGGGCAATCTATTTTCATCATATTTAATTTCTTTTAGCTGTCCAACATCCCAAGGACTCAATGTCTGTTGTCTTGGCTGAAAGATCTGTGTTTGGTCCAATCCATACATTTCGATTAAGGTCTTATTATTAGAATCTTTGAATGACTTGACAAGAACTGGCCTTGGAATAGTAACAATGTTGCTTGTGTTCTATTGAATTGCTGTAGATGACTGGAACAGAGGTTGAAAAGACCTAACTTCTTATGGGCCTTGGAATTGGTTGCTCGGGGATTCCTGCATGGATTGATGGTGAACCAAGTAATATTGTGGGAAAAAAATGGTGGAAAGATGATATATGAAAATAGTGGAAAGATGAGTTATGTCTTTGTTGCAATGCAACTGGATGTCGAGCTTTCCTTTGTACTAGTTGATCAAATCTTTTGCCGTTCGGCTCGCCATGATTGGTCCCTTTTGGCCAGTCTAGCAGTCTTGATGCTGGCAACTCCTGAGTCGTGAGGCTGACAGTTAGATTTTGGAAGGGTTAAAAAGGTGGTTTTTCCATGCTTGCTGACAGGATTATGGAAGATGATGAGAAGAGATGGGAGCAATACCATCACATTCAAGAAATGTGAGTCGTATAGCTTGCTGTTTGACATATTTACGTTTGCTATTCAATAGCCTTTTTTTCCTTTTTCTAAATAAAAGCTGAACTCGGGTGATTATGAAATAAATGGGATGACATGGGATAATTTTAGGAAGTTTGGGTTAGGGGCTTGGCAGTTTTAACCAGCAGTGTTGTGACCATTGGATAAGTTTGATCTCTGAACCGTCTAACTACAATCTCATATCAGGTATCACTTCTTATAGGGTTGATCCTAGCATCCTTGTGGTGGCTCCTCGAATACGTGAAGGTTTTTCATTCAAGGGAGAATGTCAAAAATGATTCCAGAGTTAAATTGATTCCAAAGCTAAAATGATTCCAGAGCAAGAGCTCTGAATGTCAAAAACGATTCCAAAGCAGAAACCAAGATGTGGCGTAATAGCCAACAGCTCATCAGCGAGCAGCCCCGTGTTAATCATTCAACGATATTTTCTCACGCAAATGATCGAATAGGGAGTGGGCAAAAAAGGGAGTTACCTTTCGATCACGGGCTATCGTAACTAATCGTCGGCAAACAAGGGGTTTCGCAGGCAAGCTGATGGATGGTTCGGAATGCTGAATGTCGATCTCTATTGCTTGCCGTTTGTGCTCCTGCTCAACCGTTGGTGTATGCCTTCTCAGACACCGTCATGCACGTCTTGCAGCATCCCGTGCAGGAAGAAGCCGTTGCTGTGGGGCGGAGAGTGCGCCGATCAGCATTGACTATTGCTCGCCGGGTTTGGCGCCGCTAGTGGTGCTTGGGGGTCCAGGGAGTTCTCTTCCATTTTCCACTGTCTTTGTGTTGAATGAGCGGACTTGCCTCATCTACTCGATGGAACTCGTCAATGGTTGCTTCTGTACTGACAACAACAGTGTCCCGTAAATTTGAAAAGACAACTTTTTGCATTTTCGTACCACCAATTGAAAAGTTTTCACCGAACACTCTAGTTTTAGACATTGCCAAACAACCTTTATTTCAAATCTTAAAACAAAGAAGCGATTTGACATAAAATATTTAAAAATATATAAAAAAAAATATACACAAGGAATTCATGCTTAGGCTCATAAATGAATTTAAAAATAAATAAAGTATGATTAAAAAAGGAATTATTCACTCGAGTGCATTTAAACTACGTGCACTATATCACGTTCCTTTAAAAATAGTTTATATTTTTTATTGTTTAAAGATGTTATTTTTCATTTAATATGTTATATTTATACTATTTTTAGCAATATATTGATGCCAATTAATTCAACTTCAAAACTGTTTAATTAACTAGTTAAATCAGTTCAAATCAAACTAATTTCTTTACGGTTCGATCATCAAGTTAATTTTAACAACGTTGATGTTATCCAAAGTTCCAAACGCGAAAGTGAAAATACAAAAGGAAAAGCAGGAAAATGAGAATACATTTTTTTGAAAGAGAAGAAAATAATCTAATATTAGGAGTAAAGAGAATAAAATTTAAATAAATAAAGTAATCATATGAAAATATATCAAAAAGGATTAAATGTGGAGATAATAATAGAAAAGTAAGATAATTAGGTAGCTAAGAAATTAAATCACATTAAAAGGCATGCGGGAAGGAGTAGATTTTTTTTTCAAAAAAAAAAATTACCTTTTGCCAGACGGATGTGAAACTTAAAACTTTAGGATAGAAAGTAAAAATTCTGAAGACTTGAGGGGAGACATACAAAAAAGCCATTTTTCTATAGCGACCACTGAACGTCCGTTGCACGTGCTCATTCGCTTGCTTCTACTTCCACAACCACCGATCTTTTTCCACCGTCCTCTTCAAATCCTGCAACGCAGCCTGCCGCATTTTCTTTCTTTCTTTCTGCTGCTATCAGATCGTAAACCATGCGAAAATTTCCAAACCCCTAATTTTGGATCAGATCTAGCACGAAAATGCACTTCCTTTGCCACCGGTGTAAATAAAAAAACAGAGTTCTTGCGTCGTGAGGTCGGATCTGTGGATGGCGGCGAAAATTTCTCTATTCAGAAAGAGGTGAGTTTGCGGATCCGAGGGTTTGTTGGTTGTTCGTGCGGAATGGATAGTTTCACCGCAGAAGACGTGTCGAAAATCGGAGGGATTGCCACCGTATCCCTCCTCCATTCTTTCATCCCCACGCATTGGCTTCCCTTCTCCGTCGTCGGACGCGCGCAGAAATGGACGCTTTCCAGAACCCTCTTTGTCAGTAAGCTTTCATGTTCTCCAACCTTTTCTGCTGCTGCTGGTGGACTGAAGATGTTAGGCGTAGCATTATTTATTTTATTTATTCCTTTGTGGTTCTGTACGAGTAGTTTGATTATCGTCGATAGAGTGATTTTATGTTCTTAGTGGGACGATACGGGCGATTAAAATTTTTCAATGGACTGTGGGAAAGAAGACTGGGGCCATTTGCCTGGGCAATCAAGAGGGGAGCAGTAATAATGATTGGGAAAGATACCCAAGCAAGCTCGGATCATGCACCATTCACAAACAAACCCGGGCATCTGAAAAACGGAATGGGAAGAAAATTGCAAATATGAGAAGGTTGATGATGGGGCGGGCATTGGTCGCTTGGGGACGTTGATTGTCATGCACAGGCTTTGTTGCTGGATTGATAGTGCTGAATGGTTGAGCATGACTGTGTCGTTGCCTAGTTGGTGGCCATTAATTGGGCAACCATGATTAATCGCCATCCGTTACTTTAAATAGGTGATGCACTGATGCTAGATGGTAAAGGTGTGTTAGCGTGTACCATATGCAATGGGATCAGTGGCAGGAAGATGGAACACTGCCAGTGTTTGCTGTGAACAAAAATTTATTTATATGCTTGCTGGTGTTTTATGAAATTGATTTTTCTGAGATGCATGCCTTTGAAAAATTCTTGTGCAACTTGACAACCTGGCCTAGGAAGTAGAATCTTGAAAAGAAGAAAAAGGAAAAAAATTGAAAAAAAAAAAGAAAAAAAAAAGAAAAAAGAATCTGCAACAGGTTTCAATGTGCAGTAGAAAAAATGGATGGTTATGAGTTCCCAGGACATGACATTATTGTGCTCCCGGCCACAAATTTTTTTCCAAGATTACAAAATCACATTATCTACTATGTTCTGGCAGTTGGTGCTTATATTTGAATTGTTTTCTACTGTTTTCTGTTTACGAACACTATCTCTTGTTCAATTGTAGCTGCGTTTGGAGCCATTTTGCATGTGATGTCAACATCGCTTCTGGGCATAACTGCAATCACCATGGCAAACAGCATTGCTGGGGAGGAAATGGTTCACAAACTTGCATCCCTTTTACTTGTGGTGCTTGGTGGAAGTTACATTATATTGTTTATGCTTGGAAGGGGCAATCACAGTCACTCTCACAATCATCCCATGGAGAAAATGGCTGTTGCAGGCCTTGTTCTTGTGCCAGCATTGTCTCCGTGTGCAACCACACTTCCAGTCTTTCTTGCAGTTGGGAACTCATCCTCTATGATGGTGCTTGCAATTATAGTTCTGCTCTTTAGGTATTCAAAATCCATACTTTTAACACTTCTTTCCTTTCCATTGATTTCTTTCTTTTGACGTGTCAAAGTTTCTTTTTCACATTTTTCCAAAGTAAATGCCTTCAGGCAGCACTAGCTGACAGAAATTGGAGTTGTCATCCATTGGCATCTGTTATGGACAGGCTCAAACTTAGTTCTTTATACTAATTAGTATTAGAAAGATGCATGCTGCTAGTTCTCTATCTGCATCCCCTCAGTCAAGTAATTCCCACAAGGTCCATTCACAGTTGGACTCTTAATGGGCACTTGAAATTATTTTGAGCAGGTTTTCTGTAGTGAAAAAAAAAATGGAGCAGCCAACTTGCTTTTTATAATGTTATGATTTCCTCACATCTATTTAATCTCTACATATAACTTCTGTATGATATAAATATGTTATTGGTTTAATCTATCTATTGCTGGCATTGGTTTTTGAGACCCTGGGATTTCGCTCATACAAGAAGTGACGGTTGTGTTTTGGTTGCAAAAGTTGTCATGAACTTTTATGGTTAACCTCATTTTGTGTAAACTTTCATGCTTCTGAAATTTTGTGTAATGAAACAACCCTGGTGAATAAAATGGTATTGAGCTTAAAATCTATCTTGTCCATAACAGATATTGTTGACAAATGTCAAAGCTGTGGGAACATTGTTGCTGGAGCCCATCCTTTTCATTCGTCTGTATCATTACATTGTTCTTTCGCATCAAGAGTCAAATAATTAGGCCATCCAGTTCTATATCAGAATGTTTTTTTACTTCTTGTGTTTGTTAACATCTATGCTTTCTGCAGCACTATCCTGGTGATGACTTCCCTCGTAGCTCTTTCATTTTATGGTGCAAGCCAACTCAAGTTCCACTGGGTGGAACGCTATGACAAGCTCTTAGTTGGCTCAGTTTTGTGCCTGGTTGGTATTTTGACTCTTATTTTCCATGACCACGATGGTAATAGCCATTCCATTGGAGAGAATTTGCATAGAAAACTTATGGGCCTTTAAAGCATTGAAGTTGGGAAAGGCACCTGACGTCGCATTTTAATCTTGGCGGACAATTTTTGTTCAGTTAATGGAGAAATGAAAGAAGACCTTTTCCAAGGTCAAGTAACGGGGAAAACAGCCTGTTGTGAACTGTGGGATGCTCAAGAGAACTGAACCGGCTGCCAAACATTCTTCCGTTCTTTATATTAATAGATGTAAGCAATTTTCGTTCAGAAACCTGTTTTAAAAGCAGGCAACCGGCTTGTTGGTGTATCTTCGTTTTAATGGAATTCAATGTTTTGAAAGCATAAAACCTGCACATACTACTGTTGATTTAAAGCGTGCTTCAAATTGCATGGCTAATGGTTGATTTCTGTGTCTTCACAAGTTTGTGTGATTGGCTTTGTTAGTATCTGTAATAAATCTTATTTGTTCTGGCAACCTTTGCCATTAATGAAGGTCAGTTGCTCCTGAACCACTCAATTGTGGTAAGGGATGTGAAACTAAAAAATTGAGTTTGCCTTCTGTGCTGGCTCTGGTGAATCTCATCAAGTTTGTTTAGTGAACTTTGTTCAGCAACACTGGGGAGCTTACTTTTTTAAATTTTCAATACATTTTTCCCAATCTCAATACACCTTTTTCTGTTCCTAACACATTTCTGTACTAAATTCTCATTTCATCCTCATTCCATCTAATAAGTTCTGACCAATCCTCTCCTTTCACTAAAATGTGCCGCATCTTTTCATTAAAAAAATTTGAAATTAAACACAGGATGATATAGCCCAAAACAAACTTACAAGATTGGGATTGAACTCTTGCTTGTGTTAAAAGGTTTACATAGATGTGCATTTACCTCTTGATTGTTACAATTATTTTCTACCCCTACCAGGTCAGCCTAATCCCAGGTTGTAATGGCGATATGAATCTGACAGTTAGCCTTACTTGGTTTGGCATCAAAGCGTTGCATTGGAAAAATCCATACAAGCTTTCAGCTCTGCTAGGAATTTAGGGTTTACAAGTGGGTCGGGTTCGACCCATAACGTGACCAACCCAACCCAACGTTTGCACATTTACGGCTGGACTAGGAAAATGTTGTTGGTCCAATTGTGGGTTGAGTTATGGTTGACGGTTACGTAACCTGTTTCTCATATATCAATTCATTTATTTATTTCCACAAAAAGGGGATATACCTAGTGCACCATGTTATACCCTGGTTAGGCATCGTAAGATGGGGTCCATGTTGATAACGAAATTAAAATTTACTGCACCTATTGCATTTAATATTATTTAGTTAACTTGGATACTAAGTTTCACAAAAAGTAGGGGTGTAATTTTGTCTGGAGGCCGACCCAGGAAAGTTGAGGTTCGTGCTTGCTTTTGCAAAATTCTGTTTTGCCTATTTTTATTTAATAAAAAATATAACATACAATATTATATATTACATATTAATGTATATTTATGCTTCCATAGATGTTTATCGTGTTGAAATTATACTATGGGTAAATTATATTATTCTTATCAACATTTGTATTATTTATTTTTATATTGTTGGTTTTCTTCCTTTATTTTTCTGAAAGAATAAGATTTCTTTTAAAAATACATTGCAGATATTTTTTAAAAGAAATGCATTGTATTAGTAAACTTTATCTAAATTTATTGCGTATTATTATTTTTGTTTAAATGACTTACTAATTTATAATCGCAATACTTTATTAAGCATAATTAACTCATGGTTATATTTATTATGATTTTTAGATTTATCAGCCACTCCTTGAGGTTTGCATCTAGCGTTTGCATGCTTAAAACTTAGAGTGTGTTTGTTTGGGGGCCAAAATATGTCAATTAAAATTTTTCAACCTAAAATTTTTCACTTTTCATAACTACTCTATTTTTTTAATTATTTTTTCACATTTTTCTATACAAGCTATCTTACTTTTCAATCATTTTTACGCAACTACCCATACAACTAACCTACTTATTTTAACTTTATTTTCTTTACTTTTCGTCATTATCCTTATTATATCACATCATTTTCTATCAATTTGACAACTTCTATCCCAAAAACTTTAATCAAAAGTTTTATCTCCAACCGAACACACCCTTAAACAGAATGAGATTGTTAATCGTTAGTCACCTAGGGAATGATATTGATTAAAAGGTAAATAAGAAAATAAGAACTAAAATATGCTGCATTTATTTTTACTTGTCAAATTCTATTTCCAGGTGCATTTGGGAACGTTATTGGGGAGGAGCAGCGGAACAAGTTTTATCATATATTTCAATCATTTTACCTAATTTATTTACTTCGCTTTTTTCTTTTTTACCTTGATGTTTTAATTACTTTTCATATAACTATCCTGTTTATTTCCACTTATCTCTGTCATATCACATCAACTCACAATTTTAAAATTTTTCCCATTTTCCCACTATACGTTTCCAAATAATAAAACGATTTTTTAAAAGTGAGAATATGATATAATCTGATAGGAGTAAAGTGTGAAAATAGATAGAGTAGTTCTATGAAAAATATAAAAAAATAATTAAAACATAGAGGTAAAAAAATGAAAAAAGTAAAGTAATTGAGTAATTGATAATTTTGACTTTTCCATTTCATTTCATCTTTGAGTTGTTGATTGCCAACAACTAAAGCTCACTGGGACGTGATGTTGGATTGTACATTTTGGCGTAAGCTCAAACTTTACCCAGCATACACAATTTTCCAAAGGATTATATGAAACTTTTATTTCTCAATCATTAAAATTGGGCTGATAAAATCCTTTGAAAAATGAAAAAAATTATGACGAGATTACTTTCATAAAAGAACTATGTTTGTGAAAAGACAAGAATTTTGAATGAAAAGCTTTTAGAGAAAGTTTTTTAAATGAAAAAATAATATTATATAATAAGAGCAATGAAAAAAAATAAAGAGAATAAAGTTAAAATATATATACCAGTCGTATATTTGATTGTATAAAAATGATAAAAAAAAGTAAAGTAATTATACAAAAAAGATGAGAATAAATAATTAAAAAATGGGATAATAAGCGAAAAGTTTTAGACTGAGAAATTCTAATTTTAAAAGTTTTTATGCAGTCAAACATGCTCGTAGTTTATTCATAAAAAGTGCATTTTAGACTAATGAAAGATTATTTATAAAAATTCATTTACAAATATTTCAATTTGTAAATAGCATTTATTTGAAAATTTTGAGGATTAAAGTAAATATTATAAAATAAATTAGGGTAAAAAACAGAGTTAAGCTAAATTTTCAACAAATCAAATTAAGGTCGTTAAAATTTGAGCATCGAATTTCACCGAGTTCACCTCGACGTTCAATTATATTTGGGATACTTCCACGTTACTGCTGCCCTAGAAAATTTTATAATTGGTTTCTTATTATTTTCACCCATTTTGGTGATTAAATTACAATCTAATCCAAGAATCATTTGTTTCATCAAAACCAATTAAATAATTTTGTTGACCCGATTTGGTATCAGTAAAAAAGTATAAAATCAACATAATAAAATATTTGATTACGTATTTAATTTAACGCGATTAATTCAGATCCGTACCATTTCTTACATAATAACATATCATTAAACCAATGAATAGATTATTAGGGGTGCAAATCGGGCTCATGAAACTCGGGTTGGCCTTAACCCTAACATTATTTCTAAAACCTCAACTCTAACTCTAACTCTATTTATAAACCTAAACTCTAACCCTATTTTTGAAATTCGAGCTCCGGTTGATTTTCGAGCTAAAATTCAGGCTGAAATTATTATATATTTTTGTTATCTATCTTATACTTATTAAACTTTAAATCTATCATTAAAAAAATTAAAAATGATATTTTTCTATTTTCAAGCAAAAATTTAAGAGTGTTTAAGAATATAAAGAAGAAAAATCTCATTTAAACATTCTTTTTACATTAAGTAAACTAATAGTTATTTCTTATTAGAAAAAGAGTAGATTAGTAGCCTGTTTTATAAAATAAAAAGGTACATTATTTTCCTATTATGCAATTTAATATTAATATCATAAACATTAATATGTAATTATAAGAAAAACTTTATAATGTCTACCATAATAAAAAAAATATTCAACAACCATAGCATTAAGTCAAATAAATTACAATAAATTTATTTCAAGTAAAATAAACATCTAACTACTAATATCACATTGAAATGACCAAATGATAACATCTTACATAAGTAGTTAAGTTAAAACACCAAATAAAACATTTCAAGTTCTAAAAATAGTTTTCAATTTGTTGTTTTGAAACTGTCGCTAAACCAAACTCTTTTTTTCAAAAAGAAAATATAAAAATATTATATTATATAATTGAACTTAAGGAGAAGTAATATTTTATATATGGTATAAAATAAATATAATATATATGAGGGGAATGGAACTAGATTTATATGAAGTATAAAATATATGTGTTATATATAATTCCGGTTCGGGTTTAGCTCAACCCGGGTTCAAGTTTTTTTCAATTTGGGTTTAGGTTGAACCTGAAAAATTGGGCTCGAGTTTTATAGTGGGTAGTTTTAACACTGTTTCAATTCAGGTTTTGCGGTCCGAATTCAAGTTGAACCCAGCCCAAGTTACACCTGTATAGATTATAAACATGTTTTAAGCACAATTATAAACATATTTTTGAGAAGATAAAAACCATGTTTTAATATTTTTGAATGATTTTAAGTATTTCTAAACCCAGAAATTTATGAAAATGCTACAGTGTTTAAAAATACTTAAAATTACCTAGAAATTGTAAAAACTTGATTTATAGGTTAAATAATCTAGTGTTCATGAAAAAAAAATTAAAAAATAAAAAATATATGTTTTTTTGCCTGGCTAACTATAGCCTGACCTAACTTTTCAAAGTTTACTGCATGTCGTATCTTATAAAAATACGCAAAATTATGCATAAAATTGCTAAATTTCTCTTATAGAAATATTATAGAAAGTATGAAAGTGGCTTTTGCAAAATTTTTGAAAGGCAGAAAGGTCATGGGTAATTTTGTAAAACCACGGAAGGGGATCCTTGTGCAATTTCGTAAAATTACGACGCTAGGGTTTTTTTTTGTCCGTTTGTTCGTTGTCATTGGGAGTCTGGGACGCGGCGGCTGTTGCTATTCCAATCGGATTCGAGGCTACGCCTGCTTTTACACTAGCTTCTTTTCAGTGGCAGGGCAGCTTTCGAGTCTACTAATTCAGCCATGGTCGCCGCCAAGAAGACCGTAATTGCTCTTGCTTCAAATCCATCTATTCATTTCTCCATTTCGAATTTTCTTCTCCGCAGATTCTGATTTATTTCTCGTGGGTTGGACGAATTTTGCAGAAAAAGACTCATGAGAGCATCAACAATCGGCTTGCTCTTGTAATGAAGAGCGGCAAGTACACCTTGGGTTACAAGACAGTCCTCAAATCCCTCAGAAGCTCCAAAGGTACCCTACTCGGATCTCTCTCCTCAACATGGCTTCATTTTATTATTATTTTTTGAATGCATGGATAGGAGGGATGCAAAAATTGCAAAAATGCTATTATAGAATGTGCCATGCAAACCCATTTCTTGTAGTCAATCAACAATAGCTTGCCCCTGCCTCACCGTATCAGTGATTGCTTGTTTGTTTGATTCTCAGATGTCCACAGAAACTCGATTCTGTAGTTGGTTTGAATTGAGAGGTTATAATTGCTTGAGCTTTCTGATAAATGTCAACTCTGGGAGGATGCAAATCACTTGTTGATGGATTTCCCCTCTTCAGTATCTCTGGTTTTCTGAAAAGAAACTTGGCTGCTTATGTGTGAAAAATTCTGTGTTATCGAATTGAATCTGTTTGCGTTGGTGGGTGAATGGTTGTTTACTATCTTCCTTTTTTTCACTGCTGTAGGGAAGCTTATCATCGTTGCAAATAACTGTCCTCCACTGAGGAAGTCTGAGATCGAGTACTATGCAATGTTGGCAAAGGTTGGAGTCCACCATTTTAATGGAAGTAAGTGGCCCTCACGCGTCTCGTGTTTGGCTTTGTTGATACCTCACGGATTGTTCTCATTGCACATGGTGATTGTTGTTGCATGTTTCTTGTATTTATTTATTTTCTTGATTTTTATACTTGGTTTGTCATTTTTAAAAAGATTAAAGTCAATGTCTTCATGGTTGCTTCAGTGGAAATGTAGTTGTGGAGGCAACCATTGTTGCAGCATTGTCTATATTGGACCATATGCTTGTGCTTGAATGTTCCTTAAAAGGCTGAGACTTTACATATATTGGGCTCTCCTGTCGAAGGACCGTGTCCTATCCTGTCAATTGGATATCAGCTTTGTGTTATTATGTACTATCACCATATATCTCTGGTCTCACTATGAAACCTGTCAGGTCTAGGTTTCTAAAGGCCTGTTTGGGCTATTGTCCTTGGTACTGAACATACCAAATTCAACACATTTGTTACCAATAGATGGCTTTCTACAAATGCAGAAATTTACCTAATTATTAATTTAGTTGTCAAAGGCATGCTTAGGTGTGCATCTCGGCTCAAGGTTCATTAAGACTTGCTTCTTGTGCCTTGAGAGTTAAGGTGTGTCTACTGCGCCCAATTGAACTGGCCCCAAAAATATAAAAACTGTTGATATTCAAATGGAGTTCTAATCTTGCCAACGTCACCTTTTCCAATTTAACTACAGTTGATGCCCTCCATTTTCTCCATTTTCTATTTTCTTAATTACAATTGGTGTGATTAATTTGTAGATTTTTAGTTCTATATAATGGATGGTTGCTTTAGTTAGGCATGCACCTTGTGCCTTGGCCTCCCAAGAGCCCTTTGCACCTTAAATGACTATGTTTTTAGGACCCAATACACTTCTATGTGTCAACGAAACAGAACAGCCAAATAGGGAGAAAGCACTGGGAAATATTGTTAATGCTGGCGTTGCTTCAATCCCAATCAGATATAGCAATAGCATAGATCATCAAGCCCTGGCAGAGGACAGAGTACTGGAGCTTTGGTGATCCACTAAAAAAAATATCCCGCATCCATTTTGTTATGGTGTGGGTCGTAATTTGATTGAATTTTTAAATGAAATGTTTTTGTCATAGAACTTTTTGAAATTGGAGAAGTGATGTGATATGATAGGAGTAAGTAATGAAAAGTAAAGAGAATATAGGTGAAATAGATAGAGTGGTTGTGGATAAATGATTGAAAAATAGGGTAATTGTATAGGAAAATATAAAGAAATGATTAGAAGTTTGTTGTGGATGGTGAAAAGTTGTAGACTGACAAGTTTATTTTATGTTCCTTGTTGAGAGGGTTTGCACCTTATTGCCAGCCCATTAGTTTAGCAAGATTGGATGATCAAAACCATTAACGATTAAGCAAGGGGTACCTACAATTGCTAGCAAGTTTGCTTCATGTTTCTCATCATCTTATCATTGTTCCTGCAATTTCCATGCTATCCGTAGTGACTTTGTGCATGCAGTATATGACCAATTTTCCTTGAAAGCATGATCTACATAAATTCTATTCTGCTTTGATTTCGTGCCTTTAATGTTGCACTCAGCTGGTTTACACTTGTCGATGCAGACAACGTGGATCTAGGCACAGCTTGTGGGAAATACTTCCGTGTTTGCTGCCTCAGCATTGTTGATCCAGGTATGCTGATTTCTCTCATCTTCTCCACAAATGGAACAATTGCTTGTGTATGCTTTCGAATCCCAAAGACCTAGATGAGAACTGGTCAGTTTGTTCGATTTGAACCTACATCCTAACAATCTTTATCACCAAAAAGCAAATAGATTTATTGGGGGGTCAATAATACTGAACTCGATTAAAATCTTGGTAGTACGGAGATCATCGAACTTCCCATTACAAAATTTTTGTTGTTGTTTATTTATCATTGAAACCAATTCTTTCTATTGTGAAGTCAGCTTTTTAAATAGAACTCTTTGTGAGGCTGATAGATATTAGTGCCAAGATTTTTTTTCATATATAGATGTATCCGTACTTATTTGATTTTTTTAATGTGAGTTATTTGATGTTTTTTTATTTCAGGTGATTCGGATATAATTAAGAGCATTCCAGCAGAGCAATGAGCAAATCTTAGTCTTTTGAAAAGAGATTCAAGTGCGGCTTTTATTTTTGGGGTTTTCGTGTTTGATGGGGAGGTTTGATGAACTTGAAATTTTTGCTGCTAACACTACCGGAATGTTTGAAGAACTGAATTTAGCTAAAATAGTGACTTCCATCTGATGAATTTCTTATGTGAACTATGAAATGCATGTTTACATTTTTTTTTAATTGCTATTATTGTTTTCTTTTGTCAACAACGTCCGCAAATGTTCTCTAGTGCGTCTGGCTGGCCACCGGTAGTTTGAAAGAGAACTGCCATTGTATCATGGGTAGTGTGAATGTGTGATAAAGTGAGTAAACTAAAAAAAAAAAACGATTAGTTATTGAAATGGTTTATATAATTATAGAAAAATGGAATGCTAGTTGAAAGTTTAAATTAGTAGAATGTATAATGGTATTTTTAGTAACGTGTACCTATCCAGAAAATTAGGTTGAGCGAAAATACAAGAGAATTGATGGAAGAGTACCCATGAACAATAAATAAACGGTTGTGATTCAAAACCCATCTTTTAATAATAATAATTTTATTGTTTTAATAGCGAAATAGTGATCTAAATGGATCATCATACTTCAATATTAACATATTAAAATTTTTTTGCCAAAGCCACAAAATAAAATCACGGTTATATTTGTTGATTTTCGAATAATTACCACCTCTTAATTAGTCTTTTACTAATATGTTATCATGAATTTAATTAAATAATTACTGTCAAATATTTTTGATGGATTGGATTTCATTTAATCTTTATATTACTATGAAAGCCAAACAGGTAGTTTGGTTAAGATAAAAAACGTAATAAAATAAAATACATCAGCAGCATTGAAAAATCAATAAATCTAAATGCAGCATTTTCGTCATAAAGTTCATGAATTGCTGGTTGCGTAAAATGAGAAATCAAAAAGGCGGACGTTGGGATTTATTCGCAAAGCACTCATTTTGCAACTCGTACCTCAAGATGGAGAAATTCGAAACCTCGAGTCGATAAATTAACATTTACGGCATTAAGGGTGTGTTTGTTTAGGATAAAAAAGTGTCAACTAAAACTTTTCAATCTAAAACTTTTCACTCTCCATAATTA
>JAXCLR010000063.1:35025488-35046664 GCA_035584095.1 Annona squamosa | reverse complement strand
ATATCACTTTCTGTTGATTTAACAACTTCTACTCCAAAAACTTTTCATCAAAAGTTTTACCTCTAACCAAACACACCTTAAAAGAAGTGTTTACAACGATTTTAAAAATTCAGGTATTCAACAATAATAAAAAAATAATAATACTAATGATTCAGGCATTTCAACCAGGCTTCAATGAAACCAATTGAAGTAAGAGCCATCCCCGCTCGTTATTCTAATCAATATGTATCGACCTACGAGAAAGCTCAAGGGATCTGAATGCGCTTTTTTTTTGGTCGATCTAAATGCGTTGTAGCTACAAAATAACAGCAAACAAACACTACATCGTTCAGTTTGTTTGCGGTTCTCAAATTTCTAATGATTCGCCACAAAGGGTGAAAGAAAGACACACTTGCATTCTGTAAGTCTTTTAAGTGGAGCCCACTCGTACCATTTAAGAGTTAATGATATCAATGGGAATGAATAAAAAGAACTGCTAGCCAGAGGGTACTCATAAACAAAAAGGGAGGAAATAAAAAATAAAATAAAATAAAAAAGTCAAATCATAGAGCAGCTACACTTGGAGAGAGAATTCCGCTTGTCAGCTTATAATGTACAAAACCCAAAATTCGATCATTTCACGGTACAGCAACAACTACCTCAGCAAAAAAAAGATTTCTTTTCTCCTCGATTCCTTGAGAGAGTGAATGTACCCACATTGCGTTTGAAGTCACTGCCACCTCCATCTTCAGACCTAATACCCATAGTTGGTCCCATAGGCCGAACCATAGCCCCCACTAGCGTGAGTTGTAGGTCCTGCATTGGGTGGCGGAGAAGCGTACATGGGACCACGGGCTTGAAAAGAATTATATCCCGGATCAACAGGGCCTGGTGGATTGTTTGTTCGTCCGGCAGCTTCAGCTATGGAATTCTGCAACCAAAAATGAAAAGACATTTCTCAACAAGAATCCTTCAAGTCGGGAAAGAACAACAACGTTCCAATTTTCTTATGAATAAGAACCTTTCAACACAACAAATGGAATTATGTCAAAAGAATGGGGAGGTCATCCTTAGACTATGTTGACCAATTGAGATAATAATCATGGGACGCATGGGTATTACTCCAAGCATGGTAACTATCACGCTGGCTTCCGTAAAATAAATCCAAATGACAATAAATCATTCAAGCCATATTTAGAACTTTAGATCCAGAGCTCTGCTAAGTATACCATATCCTAGACTCCACATGGCCTACTATTTAAGATTGATTCCTTCAAACTGCTGCTATTTTAGAGCTGCGCGGTCCACATTTTCAATTACAAGTCTTCCAGTAAAGAACTCGACAAGTTGTTAGAAATTTACCAGTCTCACAATCTATGTTCACTATAATTCTAGAAAAGTATGGAAACAAAATTTACTTAACAAATCAAAAGTGAAAAAAAAAATAAAAATGAAAGAAACTAAGCAAGCAATCAATGGCCTGTTTTATTCTTGATACATGCTTTCACTAATTCAAACACTTCCATAGATGCAATCCAGTACATATGTAAAAATGTGGATAGAAATGGAAATGAGAATTAGGGCATTCAACTGAAAAAGGGGTTCGGAGTCTCACACATGTCACAGCACATGAATTGAATGCCATATTTTTTTAAGATATTTTTTATAGTGTTGGTTGTTTCCAAATACATATGAAGCTGAACCAACCCTAAATTTTGACATAGAAAGGAAATTTGGAATATGCCCTAGACAGCAGTAAATTATATCAAGCATACCCTATCTTATCCAATCATGATTATAATGTTGAACCTACCCTGTCCTACACAACAGGTAAATTATGTGGAACCTTGACCACCTAAAAGTGGAACAATTCTAGGTTGGTCTGCAAGTACCCTAAGTAAGTTGCACCCATGAATATCATGGTTGATTTGGATTTCACACAATCATCAAGATAGAACCCAAAGTGGCCCTTGCAATTCCTTACAACCCTGTTTCTCACTTTTACCAAATTTTCACTAATGACCTCTCACCATATTATCTAATATAACCTTGTTACCTCTATTCACCTCATAGCTGAAGTTATACCCCCTATTTTGTTAGCATCATCTTATATTCTCTCACACTTTCCTCTTAGATTCCCTAGGTTCTGTCATCATTTCAAACACATGTTACAACCTCAATCATAAATTCATAACTGTTCCAAATAGCAGCACTGACAGCTGTTGGTCACCCTGTTCATGATAATACATTCATAGTTGAAAAGGATAACAAATTGGACATGGCTATCCATTACAATGAAGCAGAAAGATGTATTTGGATGGATAAGACCGCCAAATCGAGAAAATATACACCAAGATCAACAAAAGAAAGCAGCCCCTCAACATATGCATACTGATGATGTGGTAGTACCTATCAAATTGCAGCTTTTACGAAGTGAGAGTAACATTTTGCACTTGCGAATTTTTATTTCCTTACGAGGAAATGGTAACTATAGTTCAATTTGATAATGATTCAAATAAATCCGTAGACAACTGAGAGGCATATTACTACAAACTGGAAGTATAAGATACCAATGACGAAAAGCAGAGAAGAGAACAATAGATAACATGCAAATTTCGAGCAAAGCAGGTCACCTGTATCAACTGTTGAGCAGTCTGGACTTGCGTAGCTGTTCCATTAATTTCTACAGTCATTTCACCTAGCACACCTCGTGACTCTTGGATTGTGACAGTTGCACCGCTAGCACGACGAATATAACTAATATTTGCACCAGAACTTCCTATTACTGCATCAGCATATGATAGTGGAATTTGCATTTGTTGTGTCATCTGTGGAAAAAACTATCCTTCAGAATGACAAGTTATGGATAAATTGCTTGTTTGTGAATGCTGGATTTAAAGGGGAGCCCCCTCACAACAGTAAAAAATTGCCACTATGCGACTTAGAGATCATGGGTTCGAGTCATAGGAACAACATCTTGTTTCACAAGGTATGGTTACATACTGTAGACCAAAACTAGTCCAACCCTTCCCTAGACCCATGCACAGCAGAAGCTTAATGCACCAGGCTGCTCTTGTGAATGCTGGATTTACTAGTTCTTTCCCATGTGGAATCCACTTGCATTGCAAGCCAAACATAACATCGTGCCATGCAAATGTAATTTATTCATGATATGGAACCTCGTAAATGTCTATTGCATACCGTGTGATTCTAGAATCCTCTGTATGAATATTACATACCTTCTAGAATCCCTTGTGTCCATTGTATATCATGTGTTTCCAACAATTTTTAACAAACTATTCATCGTAGGAAGCACACAACAAATCGAGAATCCACCATTTGAGACACAACCTCAATACTCCAAAAGATCTATACTTATTTCAAATCATCATTGACATTCTGCATCCAAATTGTGTAGCCTAACATCTGTTGAGTGAGCAAAATGCACCGACCTAAAGATGTGGCCATCCATATTGTGCAGGTAACTTAGACAACCAAATATGCATTGATGTCTAAAGCTAGAACAAAGAACAAAGAAAAAAAAAACATGAAAAATATTGATTATAGATATGAGTTATTGATTGCTGAGTGTAAATAGAAAGACACTTCCTACAAGAATCCCAAATATGGCATTTGGCACCTATGCTGACAACTCAAACTGACCAACCCATCATCAGGGGTTCTGGTCAGGGCCATTAGGTAAGGTTATTTTGCATTTAGATGTTCTTATCGATTGGAGATGTGGGTCAATATCTCAAATAAACCAAGTTGCATCCATGCCAGAAGATGGGTATACCAAGAACATTCAATGAAGCAAATTACTTTGTATAAGAAACCAAAAATTACCTGTTTGATGATTGGTTGAGGAGCATTAATTGAAGAATGAACACCTATTGTTGTGTCTCTTCCATACAGAGATTGATGAGCTCCTCTATCATAAGGTGGAATTTCAGGTGGTGGATAGTAACCATCATGTTGTCTTGGAGGCCTAAATTGAGAATTTCCACCAAAACCAGAACCACCAACATTTGGACCGTGAGGATGCCCCCAAGAATGATGTGGAATGTTATCAACCTGTGAATTTGGTGCTAGCATCTGCAGAACAAATGAGATTTCTTAATGCCACAGGTAAGCATCAAGATTAATACATAGAACCCTGCATGTTACTGCTGATGCAAAATCTACAACTGTTGGCCACAATCTTATTTAACATGCCCTCCACATATGACAGTTAATAGTCAAAGGCATATATGCTTTAATTAAGGTATATCATGTTCCATGGTTCACAATTCAGATAGCAAATTGGTCATCCAGTTGCTTTCTTATACTCGCATACATCAGCCAACCACTGACCTGATTATTCTTAAGTCGCAACATATTCTGGCGCACAATGCTTATGTGAATAATATAGTTTTGAACATCGGTATCAGGGAGCATATTCATCAATCTCCATCCCCCCCCAACCCAAAAAAAAAAAAAACCTACACAATATGGCCTTATCCTATTGGTATTGGCCTGTATTGGACAGTTTTTTTAAAAGCCAAGAAAAAAACTAAAAAAATTTTCAGAAAAATGAAAAATGATGGTGTATCGGCCATTCTCTCCCTAAGTAGCTGACTAGCCATATATGACTGTCATATACAAACTATTCATTAGAATATTGAGCAAGAGGCTAATAGCTTTAATTATATAAGTAAAATCATTCCACATTAAGTAATAACATATTTAATTCGCAATTACCCTTTTTTTTTTGTTTGTTTGGGCCAAGTCTTGAGCATTAAATAAACAAATCCAAAAATTCCAAGAGAATATTTAACATGTTTTATAAGACTATATATTCATTATCATGTAGGCTTGTAAAATGCAATAGAAAAAAATTTAAAGATATATTTTAAACAATTTTAGAACTAAAGATTTCATATAAAATATTCATAAAGTTTTTTTGAGAAACATGGAAACATAAAGAAAAAAGTTGTTAATCGAACATTCCCAAAAAATCGGAATTTTCTTTCAAAATATCAAAATAATTTTTTTAAAAAATATTAAATAAATAAATAAACCCCAAAACACAAATCTAGCATCATTTTATACAAAAAAATCTAAAGTTTGAAGTCATTTGGGAATGAAAATCTTACCTTTTCCAACTTCCCTCAAAATTTTTCTTCTTCAAACATTTTAGATTCTAGCTCAACAAATATGTTTTTCCCTAAATTTTCAACTCTACAATAGTTGAAATTTCCTCAAGCTACGATGTAGCTCAAATCTCCAACTAAATAGGGATTTTAATCCATGTTTCTTTAACCTAGAAAATGTGAGTCAAATTTTATAAATCAACAAAATTGCACCCCAAAAAAATTTTTTGATTAGTTTTTTAACTAGGTTAGGCACCAAAAATGTGTTTATAGCGAAAAGAGGTTTGGAAAAGAAAATATACGCAAATAAGTGCAAAAGTGCAACTTCTCACATGTATATTCATCTGCCCAATAAATCCCTATATCGGTCAATACAGCTGACACACCCACTTTTTTGGAACTCGAGCTGAAACACACTTGTATCCAATATGAGAGATGACTGATAAAGATATAATACAATTGATATGGGGGCATATCAGCCAAAATTCAGATCCATTGATCCCCAGGTTTGCAACTCAAACAAAACTTTTGTGCTTACTATTTACATATAAATCATTTGAGTCTCTAGTAGATAGACAAACTCACTTGTGTTTCAAATAATGGAATGACGCTCCGATCAACTAGGAACTTCCTCAAATGTGATGCCACTAGTTCAACGGCTTTATGCACACCTACTGGTTCTCCTTGTATCTCCACAATTCTGTCATCCTGGAGAGCAAAAGCAGGGAGATCTTCTGCAGAAATGCAAAACAGGAAGTGGACATTAGAAAGATTTGAATCAAGGATGTTACAAAAATGTCAAACGAAGATATTCCAAGGTAAAAAAGAATATTGAGAAGAATGTCTTCTTTAATAGGTCCTTTATTCTATAAGCGCCTTATATCACCACATTCTGTGCAATATACATGATAAAACAAAGATATAGAACTTTTTCCAAGAATCGATAATCATTTTGGAATAATGGGCAACTAGTACAGCATTATCCAACATGACACAATGAATAAAAGTAAGACAACCAACAAAATGTGCGCTGAACCATCTCCCTACACTTCTTTAGAATTCAACAAAAGGAAACATTTTACCTCACATTCACGAATCTATTCTTGATTTCATGGTGTGATTCTTAAGAAAACATAATGTTTGCCACCACATATCACGATCTAGCTACACAACTTCCCACTGTCTTGGCAATACAAGGGAAACTTCCACACCGAATCCACAAACATCATAACAAAGCTATGACTGTTGCAGAAGACATCATTGCCAATTGATCAAACAGAATTCAAACCAGGGTATTGTTCAAACGTTGATATTATTGACAATAAAGAGTTTCTAACACTCATGCACCCAAAAAAGTTCAGATACAACCTCAACCTTAATCTGGAACATACTGGTTCAATGCAGCTTGCAGAGTATACTGTCAGCAAAGTCATAAGTTAACAAACCAGGAGAACACAAGGAAAATCATGGAAAACATAGTGGAATAGTATCAGGAAAGATCTACTATCATGCCCATTAAAAATACAATGCATTTATTATTATTATTTTGAAAGTAATACAATGCATTAAATGCTGGTACAGATGTGCCCTAATACTATATACTATCAAGGTAAAAATCCCAATGAGAGAACCGGAGATTCAACTAGGAAACTTTGGCTTTCATAAGACATTTTAAACAAGGAACTTAATTTAAAATTGGTTCTCTTTAATCAATAAGAAGTTTAATTCTTCTGGAACCTAAGACTTCACATCTAAAATTTCCCCTTGACCTAAAACTACAAATCTTGATTTACAAAATTTCCCCAAGTGCAGTGAACAAGCCATATCCTCCAATTCCTCCAAATTCACCAATTCAAAACTAAAATTCTAACAGCACTAATTTTGAACCTTCAAAAATAATGTTTTCCCATTCAAGTTAACAATACCACGTCTCTTTTTCAAGGAGAAAAATCTCACCAGCATTCATCCAAAGCTTCATTCGAGGATGCTAGTTGCTACTAAAATTTCAGAGATGAAAATACTAAGATGTGGGCAGTGAATTGCAAACAGAAACAAAAAACAAGAACACAACACCCAGAACGGATACGTGGACAAAATAGTAGGGCAGAACAAAGGTGTTGACTAAATATTACACATGGCAGATACTGATAACCACCTGTCCCAAGGACACGAACAACAACACTTGAAGCTTCTTGAATAGATTTTACAGTTGCTCCTTGTCTTCCAATGAGGCTTCCCGCTTGTGCTCCAGCCACAAGCAACCGTGTAACTGTAGCACCAGCATTTGTAGGAGGATGAGCACTTTCATTGTCCAAACCATCAATACTGCGTTTATGGACTCTCAGAAGGCCATCAACTGCTGGAGGTAAAGATACATCTGGCTCTTCTTTTGCTGAAATGATTACCTTTTGGAAGGTTTAAACAGAGAGCCATGAGAACTACTGTTTAAAAAAGTAGAAAATGAAAACAAAAGAAAAGAATGCTGGATTCCCACTAAATTTTTAGCCAGTCTTGATGAATGAATGACAACAAATACAGTAACCAGTTTCTGAAATGAGGCAAAGGTAAAAAAAAAATGTATGGTCATTTAATGATTAAGAATCTAATGCAATTAAAATAGAACAATTTAGACAAAAATAAAAATTCAGCAAGACTAAGGGACAACATTCCATTTGAAATCCATGCAGCTTTTATGCTGCATGCTGTACTTTCATACATAAGCTTTCAACTCAGACAAGCTTGAAATGTAGCAATTCCTTGTAATTAAAATAACGGTTCGGTAGACCAACTAAAAGGAAAGCATGCACCACAAATATCACTTAATTAATGCAGGATGAATCCTTCACATCAGCTGAAGAATACAATCTTCAGCTGATATAATCTATAGTTAGCTAATGCTTGGAACTCAACTTTCTTTTCACAGAAGCCATGTACACTTTACAGGTGCCATTCTTTTTGAAATTATTCTTACTGTCCTCACTGAACTAATTTGCACATACTGTCTTTCATCAATGTACATATATTTTCCTCCATGGCCCTTCATGGGAGTTTATGCACTTGCATCATGCATGCATAATATATATTTGCAACATAATTACCAGCATCCTTATCAGAAACATTTAAATAAACAAGTTATCTTCACCCAGCTTCATCAATTGCCAATAACACACCTCTTCTTCATTTTACTTGACAAACTAATTTTCTTCCCTCAGCAATAACACCTATTATTCAATATACTTGACAAGCTAGTTTTCTACCCTCAGCAATGATATAACCTCTTCATTTGACTTACTTGAATAGTTTTCTTCCCTGAGCGACAGAACAACCTCTTCTTGATTCAACTTGCCAAATACTTTTCTTCCATCAGCTTGGTTTTGGATAATTAAATGGATAACTCACTTGTTGTGTTATCATCTACAATAACCTGGTTCTCCACCAGTAGGCTCCTTGTAGGGGTGCAATTTGGCTCGGTTCGGTTCGGGTAGTGGTCTACCCTACCCATACCCTATTTGTAAAAAGCATATCTTACCCTAACCATTTGTCGGTTCGGTTCCCAGTATACCCTAGCCTACCCATTACCTATAGGGTCGATTCCGGTTTCAGTTCCAAATTGATTCATTTAATACTCAAATATAATATTTTTTTAAAAAGTTCTATATTATTTTAAATAATGTAAAATAATACTCATTTATGTTTTAAAATCATATGTACATGTATTATTGTTTATATTATTATATAAAAATATGAAGTATAAACCATAATGACCTAATCATTAAAACTATTAATATATTATAATCACAAGTCACAAGCGCATTTATAAGAGTCTTTCGGAAGTCAATGACGTATATATAAATTCATTTAAATTTATACTTCACAAAGTACAAAATTCATTTAAACTTTAATTTATTAAAATATATGTGCACATAAGATGTTAAAAATAAAGCATAATGCATACTACATAATATATATTATACATGTATATAATTATGCACATATTAATTACCCATATGAGTACTTATGTGGGTGAGTTCTGGGTACCCAATGTATCTACCCTACCCATACCCTAGTTGATGAAGCGGGTAATAATTTGTACCTTACCCATACCCATGGGTAATAATTTCTACCCTACCCTACCCAAATTAGGGTCGGGTCGGTGGGTACCCATGGGTACCCTACCCAAGTTGCACCCCTAGCTCCTTGATGTTGTCTTTGATGTATCAATTCCAGTGGATCACCATCATGGAGTATAATAGAAACTCATGACCGACGCAATGCACATACAAAAAGTACAACTCACGTACATTTGATCTTTTTAATAGATTAGCATGCCACAAGCCAAAATTACTTTTATGGAAATACGAAGTGGAACTTATCCCTCCTAGAATTCAGGATAAACACACTCTTCTATAACATGTCAACAAGATTCAAACAATAACAAAATCAATTATCATCATCAGCAATGCAATAAAACACAACCAATTTATCACATTTCAATGATGGGTAATGGTTCCTTTCAAACAGTTGTTTTAGTTAAAGTTTGTTTTAATAAATCCAAGCCAATAAAAAAATTAATCGCTATGTATTCATTAAATATTTCAAAAAACACATATATGGAAATCCTTCTAGGTTATATTTCCATTTTCAAAGTTTAGAAGTTCACGTTCACTCTGAAATGATTTTGAAATTTTAGAAAATATATTCATTCCAAAGTTTAATAGTTACATATTCACACTGAAATGATTTCAAAATTTTGGAACATATAAGTTTCAAATCTATCTCATTTTTGGAGTCTTAAATAAGTATTGTCAATAAATATCATTATTGGTTTGGAGTTATTAATAATTTTTAAATAAAAAAAAACCACTTGCATAGAATTGGACCCCCATAATAATTATCCTCTGAGAAAAAATTGTCAAGCTGACGTGATGAGGAGAAACAAAAACTTCTTCGTGTGTTTTTTCTTTCCCTTGATGATTTGGAGTTTCAACAACAATTTCTATAGATCTCCATGATGGAGCTTCGATCATCCTTCATAATTTTTGTAATGCCAATTTTGACCAAATCCTTCAAGATGAGAGATGTTTACCGCCATTTTTTAAAATATTTTTATGTCAGAGAAACACCAAGCCTAGAAGCTTGGTTATTTCATGGATAATTAGAACATTTGAGAGGTTAGCATTGAAAGTAAAGAAGGTTCCAGAAAAAAAAGAAAATAAAGAATTACATGTAGAAGTGAAATGCTAAGAAAGTTTTGGGAAAAGAAAATATTTTGCATTAGGGGTGCATTTGGAAAGAGATGTAAACGGTGGGAAAGCAAGAATGAAAATCTTTTTAGAAAGTGAGAGAACGATATAATATGAGAGGAGTGATTATGAGAAAGTTAATATAGTTAAAATAGATAAATGAGTTATATAAAAAGATATAAAAAAATGATTGCCATGCAGAGGTAGAAAAATTAGGCAGCCAGGTTCTTAAAATGTCAAATCATATTAAAAGGCATGTATGAAGGAGTGAGATTTTTTTAATTAAATGAAGAACCATAAAATTTGATTTCACATCTCACAAAATAAACACCCTATTCTTTCTTCACCTGATATAGAAATAAAATGATACTTTATATTAATATGATTGCCACATCTCTCAAAATAAAGGTCCTATTCTTTCTTCACCTGATATAGAATAAAATGATACTTCATATTAATATAATTGCTTTTGACATAGATGACTAAAATCTTAGTTAATAAGAAGGTTAATTTATTACAATGTGAATTTCTATGACTTCAGTAATGCTATTCATCTTTTTTTTTTTTGGACGAATTGCTCGGCAGACATAAGATGCAGTAATGATCTCACCTTGACAAGCTGAACAAGTGACCATGAAGTGTTTTGACTAAATAGTTCTTAGCCAAATTGCTCGTAATGTACAATTATTGCAATAATCTGATGTTAATGAGTTGAACAAGCGACCAAGAGGTTTCATTGACGATGACAGCTAAACATGTTCTTACTTTCATTAAGGTATTCTCCACATCACTATTCACAATATTGTACAAGGTACGTATCAGAGCATTGACTAATGGTTCTGTTATGAACATCTACATTCTTTTAGCAGTAATAGACATGTCACTTCCACATTTACCAGTATGGTAGTACCTATGAAAATGGTAGTTATTAAGGGCGTTCTTGAGAAGTGATAAAACTTTTTTTATGAAAAGTTTTTGGTGTAAAAGTTGTCAAAATGAAAGAAAATGATATGATATGATAAAGGTAATGATGAAGAGTAAAGAGAATAAAGTTAAAATAAATACATTAGTTGTATAGGTAGTTATGTAGAAATGATTGAAAAGTAGGGTAATTATATAAGAAGACGTGAAGAAATGATTAAAAAATAGAGTAGTTAAGGATAGTAAAAAGTTTTAGATTGAAAAGTTTTAACTTAACATGTTTTGTTCATTACCAAACGCACCCTAAATAATGATTAAATTTGTCAAGACATGGTTTAAAGAATTTACAGCCTAAGATGAACTCCACCCAATTTAAAATTGAATGGGGACGAAAACGGGAAGCAACAGCAGATGCCTGCAAGTTAAAGATTTTTGATAGAAAATTAAAATCCATGTAGCATAAATAACTGTTGAATTCATACAAATTGTTAAGCTCATAAAGGCGGACAGTTTACGCATACCAGAAAACAAAGAACAGGAAGAAAAAACACACAGAAAAAATAAGTGGAACTACCCATATTATCATTGATGAGAAATGTAAAACAGAAGACACTTACAGCTCTTTCTGATATGCCGGGTGGACCATCAAGAATCTTGATACGAGCCTTAGACTCCTCACAAATTTTTTTAATGAATTCTCCCTTGCGACCAATTATGCCTCCAACTTTTTGAGCGGGCACCAATATCCGGAATACGCTCTCCCCAGGCCATCCAGGCCACTTTTTTTCTTCTATTTCAGCTGCTGATTCATTTTCATGCTCCTGCTTTTGTTGAGTATGAGAATTCTCCACCGAAACTGTACCCTCCTGCTCAGCAGGATTCTCAACAGGGGTGGCCATCTTGAATTGCAACAAACAGGAAACAGTCAGTCAGAACACAATGTGAAATGCCAAACGTGTTGGGAGTCAAAAGACAAGCAAGCACAACCAGTTCAACAGCTGAAAACAAAGTCAACTCAGAAAATTCTTTTTTTTTAAAAAAAAAAAAAAAAAGTCTATTATATTTCAGAGATTGTTCCTCAGTACCGCTCCCTTACAGAGCTCAAGTTCACACGTTGAGCTGGAGAAGCTCCAACAAAACTGGAAATTCCCAGGTTGAAGAACCATTTCAGCAAAAAGAATCGACCGATCGCTCATTAGGAGACTAAATATCAAATTGTTCCGTACGTTTTGCTGTAAACTGAGGCACTTGTTTTCACAAATTTCGCTTCAAAACAATGACTGGTAACTCCTCCAAAACAAGCATCATCCAAAATCATGTCAGCTAAAACCTAGTCCAGAAACGCTAGCTTAGCCAAATCATTACTTTTTTAACTATACTCACTACTCTCCCCGATGTACCCAAAGGCCCAAAACCCTAACAATCACAAAACCGAAGGGAACAGGAAAAAAAACTAAAAAGAGTAAATTCGCTTGCTATAAAAGCCCACAATGGGCCAAAAGAAAAAACACAAATAGAAAATCTAAGCCTTGACTCTACCGAGGGGAACATTAGCCGAACATGAATAGTATTTGCCGACTATCCTTTGATGCATAAACCCCTTTTTTCTCCTTCAGACTACCAGAAAAGCACCGAACCTATACCCTTCCAATATCAAAAATACGCACGGCGTAGAATGCCTTATTTCAATTTTTTTGTTAAAAAAAAAAAAAAAAAACACGACCAGAGGGAAAAAGAAGATGAATACTATTCTGAGTTGGATTTCACTTACAAATACTGATACTCAGCGATGGATAGTTGAAATGCAATAGCCGACAGCCGTTGAGGACTAAGGTTTCAAGAATACCGAGCAGAAAAGACGAGGGAGACAAGCTAGGGTTTTCAGGTGGATGGGCGGAAGGGAGCGCGTGAGCCTGCTGAGGGTAGGTTCTTGCGACGTTCTTGTAGTCGGATTGGAGGGAATTGAGGATATTCTCTTCCCCAAACAATAAATAAAACCACTTTCGCACGTGCCGTTGCTGCGCGGGCCGGAGGGTCTCGGTGGGCACTTGCCGTGCGTATCAGCCGTCGAAAGTACCTGGCATGATGCCCGCAACGCGGATCGGATTTCTGTCCGCTGCGCTGCCTTGATTTGAAGGCCTCGAGTCGTGAGGACCCGTAAGAACGTGGAACCTCCGCTTCCTACGCGCATGCAATTGTGAAACGTGTGGCCAATGGCCATCACGCATAATGGTCGTATATCCTGCACCCCGTTTCAGTGCACCATTTTGCATGACCTGCTTTTTAATTTTAAAATATTTTTTGGCAGTAATATGTGAGAAACCTAGGTAACTTATAATTTTTTTAGTTTTTAAACATGTTTTTTAAAATTTTTAACATCAAAATTTTCGTCACTGTTCATGTGCCCACAAATTTCAATTTCCAACGTTTAATAAAAATATTTAAAAGTCACAACTAGATTGACTAAAGTGGTTGACAATTTGAGGGATGACACTAAAAAGAAAAATCGAAATATTTAAAAAATCAAAAAATATAAATACACAAGATATTCATATTTGGACCCTATAGTACTGCCAAAAAATTTTAAAAACCAGGGGTGCACTGAATCAGCCCCATATATCCTGGCGTTGCAAACTGTGTAACCCTGCTAGCTTACTGCATCTTGAAGAAAATTCATGGTCAGGATTTAGAATCTCCCCGCGCTACCTTTGGTCTATGTCATACAGATTATGTTACATAGCAAAATTAAAAGGGATCAGACGAGATTGAACGAAATATCTAACCAGGAATTGATACAAACTCTAGTACAATTCACGCTGGTTGAAGCTTGACAATTAGCTTTGAAAAAATAAGTAAACAAACAAACTGATAGAAGTAGCTTTGCAAATCTCATAATGATGAAAATTAATCATTGAAAAATAAAAATTGTGTGCAATTCAATTCTATGGATTTGGAACAGATCCTCTGATTAGGCCCTACAATAAGAGCATATTGATTCTTGAAAGTTCTTTGACGGCAAATATGTATGATGTTGTCAATTGTCTCATCTAAAAGCTAAATCGCTTTCGTTCGCATGGCCCTGCAAAAATATATTGTCAAATGGAAATTGTGTATAAACTATCAATCTTAGGAAGTAGTATTTCAAGAGTTTCTGGGGGCACAGCTTTTATTCCATGATCTTTGGTCGCAAAATCATCTTTCAATGGATTAATTATGTAGCTAAATTAGGTGAAGACTATCTTCAGGTAGATTTTACCTAGACATGATTTCATCAATACATGACAAGTAACAAAACAAGAGCCGATATTGTTTTTGGCAAGCACAGCTTGTTAGCTTGTGCCATTGATGGTGTCCTCAAAAAGGCAAACTTCTTAAAGAATTCACATAGAGCATCAAACATGGCAAGAAGTTTCTTGGTCACTTATACAATTTAATGAAAGAGGACCGCTCCATCATCAATGTCAACTCTTTCTTCTTTTTCTTTTCTTTTTTTTTTCTTTTTGGGTTGTAATGCAGGTGGAAGATAAAACAATAATAATTTCTTTTCCTGTGTACCTCACAGTTTTTAGTCCTGGAGAAGATAATATCTCAAGTCCCATGTTGCTTTCCCTTTTAGTTGAAAGCATTCGGCAGTCAGACCAGGAGATTGTTAATAAGTCTCCATCAAGATTAGCCAAAAGACCATTTACCATTGTGCTCAAATGAAAGTGGAGACAACATAAGCCAGTCCATGTGTGATCTAGCCAAGATTAGTGGTAATAGATTTTCACTCTTAGGCCTCAACTGAACTTTGATTTCTCCGTCGACTGCTCGCGTCATGCACCCATCACTCTGGCATAAACAAAGAAAATCTGACCAATGGCTTCATCATTCATCACGAATCACACCTAACTTGCATATGCTTAGATGCATGTCACAGTTGATGGAAGCCATTAGACGCATTGCATGTTGTTTGTATAAAACATGTAGCATGTGCCTTTGGCAGTTCAATGCTTTCTCAATATCAACTCTAATGAGCTGTAATGATTCATTTCTAGTAGTAATTTTGTGTTGAAAACGCTGTACCATATGATCCACAGTGGCATAGTTGACTCCATAAGACTTGTGAAAGAAGCATTTCAACACTCTTTTGGAGTGCATCCATAGCCTTCTTTCAATCAAACAATCAGTGACTGAGGAATCTTGACTTTATTAGCCTGCTGATCATCTTCTTCACTCTATTCTTCTCCTTTATGTATGGTTATTGTATGCAATTTCATTCAAGTCATTATTACATTTCTTTTGAGCTAAAATGCCTACCTAGCTAGAGTCATCAACAAGTGTAAGGAATGTCACATAGTCCGAGAAGGTTATCAGCTGACTTATCAGCAGGTTATCAAGCAGAGCATCTACCAAAAAAACAAGAAGATGCTCTGCTTATGAATTGAACCTGGCCACATTGCTTAAAACGTAAGGTCAGTAGAAGGTAGTTGTCCAACAGAAATATGGAAGTAATTTCCGAAATACTTAGGCATAACTAATACATTTTGTGTCCTATACGTGAACATCCATTAGCTGATTTACTTTTCAGCTAGTAAACAGAATATGCTCAAGTACGACAGATTGTCATGCATGATTTGGAGTTATTGTACGCATTTTCATGTGCGACATATTTACTTAAAATCAATATGTGGTTTATAAAAGAAATGAAGTAAGGTTGTCTGTGTGGTAATTTTTCACACTTTAATTCTTGTTGTTTATAACATTGCAAGTGACGCCGATGCCATCTTGGACAGACATGGCCCAAAACCCAAGTTGAGAATGAGAAAAACCAAAGATACATCTCACATAAATGAATTGCTTTAACTTATAAGGCTCCGAAAGAAAAGAAAAAAAAAATTGAGAAACTAAAAAGAAATGGATGGATGCTGGGACTAAATAAAACTTTAGGATAATCAAGATTAGTAGTTGTACATGACCTACTGTATATGTGTGGTTTCTCAAATACAAATACAAACAATCCAACTTATGAGACAGGGAAAAGGAAAAAGAGCCCTAGATCGTTTTGGAACTTAGACCAGGGTAGGATCAAGTTGGTAGGTTCAATCAACTTTTAAAACTCTTGTGGATCAGCTCTGTACCCAATGGTCATTCCTTCCGAGAGATTGCCCCTAAAATAAAATCCTATGTTCACTTTTTAAATTGTTATATATTTGGAAGGATGGGAGGTTTTTGTAATTCCTAAATCCACTAGGGATTGAAATCTCGTGAGATTTTTGCGCAATCTGACCTTCTCAACTCCTGGAGCTGAAATTTTAGCTGTTGGAATAATATTTGAAAAAGGTGAAAGATCCACAAGCAAGTTTTACAAAATGTAGGTGGGTCTGCCATGCTGGTGGGTTACAGCTTATTCTGGTTCTCAAACATGAATCACTACAAATCTCCTGCATGAATAAGGACAAATTTTACACTCTGCATGGGAAGCAATTTCCAACCTAGAGTGTGGTAAAACAGTGCAATAGACCATGCAATTGCAAATGCCCACAAGTAAGCTACACCAAGGCTGACTGGAATGAAGTTTTAATTAAGGCTTGGACATAATGCTTGAAAAACCAGATGAAGGTGGAACCAACCAATTGTTCTGTAGCTGGGCTTGGTTTGTACTTTCATCTTCCATTTGTCTACTATGGACGAACATTGGTTTGTCCGTCCTTTCACACCTAACCCACCCACTTTTCCGGTGTAAACGAGGAACGTTTGCTTAGTGTATCTGTCACCTGCCAGGAATCTTACCTAATATGATTAAATTATCATGAATGCGCTTAGCTGTCAATGGCAAAGTGTTGTGCAAACATAGCTCACCACTAGTATAAAAATGCAACATGGGCCATAAGCATTTCAATATCTTCCCAATTTCCCACTCAATAAGGCAATTACTCCTTCAATTTTGTATAGATCTTGAGTGATTACATGCAAAGCAAACTGTGGTTCCATATTTCACCTCCTTGGGCTTATGTAAGAGGTATTATAGTTTTGCCATTGCATCCATGGGATTATGCATCTTCTTTGTGTTGTCTTCTCTACTCATTTTTTAGATTCTTCTTTATGTTCTCCTCTAATGCGTTGGTTGCAGGATAAAGCACAGTGTATTATCCTGCACCATGGAGATAAAATTGGCACCAAACAGATTTTCTACATATCCAGGGTCTAAATTAAGAACGTCCTTGAAAATAGCATGCTTCTTTTTTCCCATAAGTGAAAAATGATTCCATAACTCATCACTAAGAAATGCAATCAATGCTATCATTGTATTTTTTATCATTAGGATGTTGGTTAATACTATATTATCATGGTGATTGCACCTGCAAGCATAGAGCAGCAATTTTAAGGTCCTGAAGGCCATGATAAGCAATGGACATAGGTCCTTATGGTTTTGATTGTGTAGCCTTTTTGGTATGTTTGGTTTTATTTGCAATTGTTTTTATGGACTGACTGCCATATGAGTTTACTGACTTTCAGCAGGAATGAGCCCCAGATCCCAGACCTCAAAACAGTCTGCATTTGAGGTCATGGATCAGATCCCAAATCATCCTCTCATGGTTACAAAAGTTATTACAAAAGCCTAAAATACCATCATCTATCTTCATGACAAGGTAACAAACATCTTCCTTGCTTGTTTTGCCTATGTTGGATTTGGTTGGATCAACTGTCATTTATTTATTGTTGAACTGATCACAGAGCTTGTCGTCCATAGTATACTCCCACATGCTTCCAGTCACAGGCACAATGATTGGCTTGCCATCGCCAGTGATGGCAAAATGATCAGGACGTTGCAACAGCGTCAATGAAACAAGTTTCCCAGCTACTCTACCCTTACAAGATATGTTGCTGAATCATACCTTGGGTCGGGAAGAAAGAAGGGCTTGGGAAGGCTTTATAACCCATGCCACAGTAAAACTGATAGGTGGAGAGGGTGATTGGCGCTGGATCGGAAGAGAAAAGTAACCCATGCGTGGATCAAATTCATCCACAAGCATGTGATTTGTTAGTGGGGAGGGGTTCATTTGTGCACCAAGGAGTTTTGGTGTGTTTGAACTTATGATGGACGATGGGTGGTATCTCCAAAATAAAACATAAGCAAGGAACAGTTGGAATCCCGAAGAACCTTCTTCGTGATCAATATATGAGCTCCCTTGTATCATCAAATGGAACTTCAAATCATAGGTTGATCACTTAAATGAGAAGATGCTATCTGTGTATGTGGGTTGTTAGTGGGGTGGGTACATGTTTTTACCCTTGGGCTGGTGTTTATGTGGGTAAATCTCAGTTTTAGAATAACTACACAATATCAGTATCAGTTTGAGATATAAGATTCTCTGAGTCACTGACTTGCAGTTCCGGCTTTCTGTTTTATTTATCATTGTTCGGCAATTGTATGCCAATGGCATTTTGGAATTTTCTTTTCTATAAATTCAAACTGACTTTAGCCTCTTCTTCTCACGAATGCTGTGAAAAAGAAACTTTAATTAATCTAGGCCATGGTTCAAGTTGCTTGGAAAGACAGGAAATTGGCTTTCATAATCATAAAGCCTCTCTCAAATCATGAAAATATTTAGCAAATGCCAAGACAGGGATCAAGTTATAAATTTCTTCCCATCGCAAAAAAAATTTAAGCATTGACGTTCATCAGGATCATAACCAAATGGTAACAAATTTTTTCATTCATTGCAGCAGCAACAAGAATCTGGCTATTACAGACTTAATGAAATTTAAAATTACGCTAGTTATCTGCATTTGTACATGTTGCTTATCCCCTATCAGAGAACTCTATGACTGTTCTATAATTCTCCTCTTTAGTGTCAACAGTTTCAGATTGAGGTGGAAGAATTAAAATCATGGGCATCAGCCAGTCA
The DNA here is from genome assembly GCA_035584095.1 of Annona squamosa. Taxonomy (NCBI): domain Eukaryota; kingdom Viridiplantae; phylum Streptophyta; class Magnoliopsida; order Magnoliales; family Annonaceae; genus Annona; species Annona squamosa. The sequence continues at coordinate 35,027,497 of JAXCLR010000063.1, read as the reverse complement.
TGGGTAACGAATCAATCAAAAGGTTCCGAATTGAAGACTGGCCTTGGAATGTTTACCACACAATCTTTTTCTTGTGCCGAGCTCCAATCGGGTCCGTCTGTGGGTCCCTATCCGGGTCCGGGTTCGGCTTCGGCCGCCAAAGCCGCGGGCATCGGACAGGGCAAACCTTCTGGCCCTGTGAACTTTGAGCCTGACAGCAGAGACCTTGCGAGCCACAGCTTGCCAGATCATGTCAACCGCATCGTCCTTCTTGGATGGGTACTGGAATTCAAAGTGGTGCTGGATGTGTTTGATCCGGTGCCACATCCGGGTCCACTCTGCTTCTACAATGCTCCTGATCATGGAGATGAGGAAGCCCTTCCGGAGGGCGTCGGAGGTGCGGACGAAGACGCAGAACTTGGAGTAATCGAGGACGTCCTCGTAGGGAAGCTCGATGTCGTCGCTGATGATGACGGGGACGCAGTGGCTGGCAATGGCATCGAAGAGGCGGTTAGATGAGGGGGTGTCCCCGGCGATGTTGAGGCAGAACTTGGAGGCGTGCATTCCTCTGCTGGCGTCCTGAATGCCGTCACGGCTCGCGCTTCCGAAGGCGAAGTGCACGTCCTTCTCGCCCTTGAGCAGAGAAAACAGCTCTTGCCGAACGAATCCACCCTGCGATCAGCATAAATGTTATTACATACGCGCGGACGTTTCTACGTACCTCGCCATTTTTTAAATTTTCATGGTCGATATAAATAAAGTATTATATTTAGTATTATTTCAGAAAACTCTTTTATTTTTTTTTAATTTGGCTGCATACAGGTCTATCTATAAATATATAAAATCAACGTAATAAAATTATTCAATATTAAATATTAATTTTAAAATAATTTTTTCAACATCCAAACCATCTAAATATCAATAATATATAGATAAATGATTCTATAAAATATTGTTACATTCTAATATATGTATGAATGAATCTAAATATTTTTCATGATTTAAACATAAATGCAATTATTTTTAAGCAAATATGGCCTATATACATATGGAATTATAATGATACTTGGTCTTCTAATAAAAACGAACGGTTTTAAATATAATGAATGGATTAAATTTTACATCAAGGTTTAAAATTTTAAAAATGAAAAGAGTTTCATGAAATTACTTCCATGAAAGTATTCCCACTACACACTTTTGTCTGCCCTATCTGAAAAATATAAATTTTATGGTGGATAAATAATTATATGAATTATTATTACATCCTAATATATTAATAAAATTTAACTTTTGCATAATTTATGATATATATAAATATAACGTATTCAAGACTCTTATTTAGATAATTTTACGCCGTGATAAAAACAAATGATGTTAATTCATATTACTATTGAGGTTTTAATTTTATAATGGATGCATAATCATTGCCACTATCATGCATAATTTTTTCATAATTTCCCTCTTTTAGCTCATGCTAAGCATTTAGCATTTTCCTCTTGTGCTTCAAATGTAATCAGACTTGGTAGCTGTGGCTTAAAAAGCATGAAGGAACTCCATGTCGGGTATTTACCCAGGAACATCAAAATTTTTTCAAATTAAATTTTTAATTTAAAATTTTTATTCTTTAGAACTATTCTATTTTTAATTATTTTATAGTTTCCTATGTAATTACTTTATTTATCAAGATTTTTACTCAACTAATTTATTTATTTTAACTTTATTTTCTTTATTTTCCATCATATTACATCATTTTTTCTTATTTTAAATACTAAATTTTTTATACAAAGACTTTATGATAAGTCTGAAAATTTTCATTTATATTCATATTAAATTCACACAAGTAAATATTAAAATGTTAAATAAATACATGTTTTAAGTGAAATTTCATAAAAATTACATATTTTAATAAAATTCTTAATTTTGCTATAAAATGAGTCATTTTGCAATATTTTAAAAATATAAAATTATAAAAATAACTACACATGCTAAAAGGAATTAAATAGGCTCACATTGAAATATGGGTAAAACCA